>JAPXFY010000018.1:35416815-35429315 GCA_030674185.1 Monoplex corrugatus | reverse complement strand
ACCACTATAATCATAACATGTATTATACTACCACTATAATCATAACAACATGTATTATACTACCACTATAATCATAACATGTATTATACTACTACTGTAATCATAACATGTATTATGCTACATAACAACATGTATTATGCTACCACTATAATCATAACACGTATTATGCTACCACTATAATCATAACAACATGTATTATACTACCACTATAATCATAACAACATGTATTATGCTACCACTATAATCATAACATGTATTATACTACCACTATAATCATAACAACATGTATTATGCTACCACTATAATCATAACAACATGTATTATGCTACCACTATAATCATAACAACATGTATTATACTACCACTATAATCATAACAACATGTATTATGCTACCACTATAATCATAACAACATGTATTATACTACCACTATAATCATAACAACATGTATTATACTACCACTATAATCATAACAACATGTATTATGCTACCACTATAATCATAACAACATGTATTATGCTACCACTATAATCATAACATGTATTATACTACCACTATAATCATAACAACATGTATTATACTACCACTATAATCATAACAACATGTATTATGCTACCACTATAATCATAACATGTATTATGCTACCACTATAATCATAACATTATCACCATTATCATCATCATCATTATCATTATCATTATCATTACTATTATTAAACAAAACAACCACAGTCTACAGCCTGGTAAGTAAATGCAAGAAATTCTCTACGATGAATCTTTTCTCCAAATAACATAGGCCAATGTAGAATTATATGAACACTCTCAGCCAATTACCACCATAGTATACATTCCTAACAAGAAAGTGATGGAGGAGGGCTGGAAGAAGAAAGAGTATTACCATAAAATCCTACTGATCATGTAAGTAATAAGCACTCAAACATCATGCCAAAACTAAACATTTTTCACTGTGTCAGAAATACAGAATTGTAAAATTCATTATTGGTCATAGTGACAAGTTATAGATTATGACTACTGACGCTTAAGCCTGTGTCTATATGTTATCGTTTAACTTCTAATGTATTCCATATCAGAGGCAGTGTGTTTCTCCTCTCTCTCTCTCTCTCTCTCTCTCTCTCTCTCTCTCTCTCTCTCCCCCCCCCCCCCCCCCCCATTATCTGCACTGCCTCTGTGTCACTGCCCCTAAACCATTATTTCGGCTCAGCAACACTCTTCCAACCCTCCAAACTGAGGTCACAATGAGGGCAGTGCATAAAAGGAGCACAGAATCTGGGCAACTTTTTATGATTGCTAGATAATACAGGAGACTCAGAATGATAGTGATGATACTACCGAGTTTCATTTTGGGTCAAGTCTGCGTGACATGGCCAAACTCTATACGCTCCCTTTCATGATATATCCAAATGATAACCAGGCTGGAGAAATGCAGGCACTTTCAGTGTTCATCCGAAAAATTTGAGCAACACCTTCAATGGTCCACCTGTGAAGTGGGTGAGACTTGACTGAGTGGTTTCAGTCTTCCCAATGACCCCACAGCAATCTCAATCTCTGGTTAAGCGCCACCTGAAGCCAAAAACCTCCACGATATAAACTGATATAGGTTTGAACCTCCAGGCACCCAGTCACCATTCCGTTACATTAACCATTTCACCATGCTGATCGGTTCACTTCTTGACATGTTCTGCATCTGATTTTATACCGCAGAAGTTGGAAGAGAAGGCCGACAGTCATTATATTCTATATTTACAGTTTAAATCAATCTGTGAGTTCCTTTTCTTCATGGTATACCACTGTGAATTAGAATGCATCATGCTCACCACTCAGAATACAGGCCCTTGATTGCCATCTGCTCTGGTTTCCAGTTGTCAGAAGTACAGTACTTGCATTTTTTCCCGCCACAAAACATGGCACACTGGCTCTCGCCAGCAATGAGCTTCCGTGCATGCTCTGAAAGCTTGTTGTACTTGGCTGTGGGAGCATTCCCTGTGCAAAACATAATGTAACAATCACAACATAATGTAACATAACATGACATAACATGATGTAACATAATGTAACCTAGTATAACATAACACAGCATGCATAACACACCGTAACATAACCTAGCATAGCATAACATAACACAGCATAACATAGTGTAACATATAGTTTAGCATAACCTAACCTAGCATATAAAACCAGCATAACATAGTGTAACATATAGTATAGCATAACATAACCTAGCATATCATAACATACCTAACACAGCATAGCATAACATAGCATAGCATAACATAACATAGTACAAAATGATACCACGTAACATGACATGACATCTAAAAAAATCATACAGCAAAACCACAGCAATGTTTTATCTGCTATCTTCTCCACCTTCATTAACCAGCTTTGATAGTAGAAAATAAAGGACAATCAGAAAATCAATCAATCAATCAATGCATTATTGAAACTGCCCCTGTCTAAGTGACCCACACACACACACACACACACACACACACACACACACACATACACACACACACACACACACACACACACACACACACACAACACACACACACACACACACACACACACACACACACACACACACACACACACACACAAACAACAGTGGCCTCTGTGGCTCATCCACAAATCTGAAAAAAAAGCCCTAAAACCCAAACCAAACAAACATTTTCACAGGTTGTATATAATATAATATTCGTTGGTGTTGCTGCATTACTCCTTGTCGTTGTTGTTGCTGCTGTTATTGTTGCTGTTGCTGTTGGTTGGTAGGTGTTGCTGCTATTGTTTGATTGTTGTTGTCATTTTTGTTGTTAATGTCCAATTAATTTTATGCACTGAAAAACAAATCAACCAAAATTCTTTTCTCATCTTTCTCTCACCCACACAGTTCTTACCTTTCCTGCGTTCCTTCTCTTTGATGCCAGAGCCCCATCTGAGGTCCTCCTGCCCTGGATGGATGTGTTCATCAGGATCTGGCTGCATGATCAGACCCTCACACAAACACCTTTAGGCAGCAATCATCCACCTGTGTCTGCACACACACACACACATGCATGTGCGCGCACACACACACACACACACACACACGCACGCGCACACACACACACACACACACACACACACACACACACATACACACACACACACACACACACACACATACACACACACACGCACACACACACATGCGCATACACACACACACACACATACACACACACACACACACACACACACACACACACACACACACACACACGCACACACACACACACGCACGCACACATGCACGCACGCATGCACACACACACACATACACACACACCATACAAATATACTGCCTGGGTTAAACAGTCACATACATAATAATATGTACGCATACCGATTTTAATACAGGCACAATCCCCACCCAAATGTTCTTTTTTCCTTTCACCCTTTGACTCCCACACCCTATCCACCAACTGCAAAAACTTAACCTTTTGACTCCCACACTCTATCCACAAACTGCAAAAACAACCATTTGACTCCTGCACCCTATCCACCAACTGCAAAACCTTAACCTTTTGACTCCCACACCCTATCCACTAGCTTCCTGTAGGAAGCTGGTGGACAGGGTGAGGGAGTCAAAGGGTTAAGTTTTTGCTTTGATAGCATGGTTGACAATGCATGATGCTGGTGGACAGTGTGCAGGAGACAAAGGGTTAAAAAGTGATACCAGCAGATTCTTGGTGGAACTTAAGATTTTTCATGTCCTACCACTAGATCTTGACTGGTGATGGCTGGGTCTAGTCTTTCAGATGACATGATAAACTGAGGTATCAACAGGGAGAAAAGTGGCAGAATGGTTCAGATGTTTGCCTGCAAATACTTAATCTCGAGGTTCCAGGGTCAGACCCGTGTGCCCTCTGGCTGCATGTGCTAAAGATCCCACGGCAGTTGAAAATCGTGAAGAGCAGGCATTGTACGGCCAGCTGCCTTGGTATAAAACACTGAAGAGATAGGTTGATTTCCCCCGGTCCATCTCTTTGAAGACCAATTAGCCTTCTTGCATTTCTGAAGTCTTGGTTTAAAAAATGTGAGTACGAATATGAATTTCAAGCGAGGGAGAGGGGATGGATGCCACCCTTGTGGTGCTGGCCCCGCAAAAAGTTGAGGTTTCTGCCATCTCACTCCCCTACGACCCTAGGGTTGCGGAACTATCTAGGTAGGACCTCAGGACCTGACCACCTCTTGCGTTTGTGTGCAGGCTAAAGGCTTGTGCCGTGTTCATTCAGGATCTTCTGTGACGTTAGTGCATATGGAATTCATTCCGAGCGCCAAGAAATTGAAACTGAAACTGAAACTGAACAGTAAAGTGTGCACTTCATGCACACAAAGAATAAAAATCAGTTCACAATATCTAGGAGTTGTGCCTGACAAAACAAGACGAACAAAAAAAATATAGGTGGCTTGCCCTAGGACCAAACCTATGTCCTCTACATTACCAGGATGGTGCTTCAACTGACCGAGCTATTACTATTGTCATTTTCTGTTTAAAGCCCAGCCAACTACGTAGAGCCATGTCAGGGCTATAACCATTTCAAAACATGCAAAATCCTTCGAAAGAAAAACATTGAAAGAAAATTAAGTACATATATCAATGCATTCGCACACATAATCTAAGGATATGCCCCTGGCATTGATCGCTCCATCGAATTTATCGCACAGGAGATTTAGAAAAACAAATATGAAGACAAATTTAAACATAAATAAGGACATTAAAATACATATAAAAACGGGCTTAAACTAACTAAAAATGCTTCCGCACATCAGATTTCCTAGAGCCTAAAATGCACTTAATACATGTACCCAACTGTCAACGCTAAGAGAAAGTATGTAAGACTTTATCAAACACATACAGGCGAATAGACCAGCAAGGTAGAAAATGACAGAAGAAATGACAGAAATCAAAGGAGCAAGGCAGACACAAAGAGAGTGACTGAAAAGAGGAATCTCTAGCAATTTCCACAAGGTGGGAATATTAGTTATACTGAAAGAGCCCCCAGCATCCTCACAGGGTGAACCAACTGAGCTAACAACAGGCAAAACAAAAACTTGTGGCCTCCCTGATCAATGAACCTATGACATGTACATTAGCAGCATGGTTCCCAAATAAGCTAACAACCTACAAACGTATTCATGCAGTGTTCTTCTTTTCTCCCTCCACTACATGAAGAGTCATTGGGGCACCGCACATGTCTTACAGCATGTCTTGGGTGAGTTGAACCTAAGGGAGCCCATCCCAATTTCTGATTCAGCTAAAAACCTTGGTGTCTGCATTGACTCTACCCTCTCCATGAACAACTTTGTTTCTCAAACTGCCAGATCTTGCTACTATCACCTCCATCATAAAAGCCTGATCAGGAAGTATCACTCTGTCGAAACAACTGCAAAACTCGTTCTCTCCTTCATAATGTCTCGCTTTGACTATTGCAATTCACTCCTGTCTGGTTTTCCTGCCTCCACCATTCACATCCTACAGTGCATTCAAAACAATGCTGCACGCCTTGTAGTCAAAAAGAAAAAAGCTGACCACATATCTCCTCTCTTGGCACAACTTCACTGGCTCCCTGTATCAAAGCGCATACAGTACAAACTAGACACCATGTGCTACAAAAGCCTCAATAACGCAGCCACCTGTCAAGCCTACTTGAGATCTATGTTCCCTCACGTACCCTCCGCTCTGCCTCCGATCCTCTGACTTTTCGCTTTCCACGCACTAAGCTCAATACCTATGGTCCACGAGCCTTCTCTGTTTCTGGTCCACTCTCCTGAAACAAACTTCCTCTCTCAGTCCGTCAGCAACCTACTTTTGTCTCCTTCAAGTCCGCTCTCAAAACTCACCTTTTCTCCTCTGCATAAAATCCTGACCTCACTCAACCCCCTCTGCAGCCTGTCTCCACTCAGAGTGGAATCACATTGTAATATATAATTGTATATAATATGCTCTCTATAATTTTCCATTGCTTTTCTACTTTTTCCCCATTTATAGCCATGTGTGTGTGTATGTGTGTGTGCATGTGTGTGGGTGCGTGCATGCGTATGTGTCTGTTCAGCACTTAGATTTGATTTCTATCAAGATTTTGCGCTATATAAATATTGTAATTATTATTATTATTATAGTTACATGGTTACCTGTAATGGAGGACAACCTCTAACCTAGATCATTATTACCTTTGGTTTATTAAACACTAACCTTGCACTGACCAGGCATCAAAGATGCATCACCCAGATAGTAGATGATTATTCTACTGTATACCAGCCAGTTCAGTTTCAGTTTCAGTTTCTCAAGACTATGTCTCTGCGCTCAGAACAAATTCCATATGCACTAACATCACAGGTGCCATGTGTATGGTGATCATGGCACAAGCCTTAGGCCTGAGGCCCTACCTAGCCTATGTTTTACCTAATCTATACTTTATACTGGTATTGTATCAGCCTATCATTGGAATAATCTTGGTTACATGTAAATGACATGTGTATCTGTGTATCGTATCTTAAAAAAAAGGAACATATATATAAAGAACAATGGATTATATATGTAAAGTAAATAAATAAATGATTGAATCACAACACAACTACCTATTCTATATAATCTCATTTCATATTCAGAAAGCCCCCCACCCCCACCCCCCACCCCACACACACACACACACAGAGTCAATGCACAAAGCCTCAGCAGTCTATCATCAAGGTGAAGACAGCATTTTCTTACTCACAGCCCAGCAAGTTTGTCGTTCACTTCCGAGGAAAGAAAAGAGGAAACAGACAGGTATGTAGGCAAGTGAGTTCGACACTTCAGTAACAAAGTTCAAGTCAAGCAAGTCATGTCCATCAAAACACAAACAACTATACATCTACAAATGCATCAAGACTATCTCTCAACCCTTCTCAACTTCAACACCACTTGTCTGATTCTGATTCCACTGCTATGAACCGTACTTGATGAGACTTACAGAACAATTCCACATGAAAAACGCTCAACAGACAACACATAAATCTTTGCAGATACAATGATTCACACATCCTGCATGACTACGACAAGGAAGAAAGATCACACCCGTTCATGCTTGGGTATAATTTACCACTCTATCCTGGGACGACCATCACATCATAAAATTCTGCTAAGCAGTAATAAGCACAATCCATAAACTGTTGTCACATTCAAAGCGCAGACACTCGCACTGTGATGAGGTCGTGTAATAAAACCGCTGGATGATTTATGAGCTGAATCAATACACAATGCAATGTTTTTGAAACACGTGTGTGTGTGTGTGTGTGTGTGTGTGTGTGTGTGTGTGTGTGTGTGTGTGTGTTGTGTTGTGTGTTGTGTGTGTGTGTGTGTGTGTGTGTGTGTGTGTGTGTGTGTGTGTGTGTGTGTGAGTGCACAGTGCGCGCACGCATGCAGCACATGTGCGCGCAACACACACACACACAACACACTCTTACACATTTCACCACTGAAGTATGTGGGTTTCTGCAGCAAGTTATCAACATACAGCCTAACACTGTTAAAAAAAAATTGTTACTCACACACACACATGCATGTATTACATGGACAATTGCATATATAGCCTATATGCTCCTGCTTACACATACAACAGAACACACATACACAACACACAAACATACACATAGCACACACACATGCATGTATACATTGCTCTTGTCTCTACACACATGCGCATACGCACACACACACACACACACACACACACACTACACACACCACACACACACACACACACACACACACACACACACACACACACCACACACACACAAAAACCACACACCACACACACACACACACACACACACACACACACACACACAACACACACACACAACACCTACAAAAACTCCAGTTTCAGTTGTTGGATTTCTCAAGACAGTGTCTCCACACACAAAACAGAACTTTCTATATATACACTAGCACTACAAACACTGTGTGATGGGAAAAGATCCAAAATAAGCATGGAACCTATAATAAGTTTGCCCATTAGTCCTATGAGCTGGCACAGTCTTGAGATTCTAGCTAACTTATGGATTCTATAAATAGACGTGGGAACAGCTGAAAAGAAAAAAAAACAGAAACTTAGGGAGTCTATGGGCATGGTCTCCCGGATTTTTTTTTTAAAAGATAACAATCTATGCAACCTGGCACTTTTTAAGGCATCAAATAAACAACAAAAGTGCTAACAAAAAGCATTTTTTGCACTTTTTAATTTCTCTACATGCATATATTAAATCATGAATGATACTCATTAGTTCTGTACTCACTCATATTAAACCATGACTGATACTCATTAGTTCTGTACTCACTCATATTAAACCATGACTGATACTCATTAGTTCTATACTCACTCATATTAAATCATGAATGATACTCATTAGTTCTGTACTCACTCATATCAAATCATGAATGATACTCATTAGTTCTGTACTCACTCATATTAAACCATGACTGATACTCATTAGTTCTATACTCACTCATATTAAATAATGAATGATACTCATTAGTTCTATACTCACTCATATCAAATCATGAATGATACACATTAGTTCTATACTCGCTCATATTAAATCATGCATGATACTCATTAGTTCTATACTCGCTCATATTAAATCATGAATGATACACATTAGTTCTATACTCTCATATTAAATCATGAATGATACACATTAGTTCTATACTCGCTCATATTAAATCATGAATGATACTCATTAGTTCTATACTCACTCATATCAAATCATGAATGATACACATTAGTTCTGTACTCACTCATATTAAACCATGAATGATACTCATTAGTTCTGTACTCGCTCATATTAAATCATGAATGATACACATTAGTTCTATACTCTCATATTAAATCATGAATGATACACATTAGTTCTATACTCGCTCATATTAAATCATGAATGATACTCATTAGTTCTGTACTCGCTCATATTAAATCATGAATGATACACATTAGTTCTATACTCTCATATTAAATCATGAATGATACACATTAGTTCTATACTCGCTCATATTAAATCATGAATGATACTCATTAGTTCTATACTCACTCCACTTCGAAAAAAACAAGCAGGATATTGATTTTGCTGCAGAAATCCACAAATCTGAAGAGAACTCCCACCTTTGAAATAGTATTAACTGTTCTTGTATCAAGACTCTGACTGGAATCAAATTACTAATGAGACCTTATATGAGCAGTTTGTCATGTCATGCATCTCTCCTTCTGCAGGTTAATGTTGAATCAAGACGAACTGAAACCACCATGATCATTCTCAGTTTGGCTTAAAACTAGTCCAGTGTAAGTTTACTACAACATGGCTTAAAACTAGTCCAGTGTAAGTTTACTGCAACATGACTTCAAACTAGTCCAGTGTAAGTTTACTACAACATGGCTTAAAACTAGTCCAGTGTAAGTTTACTACAACATGGCTTAAAACAAATCCAGTGTAAGTTTACTGCAACATGGCTTCAAACTAGTCCAGTGTAAGTTCACTGCAACATGGCTTCAAACTAGTCCAGTGTAAATTTACTGCAACATGGCTTAAAACTAGTCCAGTGTAAGTTTACTGCAACATGGCTTAAAACTAGTCCAGTGTAAATTTACTGCAACATGACTTTAAACTAGTCCAGTATATGTAGTTTACTGCAACATGGCTTAAAACTAGTCCAGTATAAGCTTACTGCAACATGGCTTTAAACTAGTCCAGTGTATGTAGTTTACTGCAACATGGCTTAAAACTAGTCCAGTATAAGCTTACTGCAACATGGCTTTAAACTAGTCCAGTATATGTAGTTTACTGCAACATGGCTTCAAACTAGTCCAGTGTATGTTCACTGCAACATGGCTTAAAACTAGTCCAGTGTAAATTTACTGCAACATGGATTAAAACTAGTTCAGTACATGTAGTTTACTGCAACATGGTTTAAAACTAGTCCAGTATATGTAGTTTACTGCAACATGGTTTAAAACTAGTCCAGTGTAATTGTAAGATTACTGCAACATGGCTTAAAACTAGTCCAGTGTAAGCTTACAGCAACATGCCTTAAAACTAGTCCAGTGTAAGTTTACAGCAACATGCCTTAAAACTAGTCCAGTGTAAGCTTACAGCAACATGCCTTAAAACTAGTCCAGTGTAAGTTTACAGCAACATGCCTTAAAACTAGTCCAGTGTAACTGTAAGCTTACTGCAACATGGCTTAAAACTTGTCCAGTGTAAGCTTACAGCAACATGCCTTAAAACTAGTCCAGTGTAAGCTTACAGCAACATGCCTTAAAACTTGTCCAGTGTAAGCTTACAGCAACATGCCTTAAAACTAGTCCAGTGTAAGCTTACAGCAACATGCCTTAAAACTAGTCCAGTGTAATTTACTGCAACATGGTTTCAAACTATTCCAGTGTAAGCTTACAGCAACATGGTTTCAAACTAGTCCAGTGTAAGTAGTTCACTGCAACATGGCTTAGAACTAGTCCAAAGTAAGTAGTTTACAGCAACATGGCTTAAGTTAAAACTAGTCCAGTGTAAGCTTACTGCAACATGGCTTAAAACTAGTCCAGTGTAAGTTTGCTGCAACAGAGCTTAAAACTAGTCCAGTGTAAGTTTACTGCAAGAAGGCTTAAAACTAGTCCAGTGTAAGTAGTGTACTGCAACATGGCTTCAAACTAGTCCAGTGTAAGTAGTTTACTGCATCATGGCTTCAAACTAGTCCAGTGTAAGTAGTTTACTGCAACATGGCTTCAAACTTGTCCAGTGTAAGTTTACTGCAACAAGGCTTCAAACTAGTCCAGTATAAGCTTACTGCAACATGGCTTCAAACTAGTCCAGTGTAAGCTTACTGCAACAGAGCACCCATGTGCCAAAGACGTCCCGTGTCTTCATACAACACACTGGTTCCACACCCTCCGCAACGTGACATCAATATGACATGATGTCATCAAAGAGTGAAAACCTCTGTGTGAACACAACGCTGCACATACACACGCACACTGCCAAATGAAGCAATTGAACTTCCACTGACGCCGGCTCCTACTGAGTAGGATCCTGTGTCTGCAGAGCAAAACTCTCTGGTACCACTTTAATAATGAATGATGTTGATTAAAGGAGCAGTCCACAGACAACTGTGCCGCTCAAGATGTATACACTGTTTATTTTCTGTCACTTCCCTCTCCCTCCCCTCCACCTTCTGTGTGTGTTTTTTCTGCATCCCCCCCCCCCCCCCCCCCTTCTATCTGTGTTTTTTTCTGCATTATACTAACCCCAAATAGTTGCGGGTGAAATTTATATATAAACTTAAACTTTATCAGGAGGGGTGGTTTATACTGTTCACTTTATGTCACTTTTTTCCCCAATCTGTCTTTGTTCCTCTTCATTATCCTAGTGACATATCATTGTTAATGAAATAAAATTTTACATTGTTGGGGCTGGAGAATGGGCAATACATTGTTCATTTTACATCGCTTTCTTCTGCTTCTCTGTCTTCCTTTGCACTACCCAATGACACATACCTCTCTCTCTCTCTCTCTCTCTCTCTCTCTCTCTCCTCTCTCTCTCTCTCTCTCTCTCCTCTCTCTCTCTCTCTCTCTCCTCTCTCTCTCTCTCTCTCTCTCTCTCTCTCCCGCAGAGATCAATGTATGAAGTGGGTATATTATTATCATTCTCCCAACTGCTTCCTTAAAATCATATCATCATAGTTAATCTCTTTTCATCATAGAGGTTGGGTTGACATGCATTTGTTGTACATGTGTCTGTCTTTATCTCTCATGTGCCTTTATCTCTCATATACCTTTATCTCTCATGTGCCTTTATCTCTCATGTGTCTTTATCTCTCATGTGTCTTTATCTCTCATGTGTCTTTATCTCTCATGTGTCTTTATCTCTCATGTGCCTTTATCTCTCATATACCTTTATCTCTCATGTGTCTTTATCTCTCATGTGTCTTTATCTCTCATGTGTCTTTATCTCTCATGTGTCTTTATCTCTCATGTGCCTTTATCTCTCATGTGCTTTTATCTCTCATGTGTCTTTATCTCTCATGTGTCTTTATCTCTCATGTGTCTTTATCTCTCATGTGCCTTTATCTCTCATGTGCTTTATCTCTCATGTGTCTTTATCTCTCATTCTTTCCGAAGCACTTAGAGCACTTGTGAGATAAACAGCTGTACAAGTGTTTATTATTATTATCATTATTAGCTGCATTTACATTACAATCAAACTATACAGTGTGGGTGAAAAAATACTCGCTGTGTCCTACCAGCAAGTTCATTTAGTTTGTTAGAAAAATAGCATAACCCTTTGACTTCCGCACCCTATCCATCAACTGCAAAAAGTTAACCCGTTGACTTCCTCACCCTATCCACCAGCTTCCCGCAGGAAGCTGGAGACTGGCTTGTAGAGAGCTGGTGGACAGAGTGAGGGTG
>JAPXFY010000018.1:35326815-35406815 GCA_030674185.1 Monoplex corrugatus | reverse complement strand
GAGAGAGAGAGAAGGAGAGAGAAAGAGAAAGAAATGGGTGTGTGCTTGTACCATAACCATAACAACATGCTTTTGCTATTAAGTACACAACACCACTACGGGTGGGAAAATTTCATTCTAAAGTCTTTCAAAAAAAATAGGGAATTGTTATTGTTGTTATTGCTGTTTAACAACCAGCCGACTGTACAGAGCCATATCAGTGCTATTTTCATCTCAAAATGTACACCACATTTCACTGGAGAGAAAAAAAAAGAGAACACCTGAAAAAGAAAATTAAATACACATATCAATCCATTCACACACATACTCTGGCACTGACAACTCCATCCAATTTATCAACAGGGGATTTAAATATCAAACCTGAATACAAATATAAATATAACTATTGACACTAACATATATCTAAAATGGGCCTAAATTACCAAAAAATCTTTCTGCACATTACCTTTCCTTAGAGAAATACATATACCTAATTATCAACACTAAAACAAAGTTGGTAAAGCTTTATGGAACACATACAGGTGAATGAAACACAAGGCAAAAAACGATAGGAAGGAAGAAAGTGAAGGAGCAAGGGAGAAACAAGAGAAAGACAGAAAAAAAAGGAAATTTCTAACATAGAATTTCCAGAAATTGGTGATAATATTTATACTGAAAGAGCCCCTGACATACCCACACACAATTCATAGAACAATCCACATAATCCGACAATAGCATGGTATCTCACAGTGCAGCCAAAACGTTTTAATGCTTCTTTGAGTAACATTCTTATAGCTAGTCCTCATATACTCTAACAGTGCTAGGATTTTAACCCTTTGACTTCCGCACCCTATCCACCAACCCAAAAACTTAACCCTTTGATTCCCTCACCCTATCCACCAGCTTCCTGCAGGAAGCTGGGGGATAGGGTGAGGAAGTCAAAGGGTTAAGCTTTTGCTTTGCTAGCATGGTTGGCAATGCAGGATGCTGGTGGACAGGGTGCAGGAGTCAAAGAGTTAACCCTTTGACTCCCGCACCCTGTTCATTGACTGCAAAAACTTAACCCTTTGACTCCTTCACCCTATCCACTTCTGCAAGAATCTGGCGGATAGGGTGAAGGAGTCTGGTGGACAGGGTGAGGGAAAGGGTTAAACTTTTGCTTTGCTAGCATGATTGGCAATGCAGGATGTTGGTAGACAGGATGCGGGAGTCAAAGAGCTAAACTCAACAAAACAGAACAAAACGGCATACCCACCAGGGGGGGAGGGGGGAATAGGGAATCCAATCCAATCCAACCCAATCCACTCCTGTTGAAAACACTGCATGAACAAAGCCTTCAAAACAACAGCAGACATCTCCTTTTACGAACGTGACTGGTTGGAGAGCAGAAGCACGACTCTCTTTTTCTGCTACACCATGTGACAGAAGAGGAAACAAAAATCATGACACACGATGGATCAGTTTACCTGCAGGCCCAGCTTTCCTGACAAACAAAGGGCACGTCATGCTGAGGCCATTTATAAATTCTGGAGGAAGCTAAATGTACACCTGACGATAATAACCTGACGATTGTTGATTTTTTTTTTTTACCTTCCTGTATATGACCTGACTTGTCTGCTGACTTCTGAGTTTTCTCAGTTTCCTGGAGACTTGGTGTCTTTAGTGTATCTTTTTTTCAGTTCCTTGGCCGTGGTGGCTGGGTGGTTAAGGTGTGGGACAAGCCTGACATCTATAGGGTACAGTGGGCACACATTTCAGGTGAGGGACAAGCTTGACAACATCTATAGGGTACAGTGGGCACACATTTGAGGTGTGGGACAAGCTTGACAACATCTATAGGTACAGTGGGCACACATTTGAGGTGTGGGACAAGCTGACAACATCTATAGGTACAGTGGGCACACATTTCAGGTGTGGGACAAGCTTGACAACATCTATACAGTACAGTGGGCACACATTGAGGTGTGGGACAAGCTTGACAACATCTATAGGTACAGTGGGCACACATTTCAGGTGTGGGACAAGCTTGACAACATCTATAGGGTACAGTGGGCACACATTTGAGGTGTGGGACAAGCTTGACAACATCTATAGGGTACAGTGGGCACACATTTCAGGTGTGGGACAAGCTTGACAACATCAATAGGGTACAGTGGGCACACATTTCAGGTGTGGGACAAGCCTGACAACATCTATAGGGTACAGTGGGCACACATTTGAGGTGTGGGACAAACTTGACAACATCTATAGGGTACAGTGGGCACACATTTCAGGTGTGGGACAAGCCTGACAACATCTATACAGAACAGTGGGCACACATTTCAGGTGTGGACAAGACTGACAACATCTATAGGTACAGTGGGCACCATTTCAGTGTGGACAAGCTGACAACATCTATACAGTACAGTGGGCACACATTTCAGGTGTGGGACAAGACTGACAACATCTATAGGGTACAGTGGGCACACATGTTCTGTGGAAGGAGACAGATTGTTGGGGTTTGCCGTTTGCGTTTGTGGCATTTTTCAGTAATAATGCATTGTATTGCACATCTTTTGTATATATTTGTGTGTGTGTGTATGTGTGTGTATGTGTGGTTTGTGTATGTGTGTATACATATAGTGTGTGTGTGTGTGTGTGTGTGTGTGTGTGTGTGTGTGTGTGTGTGTGTGTGTGTGTGTGTGTGTGTGTGCACGTGTGTGTACATATAGTGTGTGTGTGTTTGTGTGTGGGTGTGTATGTGGGTGTTTGTGTATGTGTGTTTGTGTATGAGAGTGTGTACATATAGTGTGTGTGTGTATGTGTGTGTGTGTGTGTGTGTGTGTGTGTGTGTGTGTGTGTGTGTGTGTGTGTGTGTGTGTGTGTGTGTGTGTGTGTGTGTGTGTGTGTGTGTGCGCGCGCATGTGTGTACATATGGTGTGTGTGTGTGTGTGTGTGTATGTGTGTGTGTGTGTGTGTGTGTGTGTGTGTGTGTGTGTGTGTGTGTGCATGTGTGTGTGTATGTGTGTGTGTGTGTGTGTGTGTGTGTGTGTGTTGTGTGTGTGTGTGTGTGTGTGTGTGTGTGTGTGTGTGTGTGTGTGTGTGCATGTGTGTGTGTATGTGTGTGTGTGTGTCATGGGGAGAAAGAATACGCATCACATAACCTCATACACATATAACATATGCACACATCCACAATCACACAAAGATATAAATATATATATGCATACACACATGCACATACAAGCACGCACACACACGCATGCGCGCATGAACACACACACACTATATGTACACACACTCACACACACACACACACACACACACACACACACATACACACACACACACACACACACCATAAGTACACACACACACACACACACACACACACTCACACACACACACACACACACACTATATGTACACACACTCATATACAAACACACACATACACACCCACACCACAAACACACACACACACACTATATGTACACACACGTGCACACACACACACACCCGCGTGCGTGCGTGTGTGTGTGTGTGTGTGTGTATGTGTGTGTGGGCGTGCACATGCATGCACGCACGCCCACACACACATACACACACACACATGCACACACACAAACACACACACACTATATGTACACACACTCATACACAAACACACATACACACACACACAAATACATACATGTGTGTGTGTGTGTGCCACGAGTAAAGAAAAAAAAACTTATGCAACATGATATTCATTAAAGTTTGCTCCAATGACTTCCTTCCTCATGATACATATCATGTTCAAACTTTGAAACAGCCTGTGTGATAATTAACCTATTCCCTGATGAGGATGAACTAGCTAGTGTCCACACACACACACACACACACACACACACACACACACACACACACACACAAGTTCAAGGTTATTAAAATATCCCTGTTCAGGATGAACAAGGTAGTGTCACACACGCACACGCACGCACGCACGCACGCACGCACGCACGCGCACACACACACACACACACACACACACACACACACACATATATACACACACACACACACACATATATACACACAGCCAGGAGGTAATACTGGTCTGTAAGAAATACTAGTCTCGATGCTAACCTTTGAGATAAAACAATAACCAGAGAACCTATGTGCAGCACACACTTCGTGCAAACGAAAGAAATTATGGCAACTTTAAAAAATTCTCTAGAAAGCCTACATTCACAGGTCTATGGTGACACAATAACTGAAAAGGGAAAAAGACAGAAGAAAAATGTGTTACCGCATTATGGTGATACGCTCTCCCTACAGAGAGCAGCTCAAGTTCTTATGATTAATCCATTGTGACAAGAAAGACATAAAAACGCAAAATAAAAATGTTTGTGACAGTTTCAGTTTCTCAAGATGACGTATCCGTACTCAGAACAAATTCCATATGCACTAACATCACAGGTGCCATGTGTATGGTGATCATGGCACAAGCCTCTAAGCCTGCACATAAACCCATGAGCTGGCCAGGTCCTGAGGCCCTACCTAGACAGCATTTAACTAGTCTATATTTTATACTGGTATTTTATCAGCCTACCACTGGAATAATCTTGGTTACATGTAAATGACATGTGTATCTGTGTATCTTACCTTCAAAAAAGGAACATATATATACAAAGTAAATAGATCAAATAAAGGTCTGAATCACAACACAAGTTATTCTGTATAAACTCGTCTCACATGAGAGACCCCCACCCCCACCCCCACCCCACCCAGTCAATGCCCAAATGCTCAGCTATCAACTAGGTAAAGGCATTATTTTCTAACACATAGATTGGTAAGTAAATAAGTAAGTAAGTGGGTGAGTGAGTAAGTGAATAACTGAGTGAGTAAGTAAGTGAATAAGAAGTAAGTAGGTGAATAAATAAGTTATACAAAATAAAGGAGTATGTAGATAAATAAACAGGTAAGAGTAGTAAGAGATGAAAATAACAAATAACAGTAAATGAATGCATATATATACCCATATGCCCGTGTCAACAACTTTCTACCAATCCATACTTCTGTCATACATCTTTTCGAAACTCTACATGACATATAAACACAACAACAGCAATCAGGCAGTACTCACTTCATTAATTGTTCTTTCTTTTACACTGTGTCTGAGAAATCTTGTCTTCTGTCATAGGCGGTTCCAATACTTTTCTGGAATTTCATGTCATATTTCTTGTGTTTCAATTGGCATGATAGACAGACACACACATTGTGCTTACTTGTTCTCCATCATGCCACAAGCAGGGAGGGCAGCAACGAAGGCAACATATGTGCCTCTGTGTGTGTGTGTGGGGGGGGGGGGGTATGTATATATGTGTGTGTGTGTGTGTGTGTGTGTGTATGTGTGTGTGTGGTGGTGTGTGTGTGGGGTGTGTGTGTGTGTGTGTGTGTGTGTGTGTATGTGTGTGTGTGCGTGCTTGTGTGTTGTGTGTGTGCTTGAGTGTTGTGTGTGTGCTTATGTGTGTGTGTGTGTATGTGTGTGTGAGTGTATGGTGTGTGTGTGTGTGTGTGTGTGTGTGTGTGTGTGTGTGTGTGTGTGTGTGTGTGTGTGTGTTGTGTGTTCATTATTTCTTTTAACATCTATTCACATATGTGCTTTTAGATGAGTGTGTGTGTGTGTGTGTGTGTGTGTGTGTGTGTGTGTGTGTGTGTGTGTGTGTGTGTGTGTGTCTGTCTTGTCTGTCTGTCTGTCTGTCTGTCTGTCTGTGTCTGTAGCTGTGTGTGTGTGTGTGTGTGTGTGTGTGTGTGTGTGTGTGTGTGTGTGTGTGTGTGTGTGTGTGTGTGTGTGTGTGTGTGTGCATACAAAGGATTCAGCATAGAGGAAGAGTGTCCACCTTCCCATCAGACTGCACAGGTTCAAGTCTGGCTTGAGGGGAAAAAGCGCAGACATGGCATGGACAGGTACATGATTCTGTTCAGAGTTGTGGAAGGTAAAGCAGCAGGAAACAGGAGATGTGCACCCCACCCTCACAATACTGACTATGAGAAAGGGTAAGGTCTTATGTCCCTTCACTCTCCGACGGCCTCAAGATTATGGGACAATCTGTATTTCTTCACGTATTGTATGGGACTCGTATTAATGCTAGTAACTATACCACATATAACGCACATGTCACCAAAGAATGATGTATATCCATGGCTCATGCAGATACTTTTCCACATCTACTATAAACATTTTCCAACAGCCTCTTTCTGTATTTCCATTAGTTTGTAGTTTGTTGCTGTTATTGTTGTTGTTGCTGTTGCTGTTGTTGTTGTTGTTGCTGTCTGGATGGTTGGTTTTTGGGGGGGGGGGGGGGGTGGTTTGTTTTGTTTTGTTTTTTGCATTTTGTAATGTGCATGGACCTCATGGCAACCATTTTGCAAGGAAAAACTGGCAAAAAGGAAGAAAGGCAGAGCTCCAATCTCATACATAATGTCAAAGAGAGCAGCAGCCAACACTGAACCCAGTGACGCCAACAGGTGAGACAGGTGAGGCATTTTGTAACGTATTCTGCATTGATCACATGCATATGTCTGGTGCGGGGATGCACTTTGGTTTGAACTATCAAGATTTGGCAACACATAAAATACTGTTATTATTATCATATCTCTACATCAGACCCTCTTCGGTGGATGCTCATGCCAGGTATTTTCATGTTTTTAAAAGCTACTGAACGCTATCAGTATCATGCTTTAAGGATCTTTAATAATGGCCTGTTTGGTGTTCTGCATAATTATACAGTCATGCATACTGAAGAAGACAGTTCAGGCGCTAGCAGCCTGCCTGTAAATTGATCTGGAAGATCAGAACAGACCTCCACTCTTTACTCATCAGACCATACAATACCAAACTCATTAGTCTGGCATTCTGACCTCTTAATATCAGGCCAATCCCCAGCACACTATTATTGTACAGAGTGACAAATCATTATTCAAACTGATATGCCCGGTGAACTATGTTACTACCTCCACACTTTCATGATATGTATCAATGAAAGTGGCTCTGATAAACTAGTACAGATCTGCAATCTGTGTAATAATATTTTGTTCTTGTGCAAATCAGAAGCGATCACTTTGTTGTTGTACAATATAAAATGATCAAAGCAGGCAATTCTTTACTATCACATATACAGTAATACACTTCCACTGATTATATTTCTCTCTCTCTCTCTCTCTCTCTCTCTTCTCTATCTCTCTCTCTCTCTCTCTTCTCTAGTCTCTCTCTCTCTCTTTCTCTAGTCTCTCTCTTTCTTGCTGTATTCATGATGTGATACTATGCAAGCTATGTTCATTGTGCTGTTAAGGCCAAAGGCCAAACAACTACACTCCCTCCTCTCTCTCTCTCTCTCTCTCTCTCTCTCTCTCTCTCTCTCCTCTCTCTCTCTCTCTCTCTCTCTCTCTCTCTCTCTCCCTCCCCCTCAAACACACACACACACACATACACACAACACACACACACACACACACATGCACACAAACACACACAAACATACACACACACACACACACACACACGACACACACACACACACACACACACACATACACACACACACAAACATATCCAGTCACTGAATCTGGCTCCAGCTACATCTACCCGCAAAAGAACCTAAGCAACTGTTTGTGTACCTGTAATTCAATGTTTCCTACATCAGAACAAGAGCAGTGAAAGAAATATGGCTGTAAATAAACAGTTATTAGTAGAAAGAAAGAGAATATGATGAACAGCCCATTTAAGCAACAAAAACACTACAATTTATTCCCATAATGATATCACGACCTCTGCTCGACCTGACATTCAGAAGAATGAATAAAAACAAGGCAGAGAGTCAGCTAAGCTAAAAACTAAGAGCACAGCTGACCGGTTCGTAGGATGTATGTGCCTCACAAATCAGCTTTAATGACATTATTTCGCAATATTGTTGCAACACACAGAACTTTAATACACTGACATTTCTTGTGTTATGCTATATGACCAAACTCTGAGTCAGAGTCCAAGTTGTTTTTTATTTGTTTTTATGTGCACTGAAACAAAACCAATGGCTGATTTAATGATGAACATTTTTATTTTATCATTATACTGTCAGAGAAATTTTCATTTTGTCTTTTTACTGTGAGAGAACCACATCCATCATTGCCGCAATGCTATTCAACGAAGAATTTTTTTTATATAATTTACTTCTTTCATGACTTTTTACAGGAAAGAACACACACACACACATACACATACATTGTATACTTATTACATGTATCAATATGGTCAAAACATTACCATGCAGATGTATAAGTACATTATATATACATTTCAAACGGAAGATTTGCACCAAGATAATGGCACTGATGAACACTTAGCAAATAGTTTAATAACAACAATAATCAAATACTCTCGTATAGCATTACACTCCAAATTTACTTGAACACACTGCACATTACACATTTTAAAAGACACAGAGCATAATACATTATATACAGAAGCAATAATATATCACACACACACACACACACACACACACACACACACACACACACACACACACACACACACACACACACACACACACACACACACACACACACACACACACACACACACACACACACACACACAATATATAATATATATATATAATAATATCAGGATACACACACTATATATTAGTTATAAACATGCACAAATGAATATCACAGGATGACAGACAATCCTGAATTACCCCAGTGTAAATCAAGATCCAGGACTATCCCAGGAGAAACCCAGATCCTGCTTTCATCTGGCTGACCTTTAGGGTAAATCAAGATCCCAGTTTACCCTGGGGAATCCTGGATTTCCCTTAAAGTCACAGCTTTGACTGGACAAAAAAGTACTCACAGTGTATGGTCCAGTATGTTTGTTGAATGCTACAGGGAGTTTCACTCACACTGGCATCAGTATCAGTATTCGTGTCAATGCAGAGATGGTTTTGAAAATGACTTCTCAACAGATTTGATTTTATGAATCTTTAGAGGAGCACATAAAAGGTTTGAATTGTGGCCAAGATAAATTTTGAATAATTATTCAAAATTACAGTATACCAAAATAATCACCTTTTGGAAATGGGCAAAAATCATCAAGACAGTCCCAAGTTCAAGGCATGGTGCAAGTTTTGTTTCAATTGCAGCAGAAAAGTGCTAGAAATTAGGTATTTTATGCCAAAACATTACACCTTGTCATCACAAAGGAGACACCCAAAAGAATTATAAAGAAATGCCACAAGGGGATTAGAACATTCGGAGAAAGACGAGACCTAGCACATGACTATCAGGGGAATCCAGAATTCCCTGGAAGAAACTGGGATCCTGATTTATCTTAGAGTTTAGGCATATGAAATCAGGATCCAGGTTTCTCACAGGGGAACACTGGTTCTCTGTTTATACCGGAGTAACCCAGCATTGCCCTGAATCCAAGTTCGCCATGTGACAAATCTAGACATGTACATACATATGAACATATATACATATAAACAATGTCTAACCATACACCATATGTCTACAGTTATAAACATACACATGCATGAAAGATAATACAATGCCACATGATCTCTAGTTAGAAATGGAAGTGTATACTGGTAAAAAGCAACCATCAACAATCGGAGGCCTGGATATACAGGTAAGTCTTTACTTGTAAACCTTTAACTGTAAGTTTTTAACTTGAATAATATTTACACTTGCTGCTGTTACAATGACTGTATAATGTCACATGATAAACAGAAGATCTGCCTTAAATGGCAAACAGTGTTTCAATTCAAAACATTTTTAAACACCTTCAAGTACTCAAGTATTCAGGGCTGTATAGTATCAATGTACAAAATCAAATCTCAGAAGGCCTAATAAATACTCCAACATTCGGTCCTATGCCAATGTGCAAAGTCAAATCTAATCCAATAAGGACATATTTCCTATGTGATCATTGAATATTTGTGTGAACTGAGGCTTTACTGTATAAGGACTAACTTGCAAAGGTTTTATTCTAAAAAGAAGACTAAACCAAGCGTTAACCTAATACTGAATACAATCATGAAAAGTGTTAACATATTCATCATTTTAAAATGGTAGATCAGTTACTTTATAAAACAAAAGAAAAGGCCACAACACAAAAAGCAAAAAAACCATACAAATGATTTGTTAATTCAGCAAATCAGCCTTGTAACTTGTATTGTCTTGAAAATGATCATGTTACACTGCATTATACGTCATCAAAGTACATAATGCTGATACTGATATGCTGATATTGATGAGTGATGTGAAATAAACCCAAAATGTTATCTGTTTAATGTCATTATTGATAAACTTTCTTCATCTTGTAAACAAGTCGTTGGTATAAACTTTCACATTCTAAAATGTTTCACAAGCTTGAATACAGGAAACCAGAACAATAAATACATGGTGGATAAAAGATACCACATTTGAATCTGACATCGCCTTCTGACATTACTGATCAGATAAAATGTTTGAAAATTAGAAAGGATATTATTCCTTTCTGTACACATAGTGGTGTACACTATATTATATATACAATGTATGTTCAGCTCAGATCAGTGGTACAAGAGGTGTTGCATTTTACGCCAAAAAAAGAAAAAAGAAAAAAAAGAAACGTGGAAACACATAGAAAAAAAACTTTTAACTTGCTGTCTGGACTATTTTCAAATACATGCATCATGCTTTGGAGCAAAAACAGACGATCAAGTTTTAGAGAGAAAATGTAATCAGAAGCACTTATGCTTTGTACTGCATTCTGATCATATCAAGTATCATATAGAAAGGCACAGGATATGAAACCAAGTTTGGAATTTTGTTTTGTGAACAGCATCCAGTCTAACTAATTATGATATTCACAATTCCTATGCATGATCTAGCAGAAAGGTGAAGACTTAACTAAGAAGTCGCCAATAGCAATGGTCACATAGCCAGTCTTTCGGTCATCACAAGTGGTCACCAAAACACACAGGCTAAAATTTGTGCTGGATTTAGTAACACAGGCTCAAAAAATGACATGAAATTTCTCTAAGTCATGAGAAAAGGTGTCCTTGTGTTGTTCACATTACCTACTGTTTGAAAGTTGATGCAAAGCATGAAAATGAAACTATTTTGATGAAGGATTATGCACAACTTAACACCATATAATAGGCACAGATATCAGATTTTCAGACTATCGCTGATCAGTAAAAATGTAAGATTATGATTCATAATTAATCATCAACTGCATAGGTGATGTTATGTACTTTCCTCAGTTCCTTCACAAAAATGTAAATTTGATGAGATAACAAAACAACACATGCTAGCTGGCAAAAATGTCTGGCTTAATATACACCTACTTTTAAGACTATACTGTAACATTCAAGTCATATGGAACTGAAAAAAAACTTGGTGGGTGTAGCTTCTAGAGTACTTTGTAATACAGCAAAAATATCACAAGCTTTTTAAATAGGTATTCATCATTATCACAGAATAGGTGTGAGGTGTACCTATGACCTAAGGTCACACAGTTCTGACCTAGATAGCTTTATCACTCTCAATGATAATTAATTGATTATATAGAAACTATTTTAAACACACACACACACACACACACACACACACACACACACACACACACACACACACACACACACACACCACACACACACACACAACACAACACAACACAACACAACACAACACAACACAACACACACACACACACACACACACACACACACACACACACACACACACACACACACACACACACACACACACACACACACACACACACAGAATCACAGTCAAACAGATTTAAGAGTTTAATCAATTTTGTTCTGTATATATATTATATATATATTGCATTCACAGAACTGTAGTAGTATGCCATACTATACTGATTATACTAATAGTAATACTATACTTTTCTGTACAGTACAAACTACAATACTGTACTATACTGTTCTGAACCATCCAGTACCATATCGTTCTGCACTGTATTGTAGTTGTTATACTACAGGTATTCATGGGAAATACATAAAACAAACTCGACACACGATATTCAACCACTCCCTCAGCTCCAAAAATAAACTACAAAAAAAAAATCACGACTACCCTTATTTCAACAGTTCAATATTTGTCTTGTCAGTTATCAGCAGTTAGGGTGGAATTCAAACAAAACCACACCTGAGTAATATAATGATCAATGCAAAGTAGACAGACATGATCTTAACCCTTTGATTCCCTCACCCTATCCAACAGCTTCCTGCATCGTCATCAGTGATTGCAAAGCAAAAACTTAACCCTTTGACTCCCTCACCCTATCCACCAGCTTCCTGCAGGAAGGACTCAAAGGGTTAAGATTTTGCAGTCAAAGGATAGGCTGCAGGAGTTAAAGGGTTAAAGAGATATTTATAATATGGACCACAATAAAAACCTTAAAAGAACCATCCCGATGCAATAACCAAATGATTCACCTGTGTGGATCTCCCCTAATGCCATGCGATGCCTGCGCATGAAATGTCAGTCATGTCTCTATGTATTGATTGTGCTGAGTTTGGGCAAAGTTTTCTTCCATGCTGACTAACCAATCCCTCTTTTGTCTGACATTCTCTGTCACGGGGAAAAAAATATCTTAAAGAAAAATATCAAAATTCATTTCTTATTTGACAAAAAGGAACAAAAAGTATTTCAGCATTTTCTGTTAAAGAATCAGGTACAGAGCACAAATAAACAGCTAAAACTATCTGCTGGACTGATAAGTCTGTTACTGTAGCACTGTTAGGGTCACTGAAGCGTGGCCCAAAATATTGCCCATACCACACCTCATCTCACCTGTCTCACCTGTTTGTGTCACTGGGTTCAGTGTTGGCCGCTGTACTCTATGACCCTGCTACTCTCTTCCAAACGGCTCTGTCTTGACTTTTGTGGACAACTTCTTGAAAATTTAGGCCACTGATGTTGCTTATGTTCTCGATGTATGAGACAGGAGGTCTGCATTTATTCCTTTTCGCCTCTGTTTTTCCTTGAAAAATGGTTGCCATAAGGTCAGTGTTCTTGCACGTGACACAAGGCCAATGTATTTTAGTCTTCTCTTGCTGATGTCTGCTAGTAATTTTCTGGTGGTATTAAGTTCTTCCAGGACACTTTCATTAGTTCCTATATCTGTCCATTTGGCACGTAGTAGTCTCTGATAAAACCATATTTCTGCTGCCTCAATTCTTTTGCAATCAGCTTTTCTGAGAGTCCAGGCTTCGCAGCATAAATCATGACTGGCAAAATCAAACACTTTAAAAGTTTGATTTTCAGGCCATTTGGTATACCTCTGTCTTTCCAGATACTGTTGAGTTGCCCCATTATTTGCTTTGCCGTTCCAGTTCTTATCTTGATGTCTTTAAAGCAGGTTCCATCATCAATTTTTACAGAACCAAGATATTTACAATCTTTAACATTTTCTAAAGGAACTTTATTAATTAAGATGTTTTGATTGTTTTCAGTGTTTTCACCTTTAATATGTAGCACTTTTGTTTCTTGGCGTTCAAGTTTAGGCCAACCTTTTTCCCCGCTGCATTCACCCTGTATAGAATTCTTTTCATACTGGTATTAGTGGTAATGTTGTCTGCTAATAGCACAATATCATCGGCATATTGCAGGTCTGTGCAGTTTTTTCCCTCCTATCTTTATACCCATGCTTTCAATATATCAGCATTTCTCAAGACTTGTTCAGCATAGATGTTAGAGAGATATGGTGAAAGGATACAACCTTGTCTAAATCCCCTGTAGATGTTGGAACATTCACGTTTATGACTGTCCCATCTAACTGCAGCCTTTTGGTCCTTGCCTAATGAAGCAATTAATGAAAATGAGATGTTTAAGAAAGCACACCACATTTTACAAATAGGGATCATACTTCTGTTTTTGTGTACATGCATACACAAGTGTGTGTGTGTGTGTGTGTGTGTGTGTGTGTGTGTGTGTGTGTGTGTGTGTGTGTGTGTGTGTGTGTGTGTGTGTGTGAGTTTGTGTGTGTGGTGTGGTTTGTGTGTGTGTGTGTGTGTGTGTGAGTTTGTGTGTGTGTATGTGTGTGCGTGTGCATTGTGTGTGTGTGTGTCTGTGTGTGTGTGTGTCTTGTGTGTGTGTGTGTGTGTGTGTGTGTGTGTGTGTGTGTGTGTGTGTGTGTGTGTGTGTGTGTGTGTGTGTGTGTGTGTGTGTGCGTGGGTGCATGCGTGCGTGCATGCGTGTGTGTTGCATGTGTGTGGGTAGACATGCATTATGCACGTTTTTCTTTGTTTTTCCTGTAATACAGTAACAGTTATGAAAATAAAAACTGATTGATTATTATGATCTCTCCAATTTCTACTTCTGTATATATGTCAAAGAGATATAGAGAAAGAGAGATAATAGACAGAGAGACAGTATACGCATGTGTGTATGTTCTGTCATGTGATTTATTTTTACGTGTCATTTTGGAGGATTGCAACATCATGGAGATATGTTTCTTCGTTTTTTCTTTCTTTTTTTCCTGGTGATGCTTCCTAATTAACTTTAAGTTTAAATTAATCGCAACAATAAACAGTATGTATTTTTTCAGACCTACTACAGAAGTAATTTTCTGAGTCAACATGGAAGCACATGGCAATTTTGTTTTGTTTTGTTTTGATTTGTTTTTTTGTTTTGTTTTATTTTGTTTGGGGAAGGGGGTGTTTTCACTCCATTTAACAAAAACACGTAAACTTTGGTCTTAATCATAAATAATGAAAAAAGATATAGCTACAATCTGTTTTACAAATTACTTTGAGTGTTTGCTTTTGGTTGTCTTTTTGTTTTGTTTTGTTTTTGTTTTTTTATTCTTCATGGTTTGTTGTTTTTTGTTTTTTCTATTGTTGGTTTTGTTGGGGTTTTTTTTTTTTTGTTGGTTGGTTGACTGTTTAGTGTTTTCATTTTTTGTTGTTGTTGTTTGGTTTGGTTTGGTTTGGTTTTGAGGTGTGCTGCCCCATTTTTTGCACCACTTCTGTGTCATTATCCCTATGGCACTTACTTCAAAACATTAAACATGTATGTGTGTGTGTGAGCACACACACACACAAAACACAACCCCACACACACACACACACACACACACACATACTGAAACTTGAAGAAAAAGAGACTGAGAGCTACTAATTATAATAAGCATAACAACAGTGTGGAACATAGCAACAGAAGAACTACTACAAAGAAGAGTACCTACAAGCATGATAGTCTGGCAATGCCTTATGTCATTGTGTCAGTGACAACAAGAAACTGCAGAACTGAAGAAACCCCAAATCAATAAACATGTCTGAAGAAATATCTGCAGGCACTTCTTCGCGCCAGAGCCTAATGACAAAATGAACACCGATATTCACCCTCGTACTACTAGTAGTAGTACTTAGTACTAGTCACATAAAATGATACATGTAGTTTATCATGATTATGAGACCGAGTTTGTGTGATACTCATACTGCATGACAAACACAAATTCGTTTCTGTTTGCACAGTGACCAATTAAATCTACAGAATTACATAGTCCTTACTTGTGTTTCGTTTATTCGCGCGCTAACTGACATACACACGCCGGCACGGTGCGACTACACTATCGTGACTACGTATACAAAATTCATTTGTTTATATTTAAATAAATCTCAAAAGACTCGAGTCAAGATCACCACTCTTTTCCCAGATCACAGTCATAACTTACCTGTTTAATCACGCAGCACACCTTCACTCATTCGTTTATCGTTGAAATCCTCTTTCTTTTCCCACACATGCACTCAAACTCAAGGATAAAATGTCAGCTGATAGAGACACCATTTTCCCCACAAACGGCTCCTTTTTTGCTCTGCACCTCTGTTGCCACAGCACGCCGGAAAGAAGATCACGTTAACTGTGCAATTGGAAAGCCACTCAATTACTCCCCTTGATCATTTCCGGTGCTTGTGTACCTCAGGGGTGCAAACATAACACCGCAAGGTAAGCAAGGACTTCGGTCAGATAGTCCTCGCATTCTCCGGGAATGGTAGGAGGTTTAAAATCAACAGAACAGAAAGAAGACTTTGATCAGCCCAGGATTTTAAATTCAACAGAACAAAAACAGGATTTTGATCAGGCCAGCTTATCCACCTGAAAGCAACAAGATCATCATCTGTCATGGCCAAGCGGTTGGCAGTTGTATTTGGACACCTCCAGCCACAAGATGGAAATATTGTATCCTCTTGATATGTATCATGTGTGCATCAAGACATGCAAAACGATGGTATTTAGATGATAAATTATTTAGGTATAGTTTGTTTCTGCTTGTCTTCAGCCTTGTGGGTGTAATTAGTTTTGTATTATAGGCCTAATTATTCGACTGACAGTATACGTTATCTGACCAGATAAGATGTGGCATGTGAGGACACGGGTGGATCAGATGAGGTCAATTGCTGAATATAGAGGCTTCCCTAAATGTTTCAATTTCACAGTATTGTTCATAATGATATTACATCGCATATGTTCAGCATAGATTGTGACAATGGTTGCACCAAAATCTTGAATGACTCTAACTACTGTCAGAGTTGTGGGAGTATTTTTATTAAGATTACTTACAGTAATGATGTAGCATACATGTACGATGGACGCAGTAATGAAGTGGGATAAACATCAGACTTCAAGTCAGTCCAAGACAGTTTGTCATCAAGAGTCATACCAAGATATTTGTGTCTGTCTTAGAGTTTATCTGTTCAGCCACCTCACTGTGAATTAATTTCAGGAGTAATAGACATCTTTCATCATTCATAAATGCTTTCATCTGCGGCAGTAAAAAACATCAGTGGACATCCAGTCCTACAGCAAAGCCTTAAAATGGAAATTCATGTTCATCATTAATACAAAAACTTCTAAGTAAGCTGGATCCTCAAGGCAACCTATTGGGTAGTTTTGAGTACACTTTTTAAAATTATTTATCTGGACAATTAATACACAAAGTTTTTTAAGTACTTTAGATCCTCAGGGCAGCATATTGGGCAGTTTTGAGTACACTTGTTTTAATTGTTTACCGGGACATATGAAAAGTGTCATCACTTGCACATATCTTGCAAATGGTATTGAAATATATTACAACTCTGTTGATAGAAATCTTTGTTTACCAGGACATGTGAAAAGTGTTGTCAGTTGCACATATCTTGCAAATGGTATGGAATTTATGTTACCACTGTGTTGATAGAAACCTGTAGATACACAAGCAAGTGTGAGTACATTACAGTGTACCAGGATAATCCAAAATCTGAATTTATGTTCCATTGTTTAGAAATATAAAGTAATGGACAGTATTACATCCCTGAATCTGGCATAAGGATAGGGATAAAGGTTGCCCCTTACAGAAGAGTAAATTGGCAGAAATTTCAGCTTCTCTTTTGATCAGTATTATGAGGGCAGTGTCCATCTTCTCATATTACCGCTTTTCTTCAGCCAGACGTGAGCATGGGTGAGGTACTCATCCGTTTAAGTGGATCAGCCGGAGACTACACAGTGGGGTTTTTTTGTTTGTTTGTTTTTTGGGTTTTTTGTTTGTTTATTTGTTTTTAATGTAATATTTTCCTTGAGGTATTATCTCCTTCATGCAGACCATATAGATTAGAAGCCATGAACTACGTTGTCCTGGGACTAGCACAAATAATGGGAGGGCCCAAAGCTGGGATCTTGAAAGACCTGAACTCCTCAAAACTATGTCAGCCATTGATTTTATGTGTTCTGAAATGGATAGTTACTTTATGAAATATGCATTGTTGAGGTTTAAAGACACCATCCACTCCCTAAAATGCTTAGTCTCTCAGAGCATCCTTTAGCAAACAGTGTAACCACAAGGTGAAAAGATGTAGTCAATAATAATGCTTGGCTTGATATAAAGATATTGTTATTTCTTTCTGTCTGTCATTATGTAGGTCAATCTCTTTGCTGTTGTTGTTATTATTGCTGTTGTTGTTTTATCATTTCATATCTGTCTATGTTTGTTTAATTGATTTTGTGACAGTGACTTAAAAGGTGCTGTCAGGCTTGCAATATACAAGAACATTAGTATGCTACTCTAATACTAGTAATAGATTTAAACTCTCGCATCCTGTCTACCAGCATCCTGTATTGTCAGCTATGTTAGCAAAGCAAAAACATAAGCCTTTGACTCCCTCACCCTCTCCACCAGCTTCCTGCTAGAAGCTGGTAGGTAGGGTTAGGGAGTCAAATGACTAAGTTTTTGTAGTTGGTAGAAAGGGTGCAGGAGTCAAAAGGTTAGAAGAAAAAATAAAAACTTCAGGGACAGCACATTATATTACAGAAGAGTGAAAGTACAAAGTGAAGTACACTTTAGCCCCGACATTTTTTTTTTTTCCTTTACCCAACATTAGCAATGTCGGTCAACATCATCCTTGGGCGTTGGCAGCAACACCAGTCAGAAGTTTTTGTACTCTGTTGATGCTCCCACCATTCTGACGCCAGAGCAACGCCAGTTTTATGACGACAATGGTTTCCTTGTCATTCGTGGTCTGGTCCCACAGCAGAAACTGGATGCTTACAGGTAAGTTACATTATTATAATTTATATTCTGTATTATTATGAAATTTATTGTTTTCTTTTTATCAGTCTGTTAGTGCAAGTTCTCACCACTGCATTGCTAGGGCAGTTACTTTTTATAGGTCATAATAGGAGGCACACACAAGAAGAACATAATGAAGAAGATTAGGAAAAGACAAGCAACATTTATAGGGCATTTTCTGAGGTAAGAGAAATTAGAGCACCTAGTCACAACAGGAAAGTTGGAGGGAAAAAGAGCACCAGGGTGACCCAGGGAGAAAATATTGGACTGACTTGCAGAGTGGCTGAGGACATAGAGGGTGGGAGATGTACTTGCAGTGACAAGGGATAGATTTGTATGGAGGGCCATGATCACAAACGCCATGCAGCAGGACACATGATGATGAATAATAACTCACCAGAGACGTCTGTGCAAGGTCTGCAACATCATATGGAAGATTGAGCATCCAGCCTTACACTTACAGATTTTAACAAGTGTGGCTTGCCAATTGTAGAGTGTCTGCTCATCAGATGCCAGTTTCATTGGACTGGGTATGATTTTCAAGATCTAGTGTGCCATATCAATGCTGCAAATACCCTCTTTTCTAACATCTCTTTTTCTTCAGTCCTTCATGGTCCTTTGTCTCATTTTTCTGCTAGCAGTCTGTTCACCAGTAATTTGTTTTTGAACTGAATTTTAAGGAAGTCTTGTCATGCAGTCCAGTGAGCGTCTGCTGTGTTGCCTTGCTTAGATACCTAGGCAGTGAGATTGGTGATTCTGTTTAAGACAGGCATGAGCTGCCCATTCTGTGATTTTTGTTTTACAAGAATTTCATGCTTCATTGTTTGCTCTCTGGTTTTTGTTTTGTTTTTTTCATTTCTTGTTGTTGATGTTGTTTGTTTTGGTCTTTTGTTGTTGTTTATTTGGTGTTTTGTAATGGGATTACTTAAGCGAAGTGATTGTTACGTCCAGAACAGGCATCAGTCATTGTGTTTACTGTTGTTATTAAGTATTTCATTGTTTGAATGCTGTATGAACAATTGCTGATATTTATTTTAAAACAGAAAGATTGGGTTTTCATGAAAGGTCAGCTTTGTGTGGCGTAAAGTATGCTCACTTTGTTAATTTTTGCCATTGTCACCACCACCTCCTCACCATAGTCCAGCTTTGCTTACTGGGTAAAGATGCAGGATTGTGTGTGGTCTAATGGTTAAAGCACCTGCCTTTGACACAAGAAACACGCTGACAGGTTCATATCATGAGTCAGGAATTTTTCAAGTTTTTTCCCCTTCCACTAGATCTTTTGTGGTGGTCTAGGCACTAGTCTTTCAGACGAGACAATAAACCAAGGCCATTTTTGCTTTGTATGCACAGTGCATAATAAAGATCCCAAAACAAAAAAGGAGTTGCCCCCGTCAAAATTCTGCTCTAAAAATCCACTTTCACAGGTAAACAGAAATACATGGCTACAGAAACCAAAAATGGGGGAGGAAGACGGGATACACTGCGCTGCGGCAATGCACTTTCCCGGAGAACAGCTTGAATTTTGTATGGTGAATCTATTGTGACAAGAGAAAGGAACAATGTATAAGTCAATGAATAGATAATTGAATAAAGAAACTGACCCACCTTCTCTCTGTCCATTCTGGGAAGAACTTGTTTGATTTTAAGATACAGTGCATCTGTATGGCTTGGCAGTCATGAACTGGTCCTTGGACAACTGGGTTATAAACATCAAAAAAAGTTTAAATTACTTTATTAAAGTGTTAATTGATACCAGTCATGGTTAGCACAACAGACTTATATCTGGAAGGTTGTAGGTTCATGTCCCATTAGTTCTATGAATGTTAATGTAAGGTTCCCCCCCCCCCCCCCCCCCAATGAGCTCTTACCCGAAGTTGAATGTGCAGACTGGAGTCACACAGTTGAGTCTCATCCATGCACAGATGCATCATTAAGGCTATTGCTTAAGTATGCTGACCAACACTGCAGGTGTTCATGTGTCTCAGGCCAGGTTGACCTCAAGATAAATTGTGAAAGTAAGCAAGGAGTGCAGCTCTTGTCATGGAAATCCATAGCGTCACGATTATCATCCATATAGTCATGTATCATCATGGCATTGTTGAAAATTATTTCAACTCTGTGATCTCTGAAGTGGCATAGAAAATGGGACAGAAAGAAAGTATCGGTTGGTCTACAGTGTAGGTAATCATTTGAAGTAAAAATATGAGTCAGTAATCAATCTATAACTCTTTTATCGTTTGACATGTACACTGATCATGATAATTTGACAGAAACAAAGGGAAATGGATAGACTACCCCTTTGACATTTACACTAATCATGATAATTCAACAGAAACAAAGGGAAGTGATAGACTAACCCTTTGACATTTACACTGATCATGATAATTCAGCAGAAACAGAGGGAAATGATAACTAACCCTTTGACATTTACACTGATCATGATAATTCAGCAGAAACAGAGGGAAATGATAGACTAACCCTTTGACATTTACACTGATCATGATAATTCGACAGAAACAAAGGGAAATGATAGACTAACCCTTTGACATTTACACTGATCATGATAATTCGACAGAAACAAAGGGAAGTGATAGACTAGCCCTTTGACATTTACACTGATCGTGATAATTCAGCAGAAACAGAAAAAATGATAGACTAACCCTTTGACATTTACACTGATCATGATAATTCAGCATCAACAGAGGGAAATGATAGACTAACCCTTTGACATTTACACTGATCATGATAATTCGACAGAAACAAAGGGAAGTGATAGACTAACCCTTTGACATTTACACTGATTATGATAATTCAACAGAAACAGAGGGAAATGATAGACTAACCCTTTGACATTTACACTGATCGTGATAATTCAGCAGAAACAGAAAAAAATGATAGACTAACCCTTTGACATTTACACTGATCATGATAATTCGACAGAAACAGAGGGAAATGATAGACTAACCCTTTGACATTTACACTGATCATGATAATTCAGCAGAAACAGAGGGACATGATAGACTAACCCTTTGACATTTACACTGATCATGATAATTCAGCAGAAACAGAGGGAAATGATAGACTAACCCTTTGACATTTACACTGATCATGATAATTCAGCATCAACAGAGGGAAATGATAGACTAACCCTTTGACATTTACACTGATCATGATAATTCAACAGATACAAATGAAATGATAGACTAATCCTTTGACATTTACACTGATCATGATAATTCGACAGAAAGAAAGGGAAATGATAGACTAACCCTTTGACATTTACACTGATCAAGATAATTCGACAGAAAGAAAGGGAAATGATAGACTAACCCTTTGACATTTACACTGATCATGATAATTCAGCAGAAACAGAAAAAAAATGATAGACTAACCCTTTGACATTTACATTGATCATGGTAATTCAGCAGAAACAGGGAAATGATAGGTTAACCCTCTGACTCCTGCTGGAAGCTGGTGGATAGGGTGAGGGAGTCAAAGGGTTAAGTTTTTGCAGTTGGTGGATAGGGTGTGGGAGTCAAAGGGTTAAGTTTTTGCAGTCGGTGGATAGGATGTGGGAGTCAAAGGGCTGAACTGATAATTGAGACCCAAGTATAATCATTTACAGACAGAGTTAATTGTGTACATATTTGTTGTTTTAGCCATTTTATTTGTTCATTCCAAGGACTCGCTTCGGTGAGATATGTCGTGGTGAAATGAAGGTGCCGGGCATGATAATCATGAGAGATGTGGCCATCCTAAAGTCGGAGTTTGTCCAGGGAGAGAAGGCCGTCACCAAACTGCAGGACTTCCAGGATGATGACGTTCTCTTCAGTTACTGCTGTCTCCCTGAGGTATAAAATTCTCCTTTGATATTAGAGTATTTACCCTAACCCCTGAGACTGGTTTTACTGCATGGCACTGTGTGTGTGTGTGTGTGAGTGTGTGTGTGTGTGTGTGTGTGTGTGTGTGTGTGTGTGTGTGTGTGTGTGTGTGTGTGTATGTTGTGTGTGTGTGTGTGTGTGTGTGTGTGTGTGTGTGTCGCTACATGTGTATATCTATCTTAAAGTGTGTGTGTGTATGTGTGTGTGCATGTGTGTGTTGTGTGTGTGTGAGAGAGAGAAAGAGAGAGAGGTTGTTGTTTGTTCGTTTGTTTGTTCATTTGGTGTACTTTAGTTTGTTTTGGTTTATCTGGTTTCCTCCTGTTGCATCACATTGCATTTTTGAGCTTCAAAATTCAGATTTTGTTGTTGAGAAAAGAGGAATGTTAACCTGACAGTATGGTGGTAACAGTGTCTGTGTGTTGTGTGTGTGTGTGTGTGTGTGTGTGTGTGTGTGTGTGTGTGTGTGTGTGTGTGTGTGTGTGTGTCTGTCTGTGTGTGTCTGTGTCTGTGTCTATGTGTGTCTGTACCTGTGTGTGTTTGTGTGTGTGTGTCTGTGTCTATGTGTGTCTGTACCTGTGTTGTGTGTGTGCGCGTGTGTGTATATGTGTGTGTGTGTTTATGTGTGTGTCTGTGTCTATGTGTGTCTATAACTCTGTGTGTGTGTGTGTGTGTATGTATGTGTGTCTGTCTGTGTCTGTCTGTCTGTGTATCTGTCTGTGTGTGTATCAGGTAGTGAAATACGTCGAGAGCATCGTGGGTCACAGCATCCTGGCCATGCACACTATGCTGATCAACAAACCCCCAGACGCAGGTATGCATTGTGTGATACATGTGTCATATTGCAGTTCTCCACTGTAATAACATCCAAGAAGAAAAGGGTCTGCCTCATATTTAGGACTAACAAAAAATAAAGGAAAATAGATTTGCTCTTCACATCAGTCTTTTACTTGAGAGGTTATATGTCCTGAAATAAAATTTTCATGATCTCAAAAATGAGTAATACATACACAATGAAAATATTCACGGCTCAAAGCTCTGATATCAAAAATGAATATTAATACACACACAGTAGAAATACTCACGTGTCAAAGCCATTTTAATCATGATATCAAAAAGGAATAATACACACATAATAGAAATTATACTCACATCTCAAAGCCATTTACTCATGTGTGTGTGCGTGTGTATGTATTGTGTGTGTGTGTGTGCAATGTGTTGTGTGAGGTGTGTGTTGTGTGAGTGTGTGTTGAGTGTGGTGTATGTGTGTGGTGTGTGTGTGTGTTTGAGAGAGAGAGAGTGTGTGTGTGTGTGTACACACACACTCTCTCAAAGGAGAGCTTCAAGCTCATAAGTATTCCCAAATGGGAGGTCAGGTGTGTGTGTGGGTATGTGTTTTGAGAATGTGTGCGCATGGGTGCATTGTGCATGTGCATGCTTGTGAGTATGCATGAGTATGTGCGCATTCGTATGCATACCTTCATGGTTACATTCATATGCATTGGTCAGGCAAGAAGACATCTCGCCATCCCATGCACCAGGATCTGCATTACTTTCCTTTCCGTCCGGCTGAGCGCATTGTTTGCTCATGGACAGCCATGCAGCGAGTGAACCGGGAAAACGGATGTCTTGTGGTGGTCCCTGGCACTCACAAAGGAGAACTTCAAGCTCATGAGTATCCCAAATGGGAGGTCAGTTGTGGTTTGTGTTGGTGTGTGTGTGTGTGTCGCGCGCGCGTGGTGTGTGTGCCTGTGTGTGTGTGTGTGGCCTGTGTGTGTGTGTGTGTGTGTGTGTTGTGTATTTTGTTTGTTTGATTTTTTCCACCCTTGCTCAGAAGGTTCTTTTCTTTGAAATGTAGACATGGCAATATCAAAACACGCAACAATGACTCATTTTCAGTGTACAATTACATACATTCTTATTTTACTTGAGAAAGACATTAAAGTCAAAATTTGATCCCTCTGCAACAAGGTGTTTGGCTGTTGTGCTCAGTAAGAAACATACATGGAATGAATGATATATATATCATAAGTGAGTAGCCTTAAGTTTCAAAAATTGCAATGGGTGATTTTTTTGTTTTTTGTTTACATATAAACATATAATGATACAGACTGATTTTTCGTCATGGCACATATACAGTGGAGTTACCACTGTTTTTACACTAAAGTGGTGTATGTTTTTGTTTGTACATGTGTGTATGTGCATAGGGATAGAATAATGTAAAACGTAAATGTAAGGATAAGAAATAAATGAGTAGATAAATAAATAAAATAGAATGAAATAAACCTGGGCATGATCAGATCAAGCTCATAAAGGTGGTGGTTTTTTGTTTTTTGTTTTTTTTAGTGCCAAAATTTATCAGATTTACAAAAATAGTGCAGTGATATTCTGATCATATGATTATCCTATGGTAACACTAATTTCATATGTGCTTTTTTTTTCAGGTGGACTGTTATGTATTCTTTCTGCTCAGTTTTATCTGTTGATTCTATTGGAATTTCATAATAATGCCCCAACTGGGGTTAACCCTGGCACACTGTCCACCAACTGCAAAAACTTAACTCTTTGACTCCCTCAGCAGGAAGCTGGTGGATAGGGTGAGGGAGTCAAAGGATTAAGTAGGAAGCTGGTATGGTGGATACAGTGAGGGAGTCAAAGTGTTCAGTTTTTGCTTTGCTGGCTTGGTTAATCAGTGCAGGTTGCTGGTGGACAGGGTGCAGGAGTCAAAGAGTTAAGGATCTATTTAAACTTTGAACCGTGAATATTATATTTTGCTGTTACCCTCCATGATCCAACTGGGATACAGGACCTTTTAACCCTTTGACTCCCTCAGTCTGTCCATTAACATCATGCTTTGTCAGCCACATCAGCAAACCAAAATTGTAACCCTTAGACTCCCTCACCGATGTTTTCAGGGTTTGTGTGTGTTTGTGTGTGTGTGAGGAGGGGGATTCTGGTGTATCTGCTCAGTTGTGTATATTACTACTCAGGAATGTATATAGATATGTATATATATAATATATGTACATATATGTATATGTGTATGTATGGAGAGAGAGAGGGATGGATGGACAGATAGACAGACAGGTAGATGGATAGTAGATAGAAGACAACAGGTAGATCTGAAGTAGATAGATAGATAATGGATAGATTACAGACGATAGATAGATAGAGAGATAGATGAGATAGGTAGAAGATGGACAGATAGAGGATAGGTAGATAATAATAGTAGATAGAGATAGAGGATGATTGATAGACAGATTGATCAGATAAGGACAGGTAGATAGATAGTTTTGATAGAAGATAGGATGGATAGATCTATAACACAATTGCTGTATTAGAGATAAAGATAGAGATAGATAGATATATATACACTATCCAGTGCTGTATTCTGTGCCTTCGTCTATCACAACAGATGAAAAATAGAATTATGTAGTTCTAGATCTGTTTTACTGTCTCACCTACACAGAGATTTACCTTGAAAAATGCTTTTGTTAGAAATGAATATTTTTGTTTTTATCAAATTTTATGTATAAAGGACATTTTTAGATCTGCTAGACCATTAGCCCTTTTTGTTTGTTTGTTTGTTTGGTGTGTGTGTGTGTGTGTGTGTGTGTGTGTGTGTGTGTGTGTGTGTGTGTTTTGTGTGTGTGTGTGTGTTTGTGAGCATTTGTTTGGTTGGTTGATTTGGAGGCAGAGAATTGGTTGTTGTGTTTGTTTGGGTTTTTTCTTTGGGGGTGGGGGATGTTTGCTTTTTGTTCGATATTTTTGTTTGGATTGTTGTGGTTGTGGTGGTAGTGGTGTGTGGTGTATTTGTTGTTGTTGTTTCTGCCCCATCTGCCCTGCCTCTATGTCTCTACACCCACATCACCTCATTTTGGCTCTCCAGGAAAACTCCAAAGCCCACCAAAACTGAGGTCACCTTAAAAAGCAGGGTGTGAAGGGCCACAGAATCTGGAACAGTTTTTCACATTGCTGACATGCAGTATGAAAATGGAGATGATAGCAAAGAAGTTAAGGAGTTCCATTTTGTTCTGATACTGCCTAGTTTCAGTTCAGTTTCAATTTCTCAAGATAATGTCCACACGCTCGGAATGAATTCCGATATGCATTAACATCACAGGTGCCATGTGATGGAGAAGATCCAGAATGATCACAGCACAAGCCTTCAGCCTGCACATCAAACCCACGAGCTGGCCAGGTCCTGAGGTCCTGCCTTAATAGTTCCATAACCCTGGGGTCGTAGGGGAGTGAGGTGGCAGAGACCTCAACTTTTCCTAGGGCCAGCACCATGAGGGCAGCGCCCATCCCCTCTCCCTCATTTCAAATTCATATTCATATTCACATTTTTTTTACCCAGACTTCAGAAAGGCAAGAAGGCTAATTAATCTTTATGGGTGGGACCTGGGAAATCAACCTATCTCTCCAATGTTTTGTACCAAGGCAGCCGGGCAATACCCTGCTCTTCACGATTTCAACTACTGTGAGATCTTTAGCATGCGTAGCCAGAAGGCGCATGGGTCCAACTCGTTTTTTGTCCCCTTCCGAAGAACTAGACATTCAGTTCAGTTTTCCATTCAAACTGAAAAGAAAAGTCAAGGCCTCTAAAGGGAGTGAACCCTGGAACCTCGAGTTTAGTTATTGGCAGGTGAACATCTGAACCATTCTGCCACTCTTCTCCCTAAACTTGAGGTCACCATAATGAGCAGGGCATGAAGGGCCACAGAATCTGGAACAATATTTCACGGTGCTAAATGCTGTTTGAAAATGGGGATGACAGCAAAGAAGTTGAGGACTTCCATTTCACTCTGACACTGCCTAACGGAGCTGTACTCATGCCACCATATATATATCCTGGCAACAGCTAGACCATAGAGATGTAGGTACCCATGTTTTTGGTCAAGAAATGTTAATAACAACCAGTCATCATGAGTGTAGTCGTTAACTAACGGACTACCAACTGGAAGGTTGTGGGTTTGAATCCCCATCGGTCCCTCAAAAATATATCATTGTGGGGGTTTTCGGCTCTAACCAGCTCCTACCCAGAGTTAGGCATGCTATCAGCTCATTGGGAAGATTAGGACCACACAGTCGAGTCTCATCCATTTCATGGATGCATCATTGAAGGTGTTGCTCAGATCTTCTGACCAGCTCTGCAGGTGTCTGTATCTCTCGGGCATGGTTGATGCCAGGATATATGATGATAGTAAGCTAAGTACAGCCTGTCACCAGTCTCAATCCTGATGGAACTCCATAGCATCATGATGATCATCCTCATCAACACCATTGTCATCGCATTGAAAAAAGAAAAAAAAACTGTGCCAGCTTCTTGGCCATTAAGGCGGTTAGAAAAATGGGATGAAACAAAAAAGATGAGCACAAAGGTAACCTCGCTAAGTGCGATGATCCTAAAGAAAAAAAAAATTTTTAAAAAGAAATGTTAGTAACATCTTTAGTGATGCATCTTTGAAGTGGATGAGAAGACTGTGTATCAGAGTCTTCCTTATGAGCCTGTTGCATGCTTGACTGTGGGTAAGCACCAGCTGAGGCTGAAAAAAAAACCCACTCCCAATTGCCTGTCATTACAATGCGGTTAACCCTTCATGGCGCACAAATCTGAGTACTTTAGTTGGCTCTGCCCTGCCGGCTATTAATAGCACACATCTTTCCCCTTCCCTTCCACTTCCCACACCCTTTTCACCCTCCCACTGCCGTGTATAGTGCACTCAGCTTCCTTCTTTATCACTAGTGCATGAGCACAAAGGCGTGCTACAGAGATAAGACTTTGTTCGAATCTGCCTGGCTAAAAATAGCACTCGCAGCCGGCCGATGCTGGCTTTTGCAACTAAAGGGTGTCAGAATGGCAGGGAAAATGCAGCCGTGCTTTTGACTTCGCACCCTTTCTACCAACTGCAAAAACTTAACCTTTTGACTCCCTCACCCTGTCCACCAGCTTCCTGCAGGAATCTGGTGGATAGGGTGAGGAAGTCAAAGAGTTAAGTTTATGCATGGCTGGCAATGCAGGATGCTGGTGGACAAGATGTGGGAGTCAAACAGTTAATGAAGGCTTTATGCATGGCTGGCAATGCAGGATGCTGGTGGACAGGATGTGGGAGTCAAAAGTTAATGAAGGCAACAGGGCGGTCGTTGTTCAGTATGATAACGTTTCATTTGCAGGGTGGCGTGAACAAAATGTACCATGGCATTCAGAACTACAACCCCAGTCAGCCTCGTGTTCATTTGGATATGGAGGCAGGAGACACCGTCTTCTTCCACCCTCTCTTGATTCATGGTTCAGGCATGAACCGCACTGAAGACTTCAGGAAGGTAGGAGGAGTTTTCACTGAGCCATGCACTGCCCAGTCAACTTTGTGACAAAATCTTTAAAAGATAGAGGGACAGAATAGCATAGAAAACAAACAAGACAGTGTTGAAGGAGGCAGACACAAGAGAAACATTAATAAAGAAAATTAGGAAAAAACAAGCAACATTTATAGGACATTTTATGAGGAAAGAGAAATTAGAGCACCTGGTCACAACAGGAGGGAAAGAGAGCACCAGGTAGACCCAGAGAGAAAATATTGGATGGATTTCAAGGTGGCTGAGGACAGAGAGCGTGGGAGATGTACTTGCAGTGACAAGGGATAGATTTGTATGGAGGGCCATGATCGCCAACAACATGTGGCAGGGCACATGATGATGATGATGATGAATAGCATAGTTCTCACTTCTGAAAGTAGAAGTTAAGCAGAAATGAGCGTGGTTGCCAAACGCATGGGCGACCATGTTCATGCTGTCAGAGTTGCCAAGTGCTACACTTCTGACATAGCATGCCATGACTGACCACAGTCCAATTTGATGTTATGCTTATGTTCCGATTATTTCACTAACAGACGAAAGGAAAAAATCAGGAATAGTATGCTTGTGTGTGTTTTGTGTGTGTGGTGTGTGTGTGTGTGTGTGTGTGTGTGTGTGTGTGTGTGTGTGTGTGAGACAGAGAGAGAGATTGAGCATTGAGCATATGTGGAATGTCTTACTGCAGTGCTGGTGCACAATGCTGAAATGTTTGCTTGCAAGGTTTTGTTCTAGAATAGAACCAATCCTATATCTCATCCTTTCTGTCAATGATTTAGCTAATTCAGTATGAGCCAGTCAGAGTTATGCTTGTAGACAGTGCTGGTACCATTGCAAAGCGTGTTTGATTGATTCAAAACTTTATCATGTCAGCAGTGACCAGAAAAGTGAAAAAGTCATGAGAAACCCTCCAGATCAAAATAGCGGAAACTGATGCAGAAATGTCAAGAGAAATATGCACTGAAGTGTCTTTGCATCATCTGTTCCTCTGTCTCTGTCCACCATCCATGATGTGTTGTAAAACAAGTTTTACAAGTGAGATTTTCTGTAGAGTTCCTTTATACATGCACCCAGCTACTCTCACGCATTATTTTCTGTGTTCACTTTTTACCTGGGTATTACTCTGAATGGGGGTATGTATGTATTTGTTTTGGCTTGAATACACCAGCTCAGTCCAAGCAACTACCTTCTGTGGGGATGCTGAGGGCTCTTTCAGTGTAAATAGTATCTGCACCTTCTGGAAATTCTGTGCTAGAAATTTCCTCTTTTCTGTCATGCTCTTTGTTTATGTCTTGTTCCTTTGCTTTCTGTCATTTCTTCCTGTCATTTTCTGCCTTGCTGGTCCGTTCATCTATATGTGTTCGATAAAGTCTTATTACATACTTTTTCTTAGGTTTGATAATTTGGCACAGGTATTAAGTGCATTTTTGGCTCTAGGGAGTGAGATATGCGGAAGCAGTTTTAGGTAATTTATGCCCGTTTTTATATATGTTTTAGTGTCCTTAGGTATGTGTAAATTTGTATTCAGGTGTGTTTTTTAAATCCCCTGTGCGATAAATTGGACAGAATCAACACCAAGGGCATGTCCTTAGATTATGTGCGTGAATGCATTGATATGTGTGCATAATTTTTTTTTTTTCCTGTTGAAATTGTGTATGTTTTGAAGTGGTTATAGCCCTGATATGGCTCTACGCAGTTTGCTGGGCTTTAAACAACAGTAACAAAGGCTCTATATAAGTAGCTGCACCTGGTCAAGTAAAGCAATGAGGGGGAGGAGATATGGGCACAGCCTCATTATGGTGGCCCTGAGGGAAAGCAACTTGACTGATGAACACCTTGCTGCCCTCAAACCACTCAAGATATCCACTTCTTTCCTCTTTTTCTTCCGTATTTTAACCTTTAGACTCCTGCACTTTATCCACCAACTGCAAAAACTTAACCCTTTGACTCCCTCACCCTATCCACCAGCTCCCTGCAGGAACCAGGTGGGTTGGGTGAGGGAATAAATGGGTTAAGGTTTTGGTTTGTTAGCATGGTTGACAATGTAGGATGCTGGTGGACAGGTTGCAGGAGTCAAAGAGTTAATTGCAAGCCATAAAGTCATGTTCAAGAATTTATATCAGAAAGGGATTTCCATGATTTCTTGCCTGTCCAGGACAGGATTTATCAAGATTTGGAAATGTAAACTGTACGAATCATGAAATTATCACTTAAAAGTTAAATGGATAATCCTCAATAACTGAAAGTCCTTTTCAGAAATATGCAAGTTATTTATTGATTTCGTGTTTTTATTTTTGTTGAATATCAACATTCCAGCGCAATCTCGATTACGGATCTCAGAAATAAATTCAGGTCTTGTAATTGAAGAATGAAGGATATCTTGTAGTTTTCATATCAAAGGTGGATGTTTCTAGAAGTCTGTATTGATTTATGCATTTATTTATTTCATATGTATATGACAATTTGAAAACTCAAATGCAGCAGCTGTAATTCTTCTTCCGTTTCATGTAAAGACAGAAAATGAGTGTTCTGAGATGTAATGCTTTCTTCTGCGTGTATGTGTCTTGTTCTTGTTTAATCAGTTTTGTGTTTGTTTGTTTGTGGGTCATTTTAGTTGGTTTATTCCTTTTCTCACACTGGACAGAGCAGCAGGGAAGTTTCAGACTTTTTTTTTCTAATTTTTGTATCTGGTGCTTGTTAGTGATCTTATGCTTAACAAAGGCCAGTTGGCAAAAATTTTGTGCCTGTCTTGTCTTGTTGTATTAAATACATGTTCTTATTCTTTTTTCATGTTTTTTCTGGTTCCTGTTTCTGGGTTTGTTTGATTTTAAATCAACAGCATTTACACCATTTTGATCGTACTGTTTTTGGTGATTCCACCTCGTTTTGTTTTTGAGAGTGTGCATTTTTCACTGTACTGTCGTTGGTGGTTTCAGTCCATCTCCTGCCATTATGCCAGTGATGATTGCCATTACATCGATGTCAGTCAGTCAGTCCAGAGCAACATTGCTGATGAGGTGTTGGAAATTGCAAAGAAACGCATCGGTGATGACGTCGAATTTGAATTTGCAGTAAGATTTTGTGTATTCTGGGTTCTTTCCCCTGTTCCTTTCATGCGTCTGTTGTTTTTCTGTTCGTTCCTGTCACTACCATTATATGTGTGTCTTGTAAAGTGGGTTTGAATTGTGTGTCTTATGTTTTTCAAGTCTAGTGGAGTCATGTGTGTGTTGTCTCGGGGATTTTCCAGACTGTTTGACTGTTTGTTTGAAGTCTGTGTTCAGCACACACACACACACACACACACACACACACACACACACACACACACACACACACACACACACACACACACACACACAGGGTCTTAAGTCTGTGTTCAACACATACACACACTTGCACAAACACACACACACACACACACACACACACACACACACACACACACACAGAGGGTCTTAAGTCTGTGTTCAACACATACACACTCTTACACAAACACACACACACACACACAAGGTCTTAAGTCTGTGTTCAGTACACACACACACACACACACACACACACACACACACACACACACACTTACACACACACACAGAGTCTTTAAGTCTGTATTCAACACACACACTCACACAAAGTTACACACACACATACACACTGACAGACGCACACATACATACACATGCACGTGTGCATGCATATGCGTGTGCACACACACACATACACACACACACATACACACATGCATGCATGCATGCACATACTGCTTCATCATCTTCTCCCACTGGACGAAGCGGCAGGGAAGTTTCAGTCTTTTTCTCCTACTTTTTGTATTTGGTGTTTTTTTGTTAGTGATCTTACATTCACAATTCACGCTTGACAAAGGCCAGTTGGCCGAAAATTTGCACCTGTCTTGTCTGGTTGTATTACATATGTGTTCTGATTCTATTTTTGTATTTTTCTGGTTCACACTCACACACACACACACACACACACACACACACATTTACATACACACACACATGCATGCACGCACGCATGCACACACACACACACATGCGCGAGCGCGCACACACACACACACACACACACACACACACACACATACACACACACACACACACACACACCACAACCAAGCAAATTTTGAGCATGCTGACACAATTTTATATGTCAAGAATTTAGTCTAGACGAGACTTGCTGTTTTGTTCATTAAAGGGAATGAAATATAGTATTACATAAATCTGTCATTGGATTTACATATCTTAACCCTACGACCCTCAGCTTATCCACCATCTTTCACCAGCTTGCTCTCAGACAGCTATAAATCATCATCAGAATTTTTGTTGTTGTTTTGTTTTGTTTTGTTTTCGACTAAGTAACATAACTCTTTGAGAGTCACGGAGTTATCTCCCATGTAAAATTTCTCAAACCCAACACAGTTTGCGCTACCCATTCAGCTAGCATAGATGCAGCCACAAAGCATAAAGTGATAAGCTCAGAACATTCATAGCGCAAACTGTGTTGGGTTTGAGAAATTCTACATGGGAGATAACTCCGTGACTCTCAAGAGTTATGTTACTTAGTTGATATTTAAAATTCTCCCTGCTTCCCCTCTTATTTCCATTGTTTTGTTTTGTTTTGCTTTTCACTTTGTGAAATGAACCATGTGAATATTTGTAATCATGTGGAAGTCAATCAAAAACAGTATGACAACATCGAAGCAGCAGACGCCAGGGTGCTCTACAAACAAAACTTCAAATTTCAAAACACTTTATTACTCAAGGATAGATCTAGTAGCTTGAGGTCCCACTGGACCTTTCTTACGGCTAGTCCTTTGCTACACTACTCATACACCATATGCATGAAGACATAAACAGTTCAATGCGTTACATAAAATTAAACAAATGAAATAAAAATGAATTGTGAAACTTTAAATCACAAACCATAGAAAAACAAAGGAAGAAAGTAAAGGAAGCATTAAAAACAAAATGAAGAGAAGTGGGGTGGAGGTTGGGGACACAAAGAAGTGGTAGTTAATGGTGAAATGGCTGCCTATATAGAAATCCAACAGAAATTAGGTGCAGAGACAGGCTTGTACATCACCGTATAAATAAAACAGATATGTAAGTCTTTGAGCGCATGAGGCTGAAAATGTGTACACGATGATTGATGAAGGGGAAGTGGTCATATGGTTAGAGACAGTAACAACAAGACTGATGCATCATTTTTCCAAAGGTAGAACAACAAGACTGATGCATCATTTTTCCAAAGGTAGAACAAGAAGACTGATGCATCATTTTTCCAAAGGTAGAAGTTAACTCTCTGAATCCTGGACCCTGACCACCAACTGTAAAAACTTAAACTGTTGACGCCCTCACCTTATCCACCAGCTTCATGCAGGAAGCTGGTGAATAGGGTGAGGGAATCAAAGGGTTAAGTTTTTGCTTTACTGCATGGTTGACAATGCAGGACACTGATGGACAGGATAGAAAGCATTGTTCAAACTTGCTTTCGCTGATTTGCATATCTACCAAGAACTGAAAATATTGAAAAAGAAAGACATAAACAAACGGTAATATCAAACATAATACACAAAGAAGTTGACAAGTAACAGAATTTGTTGTCATTTGAAAGAGAAGAAAGACATAAGTAGGAAGATTGTAACTAGCTAGGAAGATTGTAATTAGAGAAAGAGAAAGAGAGTGTATGTGTGTGTCTGTGTGGGGTGGGGGGGATGCGTTTGTGTAAGTGTGTGTGTGTGTGTGTGCGCGCGCGCATGCATGCATGCATGTGTGAGAGAGAGAGGAGGGAGTAAATGTGTGTGTGTTCAAGATACAGAGGGAGGGAGAAAAAACAGAGAGAGGGGACATAAAAGTTGTATCATAAATTGTTAACATGGTAAGCAAGTGAGTAAATCATAAATGGACAAATACTATTAAATAAGATTTAGTAAAGAGATTGGGGGGGGGGGGGGGTTGTTTTTTTGTTTTTTTTTTGAAAGAGATTATTTTAGTAGGGGAGAGAGACAGAGACACATAGAGAGCACTTTCCAATTACTGTTGCCCTAAATTGTTGGCATAAACAAGGTAGACACATCAGTAAATCATGAATGGATAAATACTACCACCAAAGTATATCAGTAGGAAGGGAATAGCATGAGACACTCTGGGAAACCTAGCGCAAGAAACCAAATCAAATATGCACATATATTTAAATCGAATGCTGGATTGACAAAAATGACGCAAAGAAACACAATGAAAAGAACTGACAAAATAAAACTGGTAGAATATGTTGTCAATATTACATAAAACACAATATTCATCATTTGTTAATTGTAGTAATGGTAATACCAAAATGAAAAATAACGTTTCCAGATTCATGCATAACCAAAGCACACACATAAAATCAATTTTATGTGATCAAAAATAATAATTATGATAATTATAGTAATAACAACAACAGTAATGATAATAATAACAATAATGATATGATAATAATAAGTAGTAATAATGATAATAATCATAATCATAATCTGGCTACCAGTCAAAGCAGAAATTGAGTATAACATTGCCACGATCTTTTTCAGTCTCTGAGTTCGAAGACAATACCAACATATATATCTGAACTCCTCCTGTTGTACAAACCTTCCAAAGCTCTCAGTTTTCAAGAAGCTTCCAACTGTTCCTCAGGTCTCACAAACATTTTGTGGAAAGAAATCTTTCTCTGTTTTTGGCACAACAACATGGAACTCTCTCCCAGTATCCTTAACACTATTGTGACTGGCCCTGCCTCTGCCTGAACTTCCTGCCAGCCTGAGCCTGCCTCCAATAAATTTCCAGTAGTTGTAAAAAAAAATCTCTAGCAGGCTTGAATGAAGTCCAATCGTCACCAAAATGTGTGTGCATGATGAAAAACGGATGCTGAGTTTAGCTGTGCTATTTATAAAGCTATTACTTAAACAGCTTTTAGCCGCCATCCAGTTCTGTACCATATATCACCAAAACAACTTTTAGCGCGACCTGGCAGTAGGTGAAGCTTGGCGTTCACAACTATAGTTGTGTCCCATCACGGATGTGTTAAGACAAAGTGGTTTTCTGCTTACTTTCAGAAAGCACCTCAAAACATGTCTCTTTCAGAAGTACCTCCAAAAATCATAAGTAAATGCTTGTGGCTCTTCTGAATCTGCCGGTATTGCAGTTTGGTGTGTGTGTGTGCGTGCGTGTGCGCACAGGGTGTGTGTGTGTGGGTGCGTGTGTGTGTGTGTGTGCGTGTATTCGTGCATATGTGTGTGTGTATCTTCATGTGTGATTGTCACTGATAAATTGAAAAAACATTTTGTTATTTTTGATGAATCACGTTTATGTTGCATTGATTTATTGGTGTGTACGTGTATCCGATGTGTTTGTACTGCATTATAATGTATTGGTATTGAAACGTTTATGTTGCATTTGAGATACTAGTGTATGTATCTGATTGTTGTACTGCACTTCTGTATTAACCCTTTGACCCCCGCACCCTGTCCACTAGCATTCTGCATTGTCAACCATGCTGGCAAAGCAAAAACCTAATCCTTTAATTCCCTCACCCTACCTACCAGCTTCTTGCAGGAAGCTGATGGATAGGGTGAGGGAATTAAAGTGTAAAGTTTTTGCAGTTGGTGGATAGGGTGCTGGAGTCAAAGGGTTAATATTGCAGTGTTTATGCGGTTTGTAAAGTGCAACGAGCATCCTCTAACCGATATGTTTCTCTACATAAATGAAATTATTATTACTGTCATTATTATTATATATTAATCATAATCTTGGTGTCTGCATTGACTCTTAACCTCTCCATGAACAACTTTGTTTCTCAAACTGCCAGATCTTGCTACTATCACCTCCATCGTATAAGCCTGATCAGGAAGTATCTCTCTGTGGAAGATGCAAAACTCGTTCTCTCCTTCATAATGTCTCGCATTGACTATTGCAATTCACTCCTGTCCGGTCTTCCTGCCTCCACCATTCACATCCTACAGCGCATTCAAAACAATGCTGCACGCCTTGTACTCAAAAAGAAAAAAGCTGACCACATATCTCCTCTCCTGGCACAACTTCACTGGCTCCCTGTATCAAAGCGCATACAGTACAAACTAGACACCATGTGCTACAAAAGCCTCAATAACGCAGCCCCCGATTACCTGTCAAGCCTACTTGAGATCTATGTTCCCTCACGTACCCTCCGCTCTGCCTCCGATCCTCTGACTTTTCGCTTTCCACGCACTAAGCTCAATACCTATGGTCCACGAGCCTTCTCTGTTTCTGGTCCGCTCTCCTGGAACAAACTTCCTCTCTCAGTCCGTCAGCAACCTACTTTTGTCTCCTTCAAGTCCGCTCTCAAAACTCACCTTTTCTCCTCTGCATAAAATCCTGACCTCACTCAATCCCCTCTGCAGCCTGTCTCCACTCGGAGGGGAATCACATTGCAATATATAATTGTATATAATATGCTCTCTATAATTTTCCATTGTTTTTATTCTTTCTCCCCATTTATAGCCGTGTGTGTGTGTGTGTGTGTGTGTGTGTGTGTGTGTGTGTGGTGTGTGTGGTGTGGTGTGTGTGGTGGTGTGCTGCTGCGTGCGTGCGTGGTGTGTGTGTGTGTGTTGTGTGTGTGTGCGTGGCGTGGTGTGTGTGCATGCGTGCGTGCGTGTGTGCTGGTGCGTGGCGTTGTGTGTTTCAGCGCTTAGATTTGATTTTATCAAGATTTTGCGCTATATAAATATTGTAATTATTAAATTGTAATTATAATCGTAACTCAATTTGTGTAGTGCACACCATGTCAGAACATGCTCACTGCAATTTACTTAAAAAAGAGAGAGTGTGTGTGTGTGTGTATGCGTATGCATGTGTGTGTGCGTGTGCATGTGTGTGTGCATGTGTGTGCGCATACGTACGTGTGTGTGTGTGTGTGTGTGTGTGTGTGTGTGTGTGTGGTGTGTGTGTGTGTGTGTGTGTGTGTGTGTGCGTGCGTGCCATGTCCATACATAAATGTGGTATCAACATAGCCAGATATATGCATTAATGTATTGTAAACATAGTTTGTCAGAAATAACAGCAGATCATAATGTCAGAATCAGAATGCAGTATTACTAACACTAGTCCACAGATAGTACATAAGGAAAAGAAAGTACATTTGTGACCTCCCACCACCAATTCAGTCTTAACTCACAGTCAGTCGAACAGCACTAGGAACTGAAAAGGTAACTAAGGGTCTATCTGGGCTGTTTTGACTTTTTCTCAAAATTGATTTCTGTGGACTATACTCTATCCCCCACGGAAATTTTTTTCTTGAAAAAATATCATTAATCAATTAAAAATGGTATTTTAATGCCCTGATCATAGCAGAAAGAAATTTCTTACCAAAAGTACCTATTTTTTATCTCTTATTGCGAACCTTAACCTGTTCAAAAACCCCACATGTAATATACTGACAGAAAGCTCTTTGGTGCACCTCTCCCATAATGACAGCTAACGTAAGAAACAAACAGGGTCAAAGCCACCAAATAAAGAAATTTAAGGAAAATGTGTAGGAGAGTACATATAAATTTTAGAGGCCGTTTTCTCAAAATGGCCGTCATACAGCTGAATGACTTTAAACAGACATAACGTCTACATTTTTTTGAGTGCAAGCTTTATTCAAGTACCAAAATAATCAGCAGAATGTACACTTTTGAGTGATATGTATATATCTCAAAACACCCAAAATGCTAGTTAAGACTGATTTGTTGCTGGGAGGTCACATTTTTCATTTGATAAATGCAGTCTTTCACATACACATATTGACATTAAAATGCACGCACACACACACTCACACACATATATACCCAGGGGAACAGATCCCCAGGTCCATACAAATTCATCGTAGTCTGATTTTTGTTAAGTTGTTTTGCCTTCAGATTTTAAAATCCGTCTTGTGTTGTGTTGCAGGACATTTGGAAATTCAAGTCCCGCCCTGTGACCTCAGCTTGAACAGCGAAATGGAGAAGACAAAAAAGAAAAGGAAAGTTTATAAGGAGAAAATAATGCATCTTCTTCAGATTTGTTGCATTTCAGTCCGTTTGACTTTTTTGTCAACTTACACGGTGCACTGTTCTGCTTGGCCAAGAGCTTAACGTTGAATACATAATTACTATGATGACCATGCATGTGAAGATGAATCACCTTAATGACTATGTATGTGAAGATGTTTGATTCTTCCTCGTTCATTGTTAAGAAAAAAAAGCATACAACTTGACAGTTTATGTACCTGATAAGTAGTTCATTTTGCGTCAGTGTTAATTTGATTTATACAGTACTGCAGTGGGTTTCCCTACCTCCACCTCAGAAGCAGGAAACCCTTTTCACTTTCTCGTAACAGAATTGAAGAGATTGATATTCAAAAACTACAGAAGAAAGAAAAGAGATTGATTCACACTGGCACAAGTCTAAGTTGTGTGTATCTGTCTACAGCGTTGCAAGTAAACAGAATATGTCAAAAAATTTTAACAGCTTTTTAACCCTTTTACTCCCTCACCCTATCCGTTGGCATCCTGCTGTCTGGGTTAGGGGAGGTAAAGTGACAAGGGAGACAAAATGTCTCTACAACCCGACTCCTTTTTGATTACATGATTATGGGAAAACATGTACCATTTTTACAGTGACTGAATACGACTTACTGACTAATGTTGGACCTGAAGAAATGTTTTGTTTCATTTACCTTGACCTTACAGTTATGGAACAGTCCATACCATTTTTACAATAATTGAATATGACTGAATGAAGTTTTTATTGTTGTGTTACATGGACTGATTTTTTAGTTTGTTATAGTACTGTGCATAAGAATTCCTAAGAATGATTTCTGTATTGTTGATGAACTGATTTTAGCCTTGTTTTGAACATAAAAAAACGAATATAGAACCAGAGCATATTTGATACAATCAGACAAGACAGATGCAAATTTTTGGCCAACTGCCCTGGTTTTTGTCAAGTGTAAACTTAAGATCACAAACAAACAAACAACGAATACAAAAATTTGGATAAAAAGATTGAAAATTCCCTGCTGCTTACTGGACAAAGCAGCAGGGAGGTTTTAGTCTTTTTCTCCTAATTTTTGTATTTGTTGTTTGTTCTTTTGTGATCTTACATTTACACTTGACAAAGGCCGGTTGGCCAATAATTTGTGCATCGGAAGCTGCAGGGAAGTTTAAGTCTTTTTCTCTGAATTTTTGTATTTGTTGTTTGTTCTTTTGTGATCTTACGTTTATGCTTGACAAAGGCCAGTTGGCCCAAAATTTGCACCTGTCTCATCTGGTTGCATCAAATACTCGTTCTGATTCTATTTTCGTGTTTTTCTGGTTCCTGTTTGCTTGAACGCAGTGGTCGCACTTGTTTTGGATTTACTGGGTATTATAATGTACACTTGTATATATTGAATGAGTCTAGTCTGTTTTCATTTTTACTTTGTTTTGTTTTTATGATTCTTTATTCATTTCCTTTTTTTCTTTTTGGATTTTTTTTTAATTCATTCATATTTGCCTTTAATATCAGATGTGATTAAGTTAATTAAAGACAACAATAGGAGCTTGCGACTCCACAGTGTTGCAACTATAGTTAGGGGAGTAGATGTGGCAACTGGATGGGCTGCCCAGTGGAGAGAGAAGGCCCATATTAAGGTGTAGAAGAGCCCGTTCATTCTCTTTTGGTGACTGGACTTGTCCTGGCTTGTGTGTACTTGTGTGGCTATGTTCTCTTTGGTGACTGGACTTGTCCTCGCTTGTGAGTACTTGCTATGTTCTCTTTGGTGACTGGACTTGTCCTGGCTTGTGTGTACTTGTGTGGCTATGTTCTCTTTGGTGGCTGGACTTGACCTGGCTTGTGTGGCTATGTTCTCTTTGGTGGCTGGACTTGTCCTGGCTTGTGTGTACTTGTGTGGCTATGTTCTCTTTGGTGACTGGACTTGTCCTGGCTTGTGTGTACTTGTGTGGCTATGTTATCTTTGGTGGCTGGACTTGTCCTGGCTTGTGTGTACTTGTGTGGCTATGTTCTCTTTGGTGGCTGGGCTTGACCTGGCTTGTGTGTACTTGTGTGGCTATGTTCTCTTGGTGACTGGGCTTGACCTGGCTTGTGTGGCTATGTTCTCTTTGGTGACTGGACTTGACATGGCTTGTGTACTTGTATGGCTATGTTCTCTTTGGTGACTGGACTTGACCTGGCTTGTGTGGCTATGTTCTCTTTGGTGGCTGGGCTTGACCTGGCTTGTGTGGCTATGTTCTCTTTGGTGGCTGGGCTTGACCTGGCTTGTGTGGCTATGTTCTCTTTGGTGGCTGGGCTTGACCTGGCTTGTGTGGCTATGTTCTCTTTGGTGACTGGACTTGACCTGGCTTGTGTGTACTTGTGTGGCTATGTTCTCTTTGGTGACTGGACTTGACCTGGCTTGTGTGTGCTTGTGTGGCTATGTCTAGGGGCTACTTATCTCCCCATCTTGCCATTTGACCTGTAAACAAGGTAAATAATGACTGGGTTCAAATGAGTCATCCAGCACATGGACAGCTTGCTGAAATGGCTGTTGCTGTGCATGTGGCCTTGGGAGTCAGGAGATGATCATCTAGCCAGTGGTGAGACATTGTTGCTCCAGGTCCCACCCAGCACCCTCTGGTGTTTTTTGATAATGTATTACAACAACTAAGAAGAAAATGATATTAAAAGAGAAAACAAAAGGTGAGTATTATATTCAGACAGAATGAACACAAAATAAGCAGATATAGCCTGGTTTGTGTATTTATTTACAAATTACACACAGACAAGTTTAGAACTGATAATTTAAATATATAGTAGTTTTATTTAACGTACTGTTTTCGTGCCAGTGCTTAATGACTCAAATGATAATCTTTGGTTTACTTGATTTCTGTCGTATACTAAGAAACTGTACATAGCTTGTTACAACCAATATGCCTTATTGTTTCTTTGATTTCTTTACAAAATAAACAACTATGAACAAATACTTTGGGGTTTGAGCTTTTTTTTTTCTTTTTTTTTTTTTTGCTTTTCTCTTTTGCATTTGCTTTACTCTCACTCTCACTCCAGGTTGCTTGTACTTGGCTTTCCAAAAACACTTAAACTTCAATAGATCATCAGTCTTTCAGTTTTGCCACAGGGTAAAAGAGAAGAAACAATATCTCATGCCAGCAGTTTCCTAACATCGACTCCACCTTAATCATTTTGGAGCATGTACTGAAACAAATGCAAATGCAGTGACTTATCAGCTGGCCCCTCTGCTATCACATCCACACATACCTATGGATACAAAGCATCCACTGATACGCTCTGTTTTCATACCAATGCTTTGTTATAAGTACCAGACATGGACACGTAATCAAAGACAAAAAATCTAAATTACAGCTTGCGATATGAGGTGTCTCAGAAAGACAATGAATGTCACCCATTGAGACAAGATCAGAAAATGAAGTCATTAGAGACACAGTGGGGACTGTGCCATGTCTAGAAGATACAGAAAACCAGAAGTTGAAATGGTTTGATCACCTCATGAGGCTTCCAAGCTTCAACATGAAAAGGCATGGATCCAAAGGAAGGGGGCATCCTAGGAAAAGATGGATAGGTGTGAAGGAAACAACCGAAAGAAATGGTACATTTAAGCACCCAGAGTTCTCCAACCAAACCTGTCTTCTGCCTCTTGCAACAGTACCATGACCTCTAGGGCCATCCATTTAACGCTGTCCGTCCATCTCATTCTCTGCCTTCACCTGTCTCACAGGAGGGTCTCATAGTAATGTCATGGTTATACCATATGATTATACTACCTCGGCTTCCTCTTTTCACTACCACCAAGAGGGGTTTCAAAGGGCCAACTAGTGATAAGAATTGGCTGTGCATGAAGCCATATTGCAATAAGTCCAAAAGAGCTCATAGTAAGAACAAAGGTTTTTTTTCTCTCAAAACAGTCCAAAAGAGCTCACGAAGTATTTTTTCTCAAAGTTTAACTTTTCGTTCTTTGTTGCACCAGCTCACAAATTCGTCTTTTACATTCATACAGCAGTACCAATACAATCAGAACCTTCAAACTTTTTTTCCAAACTGACAATTCATGTTGTTCTTTATGCAAAACAGAACCTATTCTGCTTTTGTTTGTAGGGTTAGCATCAACATGATGTCTGTTGCTGAGCAGCCATCCTTGGTGCAAATCTTGAAAAAGTAAAAGCCAGCTGTGGGTTTTGTGTGGTAGAAGTAAATAATGTGGGACAAAAATCAAAAGCATGGGCACTTCAGTCATGTTATAATCAGACTGCACCTGGCTACAAACAACATCAGCAATAAAACTCTACAAACACATTCTACATGCATTGATTAACGTTTTTTTTAAAGCAAAATACCGCCACCAACAAAAGAAGAAAACCCATCTTGCCAAATACACACAACAATAGTTCAACAGATACTGACATCAGACAAAATGCTGGAGGAGGGCAGGCTTTCATTTCAGGTTCCATGTCTCTCCGATCAGGTTCACAGTTAAGGTACATGTGACAGTGCCAGGGAAAATCATGAATACTGCATAATTTTGACAAAATGAGGTAGGTAATTTTTTTAATAAGATGGGATGTTGGACAAAATGAACAAAAACGTCTGGAATTTATTTTGTATAAGTTTCTGAGCTAAGTAGCCTACATCTGAGTTGTTGGGTCATTGATAACTGAGACATTAGAGTCGGCTCATCAATAATTTATTGAAAAAATCCACATGAAAGTTTGGCAATATTCAAACAACTGTACCATTTCCCATGAGAAAAAGGACAAATCAAATAACTGCGTCATCACGAATTCATGTTTAAAATCAGAAATAAATAGACCTAACATTGCTAAATTTGCATTAAAAACAGCAAAATCACTTTTTAAGGTCATGCAAGTTTTCCCAGCATCACTCAAAGCCAGGGCCACCAAAATCATCCTTGAAAATTGCATACAGCATCACGTATCATGGTATTGGTAGGCAGTATACTAGAACAGAGCCAGGCAATATACTAGAACAGAACACTGTGCTGCTGTCTCAAAAAAACTGAAAGTCCCATCATAAACACCCCAATTTTCCTGAATCAAAGGAAAATTAACTGGTTCTGCGGCTTTCATGCCTAGCTCTCATGACGACATCCAGTTGCATTTTGTTTTTCAGCCACTGCCACGCCAGAGGTAACTTCACATCTAGGCTTTCCATATCTTTTGTTCATGGGACCTCTTCAGACAGAAATGCAAAAGGGATGTGAAGGGGGAGAGGAACTCGCTCAGCTCGAAGCCACAGTGATTTGCATCTCCAGTAGTAAGGTGGATTTGAACATATACAAATAAATTCAACTGAAGTGATCTAACAATGGTAAAGAATCTCATTTGGACAATTTGACCTGCGTCTGGATCACTTCAACCTCTTGAGATCAACAGCTCCTGTGACACTTTGGTAAGGGGACTGTCACAGGATAAACCTGAGCTCAGCAGACCAGGGAGCCAAAATGACACATGAGGGTAACACCAATACAGGCGTGCTGAAGATAAGCAGAAAAAAACAGTTCGCCATGGTGTAGTGGCGAGCGTAACGGACTACCGACTGGAAGCTTGTAGGTTTGAATCCCCATCAGTCCCTTCAAAAACCATGGTGGGATTTTTCAGCTCCTACCCAGACTTGAGCATGTTATGGATCACTGGGAAGACTGGGACCATGCAGTCGAGTCTGATCCACTTCACAGATGCGTCAATGAGGATGTTGCTCAAATCTTGTGACTAACACCACAGATGACTGTATCTCTTGGGCCTGGTTGACGCCAGGATGTATTGTGATAGCAAGCGCAGAATACAACTGTCACGCTGTCTCAATCCTAGATGGAACTCAACAGCATCATGATTATCATCCTCTTCGTCATCAACATTATCACACTGTAGAAACTGTGCCACCTTCTGTGGCCATTATGGTAACGTAAAAAATGGGATATGTGTATATCTGTCTGTGTGTGTGTGTGTGTGTGTGTGTCTGTATCTGTGTGTATATCTATGAAAAAATGTGTAGATATGAGTTTGTCATTTCATGGGGAGATCTTATCACATTTTGATTAAAGATGTGGACCCCTTAAAGGAATCACAAAAGGAGTTTAAAAGGTAAAATGCCAAGGTCAAGGTCACAGAGACTAAAATCGTGTCTAAAATCAGCACTTTCTGAAGAACATGTGTGAGCAACACTTTCTGAGGAATCTGATAATATGTGAATTTTGTTTTCACAACTGTAAAGGCAAATCACTGTCCTCACTGCATGCCAAGCTTAATTACATCTGAAGGTTCTTCAAGGTCTCTCTGTTACTGTTGTTTTTGTTTAAAGCCCAGCCAACTGCATACAGCCATATCAGGGCTGTAACTGTTTCAAAGCATGCACAATACTTCAACAGGAAAAAAGAAATTAAGTACACATATCAATGTATTCGCGCACATAATCTAAGGAGATGCCCCTGGCGTTGACCACTCCATCCAAATTTAACCACTCCCTCCAATTTATCACAAAGGGGATCTAAAAACATACCTAAATACAAATTTATACATAACTAAGGACTCTAAAACATAGCTAAAAACAAGCCTAAATTACCTAAAATTGCTTTCACACATCTCATTTTCCTAGACCCAAAAATGCATTTAATACATGTACCCAATTATGAATCCTAAGAGAAAGTATGTAAGACTTTACTAAGCACACACAGGTGAATGGACCAGCAAGGCAGAAAATGACAGAAGATATGACAGAAAGAAAAAGAGGAAGAAAGAAACAGAGTGACAGAAAAGAGGATATTTCTAGCATAGAATTCCCAGAAGGTGGAGAAACTATTAAAACTGAACAAGCCCCCGGCATCCCTACAAGGATTTTCAAGGTCCTAGAGACTGATAGTCAAGATCATGAATGCGTGCATGATTACACAGTATACAACAGAAATAGTTTTAAGAAAATCAGGGAACTAACATTACCTGTCTACTGATGGGATGGTTTGGCCCCAGCAACCAACAGAATATCATCAGAGTACATGAAAGAAAAAAAACATGGCTTTGAGCATTTTCCACTTTGCTGCAGAAGCTTAACCCTTTGACTCCCACACCCTATCTACCACCTGCAAAAACACTTAACCTTTTGACTCCCTAACCCTATCCACCAGCTTCCTGTAGAAATCTGGTGGATAGGGTGAGGAAGTCAAACGGTTGTTTTTGCTTTGTTATCACTGCTGACAATGCAGGTTGCTAGTGGACAGGGTGCGGGAGTTAAAGGGTTAACTTACACATACAGACAGACACATATTGGAGGGAAAAGGTAATACTGACTTCAAACAACCACTGTTTTTAAATGTGTATTAAATGCTTTATCGAATCTGTAATGATTTTATTCCATGCTCAAGAAAAATTCAAACACAAAGGGACTTGAAAAGACTTAGACAAATTTACTGCCAAAGAACGTCAGATAAGATATGTTCACAAAGCTGTCATGTGCAGAATAAAATACAAAGTCATCAAATAAAACAGTGACATAATATACCACTGCTCGCCAATGGTCTGGGCAGAATCATATTTAGAACTGTAAGAAATGAAACCACAAGTAATGGAATCTACTGCAGTCACACAGTGATTAGCTCAATGGCCTTTATGGTTTTGGGTTCCAATCCTGTGAGTCTAAGTAGGTGTAGGATTTTCAGCTGCTACCAGCTCAAACCCATATTTACACAGTCAAGTGTCATCCTTTTCGTTGTTATGTCTTCTACTAAAATTCTCTAACCAGTATCCCTCCAGCCTTGTTCAATCCTGACAAAATTTGAACAGCTGATAAGAAATGTTAACTGACAAATATGTACCATGTTTGTAAAAGAAATTTGGTTCAAAGGTGAATCTCGATACACAGCCATTTTGTATCATATCATATCAAACACACATACGAATAGGCTGTGAAGTAAAATCTGGATAAAGATCATTTTTAAAATCTATTCTATTTAGTACAAAATATACTGAAAGAAATGATACAGTGCTCACAAACTATTATTGTTCTTACTCTCTAAGGAGCTTTGTTGCCACACAAGTAATATGCATGCTAAGGTTTTTGAAATAAAATGTTATGACTGCTATGTGTCATCTAACCCACATTGCACATAAAAACAGTAATCTTTTTTGTCATTTCTGAGTTTAATCTTACTACTGATGCAAATAAAAATCTTCATATCTTGATACATATGTTTTTATCAACAATACTATGAACCTGCAAATGACACAAGGTTAAACGTAGAGTCAAAGCACAGAATTAGAATATACTTGGTGAAGAGTTGATGAAAATATACACATATCAGAATGTACTTATTGAATACACACATTAGTTCACTGCTGTAATCTGATCATAGTATTTTGCACATTTTGTATTTTTGATGACACTGTACATTTATATATAACCAGTATTCGTTTGTCTTTTTACTTGCAGTAATCTCTTTATCCTTCTTCTTGAAGCATATGATTATATCTGTGAACACTGAAAAGAAATCTGTGATTACAAAGTCCAAATGTATACTGCGTAAATAAATGTAACATCTGACAGATAAACAGTTTAAATATTGAGTAAATAAGTAGAATATGCAGTTAATGGCAACATAGTACAAGTTTTGAAACATGGTCCAACCAGGATTTTTTATTTCCTGAACATGTTTAGCATGAGGCTACAAAGTACAACAAAAATGATCTAGCCCAATGTACACTTGGATTAAACAAAAAAGACATAACTGTGTGACCCATCTGTACACAGTGAGGCATCAGTGGCATACGGTCAAAGACACACAATCTCATAAAGGCGCTAGTGGTCCAGCGGGGTGAAATTGATATTTTAACTGCAAACTTTTCTTCAAGCTTTTTATTAGGCGCCCAATCAATTTCACAGTGAAATGCCCCCTTTAAAAGCATTTAAATTAAATAACTGAGGTAACATTCCCCAAGAATGCCATACTGAAATACCTGAAATTGGACGTTTTCATACCACCACCACAAATCAATCCCTTACAGAACCCCAACATTTCATACACGTTTTGAAGCTTAAGATATCAACTTCTCAGGGCTGCACACAATAATTCACAATAACTCAAAATGTCCTTTCATCATGGCATTGATAATGAAAATCTGTCAGTGAGTGTTCTCAAACTTTTCCTCCATTTTCTTTACACACAATTATCCACATGTAGCACTTCAGTAGTAGTAGTAGCAGTAGTAATAGTTGTGTTATAAGCCCAGCTGAAAGCTCAGAGCTGTATCAGGCTACAACCAAAACACACACGTTTAAGCACATCAATGACCCTGGGGGAAAAATGGAAAAGAAAATCAAGTACACACATCATCACATTCACACAAACAATCAAAAAATATGCCCCTGGTATTGGCCATTACACGCAATTTATCACCAGGGTGATAAAAAAAAAAGAAACATGGATACAAATGTACGACCATAACCAAGTACACAAAAACATACATTAAAAACATGGTCTATAGTGCCTACAATTGCCACTAACCATTGGCCACAACTCCCAAAGATTTTATCCTACAGACTTTGTTCATACACGTGACGCAAATGGAAAAACCCGGCTAAAGACACAATCAGCAGGTCATAGCAAAACAGCTGGGCAGGGTGACCACTGTAACAACTAAGATTTTTTCCATACTTTGAGTCTGTAACGACTAATCTTCAAGTTCTCAAAGTTTTATAGTTAAAATCACTCTAAAAAGCACTTAAAATGCAATCTTTAAAAACAAATCCAAATTCTAAAAAATTTCTGAGCTTGCTACTTGGCTTGTCAAAAATGCACTTCTAAACTTTAGATGCGTCCCAAAGAAACCATGATACACTGTTGATTCTAGGATTTTCAAAAAGGCGGGGCAGGCCCCCCCTCCAGTCAAAAAATGAAAATCTGTCAGTGAGTGTTCTCAAACTTTTCCTCCATTTTCTTTATACAACAATTATCCACATGTAGCACTTCAGTAGTAGTAGTAGCAGTAATAATAGTTGTGTTATAAGCCCAGCTGAAAGCTACTGACAAAACCAGTAGGGGTCAGTAGCGGCAGGGCAAAAACAGTATTCACTTCATTTTCGCGTTTGGCGCTCAAATTCTGACAATGGCGGCTGTGTCATTTCCGTTCGATAGGTCTATGTAATAAATGCTGATTGGTTTACAGCGACCAATCGTAAAGCTTCGCACTCAGTCGCCCCTACCACTTGCTAAAAATAAACACAGTGTGCTTGGAGTGGAGCGGGACCTATGAATCAGCTAGGCTTAGCCTGCGTGTGTTGCCTGCAGGGCTGATTCGGTCAAAAGCTAGATGTGTAGGCCTTACGGTACGCGTTGGCGAGCAAAACATGTGGGCTTTCCTTGATAAATGCGGGATCCTGCCCGCATGAGGCTTGATTTTTTGCGGGCAAAAGAAAAAAATCGCGTGAATCCCGCGATCCCGCAGCCTTGAATCAACACTGATGATAGATACATATTTTTCTGTTTTTTGAGAAGCCATGATAGATACATTATTTGTTTTTTTGCATGTTAATTTATAGCCTTTGAAATCTTAAAATGAGGTTAAAACTCAGAAATGAACATTTCCAGCTTCAGCCTGGTTTTTCTGTGCTGCATCACATATAATTCAGACAAAAAATTTCATGCCTATTCCGATTATATAATACCTTGAAATCACCGAAAATCAACTCATGTCCCTCCTTGAGAGAATGGGTCACATACAACTGTTGCAAAAAAAAAACCGCTTCAAACATAAAAGACACCAATAATCATGAACAAAACCTGTCACATGAACAGTTGATTTGAAACTAAAACAAAAATTAATTCTGTAGTCATAACCATGGTTAAGTGCAGTATATTAAAAGATAAGGTTTCAATTATTACAACAAGTTAATAATTTCATTACAAGTTTGTGATTTGATACAAACCATCAATATGTAGAAGAAGAAAAAATAATGCCAGCAATATGCACAAAAGCTACATCTACTCACATGTTTTTTCTTTCTTACTAAACCACAAGAACGGTAACATATTATAAACTTATTAAGTATAATTACACAAAAATTCATCCTAAGTGAATAAAGACATAATGAAACAGAAAATGATTACCAAAAATGGCAGGTCAACAACAAATTTCAGACATAAACTGATTTAAGTCACAAACAAAAGACATAAACTATGTACTTGTAAGATATGGTTATATATAGGCATTTAAAACTGACTTAAGTCACCAACAAATAGTGCTGTATGCAAGTCCTGAGAAAGCGTACCCATCCAGAATCAGTAGGCAAACTATGTCAGACAGTGTATGTCTGGCCGTACAGGCAAAATGGGAGTAAGACTGATAAAGAGCAAGAATATGCAACACAGAGTCTCTTGAACATTCACAGGGATGTATAACAAAGGACTGAAATGATGTAAACATAGTCACCTTGCTGCACTGATTATTCTCATTTTTGAAAAAAAAACAACTTGCCAAGTAAAGTAAAAAGCCACAGCTTAAAGGCTGGTTCTGCGGACTCAGAAACGTTTTGGTTCAAATCTTTTTCAGGCCAGTTGGAGTTCATATTTTTTTTGTTTCTTTTATGTTCACTTCCTGCATAACTGCTGACAACAATTTTCTGAATGCCAATATATACTAAGGCTGCTACCCTAAACTGTATTGAATTTTAGATATCAATGCATGCATTCATCCATTCTGAATACCAGTATAGAATTAAATAAGACTGCTACCCAAACCTGTATTGAACATGAGAAATTAATGCATGTATTTATCCATTTTATCTCTTACACGAGTGCTCAGTTGGTTATCTGCTTGGGGATTTTCATCTGTACAAAAGAGGGTCACCTACTCTAGCAGTCGCTCGTTTTACACGAGTGTTAGTTTCCTCTGTAGCTGAAATCAAGGCAGCAAAACCTGATGAACCCTTCACAGAGCAACACTATTGTCACTTGTTTTCCAGTCATGTTGGGAGTTCATTCTGGGGGACTTAAACATTGATAGAGCACTCTGTGGAATTTGTAAGACATTTTATTCTCCCCTTTTCTCTCTGTCAGCACCTGTCTCTGTCTCTGACCAACACAGATTAACTTGCTTTTGTCCATTCATGAGAGGGTAACTTCCAGATCTTTTTGGTTACCATTCCTCTTCTCTCCATGGATTCAGTAAGATGGCGAAGATAACACAGTCAAGACATATACCTATCTAAGCAGACTGCATTGATCATAATGACTGTTCTATGCTGCATGTGTTTGTACTTGGCCTGATTGATGCTGGGATATGTTAGCCATCAATGTGGACGTGAAGATTTTCATGGACACTACAGATATTCAATGATTTAAAACTGTGCACACACCCAATCCCTTTCCCTTTCTCTCCTCCAAGATTTTAAGCTATAATGATTATGATCATGCAGAAGCGCATTTCTTGTTTGTGTGTGTGTGTGTGAGCACACATATAACATTTCTGATCTGAGATGATAAAAAAAATATTAATAAGACACATCAATATCATATTCACTCACACTGAAGTACACCTGAAGCCTACCACTATGACAGATTATCCAGCACACTGTGAGTTGAAGACAGGAGCAACAATGTCAAGACTAAACATCACTGACGACAGAACCTCTGAAAGTTCTCTTAAGCGCACATCATCTGCTGCTATCATCCACTGATGTCTCACCCGTATGGGAGATCTTGATCACACGGCTGTGGCGGCATTTGTCTGCAGAGCTGGAAACAAAGAGTCAGAGGTTTACATCTATGGATGAAACACAACTAGCACACAGGATTTATTTGTTCTTATGACATAAAGTGCAACCTAATCCTTTAACTCCTGCATCATATCCACCAACTGCAAAAAAATTAACCCTTTGATTCCCTCACGATATCCACCTGCTTCCTGTATGTATGAGTATGCATGAGTGTATACATGTGTATCTATGCACTGATACAGATAGATAGATAGACAGACAGACAGACAGACAGACAGGTAGGTAGGTAGGTAAATAAATATAAATAGATAGATAGATAGATAGATAGATAGATAGATAGATGTATAGATAGATAGATAGATAGATAGACAGACAGACAGACAGATAGACAGACAGACAGACAGACAGACAGATAGCTAGCTAGCTAGAGAGACAGACAGACACACAGAAAGAGATACAGACAGACAGACAGATAGATAGAATTTTCCTCTGATATAGACAGACAGACAGAAAAACAGAAAGGCAGATACACAGATACTGAGATAGAATTTTCCTCATAATGTGCAGATTTTTTTTTTCATCTTTTCATGCTTTTCCGTTTTTTTATTCTATTTTTCTAAGACCCTCAGCTACCAAAGAAAAAAAAAAAAACGAATTTACATAAATTCACACACAAAACAGCATTCTTGCAACAAACACAAATCTACACTGACCATGTGCGCAGGATGATCAAATCGCTGACACTGCTGACATCAACAGGCTGTGTGTATGTGTTCCACAGGTCTCCATTGTCTGTGGAATACTGGATGGGTAAGCCAGGCATCTGGCAGTTGACTTCCAGGTACTTTTTGTCACGTATTCTGTCGAGGACCAAATATGTAAATCCAGATTTGATCAAGAGGTTACTGTTATTGTTATTTTTGTTTAAAGCCCAGCCAACTGCATAGAGCTATATCAAGGCTATAACTGTTTCAAAACGCACACGATACTATAACAGTTAAAAAAAAAAAAAGGAAAAGAAAATTAAGTACGCATATCAATGAATTTGCACACATAATCTAATGAGATGCCCCTGGCGCTGACCACTCCATCCAATTTATCGCACAGGGGATTTAAAAAACATACTTGAATACAGATTTATACATAATTAAGGACACTACAATTCAGGCCTAAAATTACTTCTGCATATCTCATTTCCCTTGAGCCAAAAATGAACTTAATACGTGTACCCAATTATCAATTCTATGAGAAAGAATGTAAGACTTTATCGAACGCATACAGTTGAATGGACTAGCAAGGCAGAAAATGATAGGAAGAAATGACAGAAAGCAAAGGAACAAGGCAGAAACCCAGGGAGTGACAGAAAAGAGCACAGGATTTCTAGAAGGTGGGGATACTAGTTATACTGAAAGAGCCCCCGGCATCCCCAAGAGCGGATGTAACATACCTTGCGCCTGGAGGAGGGAGGTAGTAGTGAACACCCAGTGTGTCCAGCTGCCCCAGCTCCTTATATCCCAGGCTGTTGGCAAACTGGCACCAGTCCTGCCGGCATTCCTCCTCTCGGCGTTTGTCTTCCCGCTTCCTCCCTTCCCATGATGACTCGTGCCAGGCCCGTTCAGCAAGCGCCAGCAGACGAGGGTAGATCATGAAGTCAAACTGGTCAGCTGTGCGTACCAATTCTGTCCACAGTTGCCCTTGCAGACCTATAGACAGACATGCTACATGATTACCGACGTGTGAACATAACAACACACAAGACAACACAGACAACTTCCAAAACAGCTAGGATGGATTGGTGGAAAGTAACAAAATCAAATTTCCCTTGGTGTAAGAATGGGAACAACTTTAATAACCTTGGTGTACAGCCTTGTACGTAAATGCTCATGACACAAAAACAGAATCAATTAAGTTTTCAAGAAAACACAAAACACAAAGAATGTGATCCTAAAAGGCACACATGCTCATGACACAAAGCAGAATCATTGAAGTTTTCAAGAAAATACACAACACAAAGGATGTGATCCTAACAGGCACACAGTCATCATGCCACTCACCGATAATGTTTTCTGGTTTCTGTAAAGACTCGAAGTCCGTATCCTCTAATATTCCTCTGACCTCTTCTGAAGTGAAAGCTTCGCCTGTCAGCCTGACGTCCACATTGGAGAAGAGATTGTCTGGGGCAAAGGCAAAGACTTTGTGTGTGTCAAGATAACGACAGGCCCAGTATAAGCCACGCTCTTCAGGGTCTGGTTCTTGAGGATGGTCAAAGTACATGTGCGTGCCTGGGCTCAACACAACCTGCCCACAAAAAGGTGAATAAAATAACAGTCACAAGACTCCGTTTGTTATTCTGTTTGTAATGGTCATCAAACTCAGCACAGGAGAGAGAAATTTCAATACGTACACATATATGCATATTCACAGGTTATCCAAATGAATTGAAGGTTCTTCTCATGGCAAGAGATATATTTCTCTAACTGCATGACTCAAATGTGAAATGCAGACTTGTTCTTTTTCTCATGGTACATTCACAAACAAATATACTTATGACTTCTATTTGCTATTTTGGTGTTTTACTTCTTTTTGTCATTATGGATTTACTTTGTGAAATGTTGGTGTTCTCAAGGGGCAGAGTGCACCAACACATCACAACACCACCCAGTCTAAAACTATTTTTCTTCTGTCTATATGAGTTTCTGTTATCCTATGAGTGGGTTTTTCTAAAGAACTTTGCCAAAAACAAATCATCAATTAACCCTTTCAACGCCAGTGGTTGTGTAACACTAGGCCTACAGCACAAACCAGCTATGCAGCAGTGCACTGCTGTCAAAAATCAACAGTAACACAGAAAAGAAAATAGGGGCACCCCTACCTACTTAAATGGCTATTACTTAGCGTCCACTCATTCAATCATCTTTATTCATAGCTCATTTTAAAGGAAAATGAAACATGTATACTGATGAATAATTTTCATGTACTGGCTTATGTACACATTTTGAAATCAGATGAAAAAGTGCTAACTTGACTAGCTTCAGACTCTGGCTGAAAAACACTGTCACTGTTACTGTTGAAAACATTATCAACTGGCCGTGAAAAATCTTTGCCACCGTGACTGTCAAAAACAGGCATTCCAAGTAGAAAATCATCGTCAAAAATCATGTTCAGCATTTATGCGGTTTTATAATTTTTATGATCTCTTTCTGGTAGATCTATGTTTATTTAAGTCCTGGCCATGTTTCAACTCAGGTCAGCAAGGACAAACCTGTGAAAAGCTATTGTCACACTGAACACAGGAAGCTGATATCGGCACCAAGTGAAAGACAAAGACTTATATGTCACGTGACAAACAGGAGGAGCTTCTGTCTTTTCTTTCACAAAAGATCAAACAAGTTTTATAACCCTACTTGAAGCACCTTCCGTGCAAGTAACTGTGCCTAAAACATTCTGCCTACAGTTGCTGTGCGACACCTGAAGCATCAAAAGGGTTAAATTTTCATTTTGTCCTTTCTTACCTGTAAAGTCTCAAAAGTAATAATCAATGTCATAAAAAGCAGACCAATTATCTCAGCCACTGGGATTCTGTTACACTGAATATGAGAACTATACACTAAATCTGTATCTTCATAGGAAAATTAATGTTATAACAACCAGACGAAGTATTTCAATAAATAAATTCGCACGCGCGCACGCACGCACGCACGCACGCACGCACGCACGCACGCACGCACGCACGCACACACACACACACACACACACACACACACACAGAGTCATGTAGCCAAAATGTTTGCAAAAGAATCTAAATAATTTTAATAATTTTTTGTATACAAAAAAATAAGAAGAACACAACAGAGTTCACTACAGTTACCTGATAATCAGAGTTGGCTAATTTGTACACATCAAATGCCATGCCTGTCTCCCACACATTTTTCCAGGCATAGACTGCCACACGCTTGTTGGAGAACTTGCTGCGTGGAAATGGTGCTTCAAACTTGTGAACTATTCCATCCTGCCAAGCTCCGACGTCAAGGTTCAGCTCTGATGCAATTTTGGCCACCTGAGAGAATTCCAATTCCAGTTCATAGTTCAGACAACTATAAAGGCCCAATTTATCAATGCCATCATAATCCAAATGAAAAAACATGTATTTTCAGGAATATGGTTTCTACACATCCCACATAAATTATTTCACTGCAGTACAAAACAGCAATGAATTACCAAAAAATTATTCATTCCCACATAATGTATCAAGTATGCAAACACATTCACACATACACAAACACACATGCACAGGCACACACACTCACACTTGCCCAACCCACAATCACAGCTGAAGATACCAAATCACACTGTGGTGTAGTGGTTAGCACAACGGACTAATGACTGGAAGGTTGGGGGTTCGAATCCTAGTCAGTCCCTTCAAAAATCATTGTGGGATTTTTACAGCTCTAATCAGCTCCTCCCCAGAGTTGGGTGTGCAATGGGCTCACTGAGACCACACAATCGAGTATTATCTACTTCACAGATACGTCATTGAGGGTGTTGTTCAACTCTTCTGCAGGTGTCTGTATCTATTCGGCCTGGTTGACGCCAGAATAAATTATGATATTAAGCGTAGAATACAGCCCTGTCAAGCAGTCTCAATCCTGGGTGGAACACCATAGCCTTATGATTATCATCATCATCATCATCACCATCAACGCTTTGTAAAAACTATTCCAGCTTCTGTGGCCATTAAGGTGGTGTAGAAAATGGAACTAAAAAAAAAAAAGACAACAAACATAACTTCCCTTAGTGCAACAATCTAAAAAAAATTTAAAAAAGAAAAAGAAAAGACCAAATCACAACACTAAAACTAGGCACATAAACAAACAGGAACTAGGCAGAAGTACTCACCTTGAGCACAAAGTACTCCATAAGGTGCTTGAAAGATGGTACCTCCCCACTCTCAACCAACGCTTGACAAGCAGGAGAGTCTTCCCATGCCTCATAAGGGACTTCATCTCCGCCAAAATGGAAAATACGCAGAGGGCAGATGTCTTCATGCATCTTCTGTATCTCCTGTATAACCTTGCGGATGAAGGTGAAGGTGGACAGCAGGCCAGGGTTGAGGGAATTTTCACTGAACATCTGCACAGACTGACAGTCTGAACTGGCAGTGACCGACAAGTCAGACAGCAAATACTCTTCAGCAGCTCGCGTGTCTCCTGAAGCCTTCAGCTTTTTGTATCGGACCTTTAAAATTATAAACAGATATAGATAAATGAATAAATCAAATTCAAACAAACCAGCTGATATCAACAAATCAATGAATTAATCAATTAATCAAGTATCACCACTGTGAAATGGTCAATGACTTAGTATGCAGTAGACAGGCAAATGAATTTTCTCAAACTCTCCATTATCAAAACTGAAGGTACATCCTTCAAAATTTCTAAACTGTTCCAAGTTAATAACATGCATGGCGACAATATTACTCACAATTCAAATTCAGACCAAAGTAAACAATCCCAACATGAAATGGAGTTTTTTCAAGAGGGCTTCACTGCATTTAAACAAGTCATTCCATACACATTCCACCCAATGTACTATTCATTACCTGGCAGGCTCCTAAACTCTGCTTAAAACCCTACATGCTGGTGAAGTCTTGAAATGAAAGGAATGGGGGTCAGATGACCTATCAAACAGTTTTTTTAGTTCAGTATCACAACACAGTGGCTTCACGCTCAGAATGAATTCCATATACGCCGATGCCATGTAACAGAGAAGATCCAAAATGATCATGGCATAACACATAAGCCCTCTGCAATGGCAAGGTCTTGAGACAAAAAAACTACATGAAACACTAAGCTGTAGCCACCAGAATGACTGAAGCATTCAGACAGGCAACAAACCAGAGAAATATTCCACTACACCACTGAAATCTTCATAAAAAAGCTAGGTCGTATAACAGAAGCCAGCTCTCCCTAAACAACTTCAGATCACAAAAAAGTGATGTCACAATACAATTATACATGATATATTAAGAACCAAAAGACACAAAAGCAACATGAACAAATGGCTGCATTGGTAACTCCTGCAGAGTCCCAATCGCAGTGTTTACAATTTACAATCTCATAACCCAGTGTCAAAGCAAAGCAGCCTGGCAAGTATCTCATGTATTGCAAAAACACACAACAACAAAAAACAAAACAGAAAGAAGAAAATGCAGATTAATAGACCAATGGGTGGACAAAAGACTGTAGACATAAGAACAAATGAGAGCAAATTATTCTAAACACACACACATGCGATATGCACAAACACACACAACCCCACATACATACACATACACCCTCTCCCTCTGTCTGTCTCCCTCTCTCTCCCTCTGTCTGTAATTATTCTAAACACACACACATGCGATATGCACACACACACACAAGCCCACATACATACACATACACCCTCTCCCTCTGTCTGTCTCCCTCTGTCTGTCTGTCTGTCTGTCTCTCTCTCTTCTCTCTCTCTCTCTCACACACACACACACACACACACACACACACACACACACACACACACACACACACACACACACACACACACACACACACACACACCACACACACACACACACAACACACACACACACACACACACCAACAGAAAAGTAGTCACATCCAAAAAACAGAGCTACTATCTATGATAATAACAACAAAAGACAACCCAACAAAGTTGTGAAATTTAACTTGGAAAAAAAAATAAGAAAGAAAATGCAAAATGTGCACACACAATTTTTTTTTTTTAAAAAGAAACACATGTGTGCAAAGATAAAACTTCAAAAGGTATGCATAAAACAAAAGAATGGATATAATATGTATAAAAAGATTACATTTATCCAAGATGATGAAACACAGTACAACATGACATAAAAAAACAACAACACCAAAAGACTATGAATTTAATATGAGTGACTATGAAGAACACATTAACCCTTTAACTCCTGCACCCTGTCCACCAGCATCCTGCATTATTAACCATGCTAGCAAAGCAAAAACTTAACTCTCTGACCGCCTTATTCTATCCTACAAGAAGGTGGTGGATATAGTGACGGAGTCAAAGGATTCAGTTTTTGCAGTTGGTGGACAGGGTATGGCAGTCAAAGGGTTAAATTCTTTCAAAATGGTACAACCTTTATCACACACACACACACACACACACACACACACACACACACACACACACACACACACACACACACACACACATACACACACACAAATAAAACATAATGCACCAATGATTGAATAAGCATCGTGCAGATACAAAATGTATGAAAGGATCAAACAGTGATATGAAGCAACACATTACTATGCAACATTTAACAACAAACTTTTCCAACAGACAGCTACAAGGAAAGGCTGACCACATAAACAAACAACAAATACTGAAATAGTATAGTACAGAAAGAGGACCAGTCAATGTGGCAAATGGTTAATGCAACAGTAAAATAAAAAAAACAAATGGAATTCAAATCTTTAACAGTCCCAAAAAATAGCGCTGGATTTATCAGACCGAACCAGTTCTCACCCAGAGTTATGCATACCATGGGCTCATTAGGAAGACTGGGACCATACAGTCGAGTCTTACCCACTTTACAGATGCATCACTGAAAGTGTTGCTCAAACTTCTTGGCCAAAACCGCAGGTGGCTGTATCTCTTGTACCTGGTTGATGTATGATTAAAGTAAGCATACAGCCCTGTCACACAGCCTCAATCCAAAATGGAACTCCATATCATCATCACTATCAGTTCCATTCTCATCATCACAGAAAAATGTCCCAGATTCTGTGGACATTCATGCGTTGCTCTTGAGGTGACCTCACTTTCAATGCGTTTGGAGGTTGACCTGAAATGAGTGATGTTGGAGTAATGACACAGGAGTGGTGCAGAAGATGGGACAACAACAACAATATAAACAAATATATACACACACACATAAATATATATATATATATATATATATATATATATATATATACATATATAATTATATATATGTTTATTACATAAACAAAAAGAGGCCTCAAAAGCTGCAAATGTGCACTACTATGCATATACAATAGTTAAGCATTCTGTCAGTCATATAATTCTTCAAGAAGTATCGATCATTTTTCAAGTTTGTTATCAAAGTCATGTAATTCTTCAAGAATATCGATCATGTTTCAAGTCCGTTTTCAAAATCCTAAGACAAAATCCAAGGGTTGTGCCTCATGAGAACAGGTGCACACTCTTTCAATTTGTTAATTACACACATAAAAATAATATTGTATGTATATCCAATGGTTTCTAGTATCCATATGTATACAGTATGTTTGGCCCATGGCTGTGCATATGTCATGTCTGCATACTCAGTCTTTATACTCCACCTTCGGTTGGTATGCATTTATATGTTTGCTCTCTTTAAACAGAACATATGACGACAAAAAAACGAAATATTACCTGCATGGCTTTGACAGCAGCATGACAATGACCCGGCATGTCAATTTCTGGGATGACCTCGATGTGATGCTGTGTTGCAAACCTCAAGATCTCCTGATAGTCTTCTATAGTGTAAAACCCTGTGCCAGAGTTGGAGGTGTAGGGACCAGAACCCAGCAGAGGTAGCAACGATGTCTCACTAAATGACTTGCTGTGACACCTTCTGCTGCCAACCTGACACACAACAGTTACAAATGATAATGTCAGTTTTAGTTGCTAGATGCTCAACTGCTGTTGGATACTTTACAGCCAATTTCCCTCTTCATTAATGGACTTTGGTGCATCATCTCCAAGACTTCCCCCGATTACTGTCCTGGAAATGTTACTTTCCCTAGCCATGATTTAATTTTAAGACAGGTTTTATATGAATTATGACAGTGACATTAAAAAGAGACTATCTTGAATTATGACTATGACCTTGAAAAGACACTAATCTTACTCAGTCATATCAGTCTCACAACTGCTATCAGATCAAACTTGACAAAACATGATTAATATCAATCTTAACATTATCACGAATGAGCTGAAACATTAGTCCTATTCTCCAGACATCCCATGTGAACTTTAGCCATTTGTGATCAGGGCAAGCACACGTGACCCAAATTTGGTAAAGAAGTCCTCAATGATGCACTAATTAAGACATATCTCTACACACTCAAATATTGATAGTCCCATAACCCTGGGGGTCGTAAGGTAGTGAGGTGGTAGAGACCTCAACTTTTCTCAGGGCCAGCATTATGAGGGTGATGTCCACCTCCCCCTCAATTCATATTCATATTCACATTTTTTTTCTTTGGACCAAGACTTCAGAAAGGCACAAAGGCTAATTGGTCTTCAAGGGGGAGGGACCTGGAAAATCAACCTATCTCTCCAATGTTTTACACCATGGCAGTCGGGTAATGCCCTGCTCTTCATGATTTTCAACTGCAGTGGGATCTTTAGCGTGTGCAGCCAGAAGGCACACAGGTCTGACTCGTTTTTCGTCCCTTTCCACAGGACTAGATGTTCAGTTCAATTTTCCGGTCAAACTGAGGAGAAACCTCAAGGCCTCTATGGGGAGCAAACCTGGAACCTCGAGTCTAGTTATTGGCAAGCAAACATCTGAACCATTATGCCACCCTTCTCCGACACACTCACATACAAGCTGATTTCTGGTCAATCTAAATCCATTTCCCTTCAATGTTGGTTTTACTTTTTTTAGTTTATTCCTTGTTTTTCTGTCTTTTTTTAAAGTGAACGGAAAAGATGTCATTTACCTCCGTCAGCTCCTCCAGTCCAGGAATCTGCAATCGCCAACCTTCATCATCTGTCAGATGAAAGTGAAACTTGTTCATTTTGTATCTGGCCATGACCTCTAGCAACTTCAGCACCGACTCCTTGGTGTGAAAGTTGCGTGACACATCCACGTGCATGCCGCGGTACTGGTACCTTGGTGCATCTTCAATTTCCACCTCTGGAAGGCTGCCTTGGCTGACTAGGCTCAGCAGGGTCTGGATACCCCAAAAGAGACCTGCACTTTCTTTGGCTATGATCCGAACCTGCTGTTGGCTTGAGCTGACACTGAGACGATAGGCTTCTTGCTCTGTTGGTTTGCCACTGACAGACACCGACACTTCCCCACTTACGAGGAAGATTGTGTTTGCTGAAGGAGCTGGGGAGGTCCCTGATGGTACTACATGGGCGCCAAGTTTTCCTGCACAAATTGTCAGATCAACACAAATTTGTAATCTTTCAAATGTGTTGCAAGCAAGTAACATACTGAAAACAATTTATAGCTTTTGGTTTAACTACATCCACAAACAGGTCAATTAATCAAATTCAGATGTGAATTCTCTAATGGCCAACTGTGACACAGAACTCAAGACTTCACCAGCACACAGAGTGTAGTTGCTGGTTTTTGCAACTTTGGCATTTGCCAAGATTATTCTGGATACTTTACCATCACATCGCATCTGTGGTATTAATACAAGAATTCTCCAAATGTGGTAATACCATTTTAAAAATACTTCAGTTTCCAGTGTGTGTGTGTGTGTGTGTGTGTGTGTGTGTGTGTGTGTGTGTGTGTGTGTTGTGTGTTGTGTGTGTGTGTGTGTGCGCGTGCGCGCGGCGTGCGTGCGTGCGTGCGTGTGTGTGTGTGTGTGTGTGTGCGCGTGTCTGTGTCTGTTGTGTCTGTGTCTGTCTGTGTCTGTGTGTGTCTGTGTCTGTGTGTCTGTCTGTGTGTGTGTCTGTCTGTGTGTGTGTCTGTGTCTGTGTGTCTGTCTGTGTGTTTCTGTGTCTGTGTCTGTGTGTCTGAGTGTCTGTGTGTTCTGTGTCTGTGTGTCTGTGTCTGTGTCGGTGTCTGTGTCTGTGTGTCTGTGTCTGTGTGTCGGTGTCTGTCTGTGTGTCTGTCTGTGTCTGTGTGTCTGTGTGTGTGTGTGTGTTGTGTGTGTGTGTGTGTGTGTGTGTGTGTCTGTGTGTGTCTGTGTCTGTGTGTCTGTGTGTGTCTGTGTGTGTGTCTGTGTGTGTGTCTGTGTGTCTGTGTCTGTCTGTGTCTGTGTGTGTGTGTGTCTGTGTGTGTGTGTCTGTGTGTGTGTGTGTGTGTGTCTGTGTGTGTGTCTGTGTGTGTGTGTGTGTGTGTGTGTGTGTGTGTGTGTGTGTGTGTGTGTGTGTGTGTGTGTGGTGTGTGTGGTGTGTGTGTGTGTGTGTGTGAAGCCCTCCGGCATCCAAAAGGGTTAACATGCGAAGTACACACCAGCACACTTGAATATGGTTAAAACAAGCTACCAGAAGAAGAAAAAATCAATATTACAGACACAATATGTCTACCGTAATGACACTTAATATATTGAATATTCATTCAAAGAGGCAGTTTCAGCGTTTACAGAAGTCAGGAATAATCCTTATAAATATATCACCGTTCAATTTGCAAGCAATAAATCTGCGTTCACTGGGAAACAATCATTTTGTTCTCTTCAAAGACTATGTCACACCCACACCCATATTAATGTTAATGTGTGACGCTGAATAAACACAGAAATGCTGCGTTACTCATTCACTGCAAAGGGAAATATAATGGGCTGGCCAGTGCCAGAGCATTAATTAAGTCAGGCAATAGTCATTTCCTTTTATAATTATTTACTGCTCCAAGAAAAAGCCTACCACGTGATTGGCATATTGCTTATACTAGTTATAGTTAAAGACAGAAGCACCACCTACATGTGGACAGTTAAAATGCAGAGAGTTAAGTATATATTTGTTATATTCTATTTCAATATGACCACAGTAAAACTGCAGAGAGTTAAATACATATTTGTTATATTCTATTGCAATATGACCATGAACTCAGTTCACACACATCCACCACCTACTATCCATACACACAACATACCAGCCAGGTAGTCAGCTTCCATTCTGAAAGCAGGATCACAGCAGACTGTCCACTGTGCTCCATCCAGTTTCAGGTGCGGTGCAAGTTCATTCACATTCACATTGACAGGAGTTGGAATGACAAGCTTTCCAGGTTTTTTTAGGTCTTCTACCATGTTTCTTTCAAACCTTGTTTCTGGAGTAAAAGGGTCGTAGAAGTCATATCGTCGCTTCTGTGTTTTGCTCAGAAGGTAATCAAACCGTTTCCACTTGCCAGGAGTGTCAAACGGCGCCACAAAGTCCAAACTCTCACCAGCAGTACAGGCAATGATTTTAGGTTCCAGGTCCTCTGCTGACAAATACCAGTTGGGCAAAATGTCACAACGAGCCACAGAATAATATTGTCCTTTGAATGGAATAGTCAAAGCCTGGCCTTTTTTCAAAGAGACAAAATCTGGTGTGGGCTGTAGGCGGAACAAGCAGCCATTGATATGCAGAAGATGCAGACCATCATTCAGAAGCATGCCATCATCACAAGAAATGCGCTGTGGCTCAATCATACGGATGTGGGAAAAGAAGATGGCCCAGTTTCCATACTTCAGCTCTGTGTCTCCTGCAACCATCAAAATGTTATTCTTTAGATTATAATATTTATGTGAAACAAGCATACCAGATTAAGTCCTATTTATTCTTTTCCTATTTTTTTGTTTATAATCTTTATCAGTTTATGTGAAACAAGCATACTAGATTCGGTCCTATAAACACATTCTTTTCCTTTTCTAATTCTTATATATATATATATGTTATACAACAATAGCCTAGAAAATAAATCAGTTTTACTTTAACTTGATTCAACACAAATCACTTTTAGTTATATTACTGTGCCAAACAAGTTAAATTTTGCCAGAGACTGGTTCAAGTAAAAATGTATCCACATATGTTCTGTCTAGTCTATGTGTGTGTGTTTGGTCAGTTCAAGAATAAAAGACTATGTCAATCTTGAACATAAGACCAATATATTGTATGTATTTCTCTCCTCTCTCACAGTTGTGTGTAGGGTAGTTGCAGAGTATAAAGGTAGGTTTGGGCGCTCCTTTTTTGAGGAGTGTTCTGAGTTTACTGTTTTTGTACTTTGTATCTGCTTCTATGCTAGCTGAATGGGTAGCACAAACTGTGTTAGATTTGAGAGGTTCTATACAACATGGGAGATGATTCTCAAGAGTTATGTCCTTTGAGTAATATTATAAAATTCTCCCTGCTTCCCTCTTATTTCTTTGGTATTACCTATATGCCTTGGAAGCAACCATGTATATGTTCTGTCTAGTCTATGTGTGTGTGTTTGGTCAGTTCAAGAATAAAAGACTATGTCAATCTTGAACATAAGACCAATATATTGTATGTATTTCTCTCCTCTCTCATAGTCATGTGTAGGGTAGTTGCAGAGTATAAAGGTAGGCTTAGGCACTCCTTTTTTGAGGAGTGTTCTGAGCTTACTGTTTTTGTACTTTGTATCTGCTTCTATGCAAGCTGAATGGGTAGCACAAACTGTGTTAGATTTGAGAGGTTCTATACAACATGGGAGATGATTCTCAAGAGTTATGTCCTTTGAGTAATATTATAAAATTCTCCCTGCTTCCCTCTTATTTTTGGTATATCCACAGAGAGTAAAGAAACCCACATGAAATATTTTCAAACACACCAGTCATCGCTAAGTATGACAGTTGATCAATCATTACACATTAAATCAAAAATTCTCAGTGTCACTCAACATCTTTTTCTTCTTTAATATGCTTATGTTCAGTAGCAAAGGACTAGCTGTAAGGCAAGTCTAGTGGGACCTAATGCTATTATCCTTGAGTAATAAGTGTTTTGAAGTATGACCTCTCTCTCTCTCTCTCTCTCTCTCTCTCTCTCTCTCTCTCTCTCTCTCTCTCTCTCTCTCTCATTTGTGACCTGCCAGCAGGAAATCAGTCTTAACTAGCATTTTGGGCATTTTGAGACAGACATATCACTGGAAAGTGTACACTCTGCTGATCATTTTGGTACTTGAATAAAGCTTGTACTAAAAAAAACTGTAGAAGTTATGTATGTTTAAAGTCATTAAGTTGTATGACGGCCATTTTGAGAAAACGGCCTCCAAAGTTTTGTGCTCTCCTACACATTTTCCTTAAATTTCTTTCTTTGGTGGTTTTAACCCAGATTGTTTCTAATTTTCGCTGTCATTATCTGAAAAGTGCACCAAAGAGCTTTCTGTCAGTATATTACATGTGCGAGTACTGTACAGGTAACAGTTCATAATAAGAGACAAAAATAGGTACTTTTGGTAGGAAATTACGTTCTTTCTGCTGCGATCAGAGCATTAAAATACCATTTTAAATTGTTGGGGTTTTTTTAATAATATTTTTTCAAGAAAAAAATTTCTGTGGGGGACAGATTATAGTCTACAGAAATCAATTTTGAGAAAAAGTCAAAACACCCCAGATAGACCCTCACTGCCTCAGTCACCTTTTCAGCTCATGCTGCTGTTCGACTGACAGCGAGTTAAGACTGATTTCGTGGTGGGAGGTCACATTTGTTTCTATTTTTTTACTTTTCTGTGGTGTCTATTACTCTTTGATCACTTTTATGACAATGAAAGGTCAAGTGCGGGTCGTACTGTGTACAAAGAAAATGAGATAAAAGATGAAGACAGTAACTGAATGAGTGAAACATATTACCTTTGTTACAAAGTGTAATTGCCGCCTGATAAGTGGCGTGACCATCTGCCAGATTATCCAGAACTGCGTAGTGGATGTCCAGCGACTCAGCCAACGCATGCAGCTCGGACTGCGTCAGTTTAGGACATTCTGTCTTCTCCTTTTCGGCCATGGTTTTTGTTACGTCTTCTGCAGACAGCATCAGTATGAACTATCATCCTCATCCTCATCACCACAACAGTCTGATGCCAAGTTTCCCCAATATTTGTGAGTATAAAAGAACTTAAATGTTGTTATCGATTTGTCTATTAACCTCTTCCCTGCTTACGCCCTGTCTACTACGGGGCCATTTCGACATGTCCGTACCCCCGTAACTGTGTCTACCACGGGGGATTTTCATCATCGAAATTTGGGGGGGGGGGGGGTGGTAGGGGAGATAACACTAGAAACTTGGCCAACCTCTTGTGGAGATGTCAAAGTGCAGTTTTTTTCTCTTCGACTGTTCAGAGAAATGAATATTAATCTAATTAGCATCGGAAAGTATGGAACCCAATAATGCGATTCAAGATGGCGGAACAGCTGCCTATTCTGTCTCTTCCTCCACTGTGCTACACCCAAGAACTTACTGACTGTTGCATAGAAAAGCATTCACAGAAGGTAATAATAGTAAGAAAACATTTTTACTTGATGTTTATTATATACAAAAACCAAACTTTGTTCCGTTTTGTGTGGTTTTATGTGCCACTGTGTGTGTATACATGTATGTCCAGAAAGCTTTTTTTTTTTTAGAAAAAGAAAAAGTCTCATTATATCAGCTCCAATTAGACTATTTTTCAACCAAATCAAATAACTATGACATCAAACCATAGTCAAGGGTATAGGAAAAAACATGCCAAAGACTGAAAAGATACCTCACAAAATGAATGAGCAGTGAACACATTAGTGAACATGTTGACAAAAAGCAAGATTTTGTCCCCGCCGACAGCAATGCAAAAGGCCACAAATACTGTGGCAGGGAAGGGGTTAAGCAATTCAGATCTGTTAATGTTATTCATTCATTGCCATTCTCTGTTATCATATTTTACTTCTTTTTAACCTAGTTGTAGTGGCACACTTGTAGTGCTACTAAGTACTCAGCTAAAACACTTTTAACCTAGTTCTATAGGTTTACTACTACTAGTAGTACTAGTTACTAAGCAAGCACTTCTAGGTTAAAAGGATTGGTCCATGACCCTGAGATCATAGAGCAGTGAGTGAGGTGGTAGAGAAATCAACTTTTCTCAAGGCCAGCATTACAAGGGTATCCATTTGCCCATTTGCTCTTCTTCCTTGCTTTACTTTCCTCGACCCTCAAATAAGACCAACACCCATTCAACGCTGGGTAGACTGAAGGCAATACACATAAAGTTTAGTGGGCTAGTATCAAATCCATGCAAACTTCTGTAACCAGACTGGAAGGTGGGAGCTTTACCTCCACACCAAACCAGGCTTCTAGATAAGTGGAGTCGAATAATTACTTTTATTATTATTACTATATATTATTATTACTATTATTATTATTATTATTATTATTATTATTATTATTATTATTATCATCATCATCATTACTTTTTTTTAACAGTATTATCTTTACTACTACTACTACTACTACTACTACTATTATTATTATTATCATTATTATTACTATAATTATTATTTCTTTTTTTCTTTTTACAGTATTATCTTTACTACTACTGCTACTACTATTATTATTATTATCATCAGTAGTCGTAGTAGTAGTAACTAGCAGAAATAGTAGTAGATCATTATTATCACTATGATGATGATGACGGTGACTATCAGTATTATCATAATTATTATCATTATCATTCATTATCATTCCCTTAGCACTAAGCGTCTTCTCAGATGCATGTCTGCCCATTGTTCTGCCCACACTGTGCAGGCAATAAGTTACTGCACAGTCTACATACTCTTGTCTTCAGTGGATATGCATGCTGGATGTTTTCATGTTTCCTTAAGCACAAATGAAATACAGGATCTTTAACATGCATACTGATGTTTTGCATGCGTATACACATACAAAAGGGGGGTTTAGATACTAACAGGTCAGCATACATGTTGACCAGGAAGGTTTGAAAAATTTCCATCCTTCACAAACCAGGCAGAAGTACCAAGGCAGAATTGAACCCATACTATTTGACTGGAAGTCTGACATCTTTCCCACTTGATTACATACTCATTGGGATCTGATTAAAACAAAAGGTTTATCAAAATATGTCCTGCCTTATCCCAGCAAATTTGTGTGTGTGAGTGTGGGAGGGACAATGATACAAGCATATTCCACACATATGGCATACTGACCAATTTTAGAACTGAGACTGTCTGCCTTTATTCACTGTGTTAGTTGGAGTCACACACACACACACACACACACACACAACACACACACACACACACACACACACACACACACACACACACGCACACCACCACACACACACGCACACACACACATGCACATACATGCACACACAAACATATACACACACATACAACATACGATATACAATCCAGCACCTGTGACACAGTCTACTCTAACCAACTCCCAGCCCACACACACACAAACACACACACTCTGGATTTCAAAGAACTAATAAAGCAGATGTATTGCATTTTTTTAATGATTTATATAAATGTGTGTGTGTGCATGTGTGTGTGTGGGGGGGGGGGGTATGTGTGCTTGCATGTGTGTGTGTGTGTGGTTGTGTGTGTGTGTGTGCACGCACGCGCGCATTCAACCTAAACACTATAGATGCCATAGTACATATATTTGTGTACAATGATAAACTCTGCGATGAAATCTACAAATTCTCTTTTACTCTTTTTAGATACTGGTAGTGGTACATAATAGCAACTGTATATTGTGACTTGTCTTAAACTGATGGATACAGCAGTCAGGCGGGTAAACATCAGACTACCAACTGGAAAGTTTGGGTTCAATCTGCTAGGATATTTTCACGTAATGGGTAAAGGGTGGAGATTTTTCCAATCTCCAACATGCACAGACCTACCAGTGATGAAAACCCCTTCAGTGTGAAAAAATAAAAACATGTAAGCAGAATATCAAATATATGCATGCTTAAAATCCTTAAGTCATGTCAGTGTCTGGTAACCTAAGGAAACTTGAAAACACCAGCATGCATGCCTACTGATGATGCACACAGAGCAATGTACAACATAGTGAAGTAGGGTCAGCTCACCTAACAGCCTGAGTTTTCCATGCCCCAATTTAAACTTTAAACTAAGTCTGATATATAATGTAATGCATCGAGCTTTAAGAATAGCACTATATGTTCTGTGATTGTAAAATGCAACAAGCATGCTTTTGAAAGGGGCAATATGCACAATATGCATCACAGTAGTAGTAGTAGTAGTAGTAAGTAGTAGTAGTAGTAGTAGTAGTAGTAGTAAGTAGTAGTAGTAATAGCATATGAATGTAGTAGTACATGCTGTATCTGCTTATTTTATTTTCCAACAACAGAAGTTACAATAAAAAACATTTTCAAACTTGCCCATCTTACCTACATATCTAACTGCAGTGCCAGCAGAGTCACTAATTCATAGGTGCAAATATATGGTGATAAGTTAACAACATGGAGATTATTAAGCATGTTGATAATTAGGCTTAAGTTAAAACTACTTATGTTTTGAATTATCTTTTGATAATTCACAGAATGGAAAATTTGTTGCTGACATTTAGAAGAATCAAAATTTGTTGAAGCAACAGTTCACTGGAATCATCTACTAGCCTAGTAGTACACTGTAGTAATCATTTCACCTTGTTGACTACAATTATACTTATAGTAGGCTAAATCACAAAATGGTAGATCTACTGGTATTTTTCTACTACTGTACCTTGCCTTCCACTGGGAAGTTCAAATGATAACTATCTTACTATGCACTAAAGGTTTGATGTCCCGAGTTCAGGGAAGTGGCATAACAGCACTTGGCAATAAAGAACCGAAACTTCTGAAAACCATGTAAACCAATGGCATGCTGGTAGAGTGTAACTCACTAACTGCCGTCCCTTTCATTTCCCGATCGCTCCTCCCATTCCATAAAACACCTACCAATCCCCGGCCTTTCTGCTTCCTTTTCCATTCATCATGGACTTCGGAGTCTCTAAAGAATGTATTGCAAGTTCCAAACCAGCCCATTAGCTTAGTTCATTGTAAGTGAATTGCAACAGATCCGAAAAACAACTAGATCAATAATCGTTTTGCCTATCTGACAGATTTAGGCCTATATGACACGATTTAAAGCTATGCTTATCAATTATCTTTTCACTGATTGAATGAATGAATGATTCTTGGCAACAAAATCAAACAAATCATAATATGTACCCCACTAATAACATGTTGACTCATTTCAACAGCTAAAATCAATATCATAAGCTGCAAGCGGTATGCAAGGCACAAAATATCACCTTTTCCTCCGAAATTAAATGCTAGAAGAGAAAGTTGAAACTCGCAAAACCTTTGTCAACCGGTCGAACGAGGTGGAAAGATGTTCGTTTCATGGGGCATGCACTCACATAACAAAACTGGATAGTCTCCCTTAATGTAAGTTTCACTTTCGCTTCTCCTGACATCTGGCCCATACATTAATGTTCCATAAGGGTAGGAGCAGCGTTGTGACCAGTGTGCCATTAAGTGGGTGCTTACCTCTAAATGATAACTATTTTCTTTAATCAGTACGACTTCACTACGAGGAAAAAAAAAGGTAAAGAAAAACACCGAAAAATGTTGCTGGTTGTTTTCCTTGTATTCGTAAAATTTAACAAGACCCAGCACATGATTTGTTCTCTCTTCAAATATTCTCTCCCGAAAAAAAACTATCATTAGAGATCACGTCCACAATAACAACCGAACATTCACACACATAACCCTGACATAATAAATGAATAGGTTGTAAATCATAACAGAAAAAAAATGTTAATCAAAATGTTAATGATCTGATGGAACAGACACCAAACGCATTAAATTATCATTTCTCGAATTCAAGTTTATGTCATTTTTAAATCTGAATAAAGATGACTGTCAGTAGGCCTATTCATGCAGACTGGAACTAGAACACAAAAATAGAATCAAAACGCGTATCTAATATAAACAAGACAGGTGCAAGTTTTCGGCCAACTGTATTTGTCAATACGAAAACGGGCACGCATGTGAACGTGTAAAATCCTCTCCCTTCGAAAAACATACGAAATGGAAGAGAAATGTGTACGCGAGTGTTTGTGTTTGTGTTTTGTGTATGTGTGTGTGTGTGTGTGTGTGTGTGTGTGTGTGTGTGTGTGTGTGTGTGTGTGTGTGTGTGTGTGTGTGTGTGCTTGTGTGTGTGTGTTTGTGTGTGTGTGTGTGTGTGTGCTTGTGTGTGTGTGCTTGTGTGCTTGTGTGAGTGTGTGTGTGTGTGTGTGTGTGTGTGTGTGTGTGTGTGTGTGCGTGTGTGAGTGCTTGTGTGCGTGCGCGCGCGTGTGGTGTTTGTGTTGTGTATGTGCGTGCATGTGTGTGTATGTGCGTGCATGTGTGTATGTGCGTATGCATGTGTGTGTGCTTGTGTGTGTGTGTGTGTGTGTGTGTGTGTGTTGCTGTGTGTGTGTGTGTGTGTGTGTGTGTGTGTGTGTGTGTGTGTGTGTGTGTGTGTGTGTGTTAAGCACAGTGTGCTCGGTTGAACACATACACCTGAGAGTTACGAGCAACGTACAACATGGAGCATACTGCTTCTTCAGCAGATATTTGAATTATGAAAAAAAAAAAAAGACAAAGAGAGAGAGAGAGAGAGAAATGGAACAGACAACTCTCCACCAAAACACACAAAAGTACAAATACAGGCCAGATGAAAGGAAACGTACAATCACATGAATCAGGTAGGAGATATCGACATTTTCTCAACTTTCAACTCACATTTTCTAAACAGACAAATAAACAGTGTATGCGTGTGCGCCCATGCAGAGCTCAAGATCTGAAATGCACTACAGTGTGTGACCATAGGCATGTCCAGATCTGTGGAAATGATCCAGTTGGTTAAAACACATGACTGAGAAACGAGGTGTCATGTGTTCGATCTGCGATATTGAAGGGATTCTCTCCGCTCCTCACCCCACGCCCCATCCCTCCCCCCACCCCGCCCCCACCCCCTAATCCCCTGTCTAATGGACCTTATGTGGTGATCTGAGTGTTATCGTTTTATGAGATACTTTAAACCGAGGACACTTATGTACATAAGATTCCACAGCAAAAACAAAGAGAGACAGAAAAAAAAATGAAACCAAAAAATGTTTAGATTAACCCTTTGGCTCCTGCACCCTGTCCACCAGCATCCTACATTGTCAACCATGCTATCAAAGCAAAAACTTAACCCTTTGACTCCCTCACCCTATCCACGTGGACAGGGTGAGGGAGTTAAAGGGTTTAGTTTTTGCAATTGATGGATAGGGTTTGGTACTCAAAGGGTTAATTATCTATGATGTACATTACTCACTGTATGTATGTGACTGTACATTGAATGACGATTGCATGTTTTGCTATTGTCATGTTTACATTTCAAAGAAAAGAGCCTTCTGACCAAGGGTGAGAAAAAAAACAAGAAAGTTGCCCCTGGCAACATTTGTTAGATAAATCTTCTGTAGACAGAAAACACGTGCATACATCATGAAAAGGAACAAAAATGAAAGCAGCCGTTACATGGTGAAGTGCTACCTTTTGGAAGAGCAACCAGAATTTCATGAGGGAAAAAATCCTTTTTTATAAAGCAATACAAAACAAAACAAAACCGAAATCCAACCCCAAGCACGTGATGTTTAAAAAAATGAAGTGGTTATTTCCCCCATATAAACGTATTTTTTTATGTTAACAAGACTCAGATCAGAGGTTGTCATCTGATACTGGTAACCATGTAAAGCAGCACTTCCCGTCGTATGTGGGGAGTGAACCCAACAAAACAACAACAACAACAACAAAAAGAGAGAGACAGACAGACAGACAGACAGACTGACAGAGAAACAGAGAGACAGAGACAGAGAGACAAAGACAGAGAGACAGAGATAGAGACAGAGATAGACACAGAGAGAGAAAGAGAGACGGACGGACAGACAGACACAGACAGATAGAGAGGGAGACGGAGACGGACAGAGACATAGAGTGAAAGAGACAGACAGACAGAGACAGACAGACAGAGAGGGAGAGAGAGGGGGGAGGGAGGGAGGGAGAGAAGAAAATCCGTTCTGAAACGGGATGGGCTCCGCAAGGTCCGATTTGCCCAACACACGCTATATGAAACACGTGCATACAGACACCACACTGAATCGGTCGAAGCCCGGTTCTCCAACGACCGTGTAATCCATCGACTTCCACAGCGGACAAGAAGAATGTACATGAACAACTGGGTGAAACCACAGAGTATCCTGGGAAGAAACAACATCACTTTCACCATCTGGAACGCAAGAACACTCAGGCAGGATAGAAAACTAAAAGAGCTGGCCATGAGATGGATAGATACTCCTGACATGTCCTCGGATTTTACGGTGCCAGATGGAAGAAATATGGGGAGTAATACTGACAGAAGAAGAGTATATCCTGTACAACAACGGAAAAGAGGACAAACATGCACACGGAGCTGGGTTTCTAGTGAACAGAATTATGAGTATCGCTGCACTGGGATGCTGTCCAGATTCGATCATGATCGTGACCATCTGCCCACGACCGAAACCATTCAACAGTACGTTACTGTATAAGTACGCTGCTATTTCAGATTATAATGTTGATAGATTAACGAATTTTACACCGAATTTCAAAGGGTTATCAACACGTCGACATGAAAGACATCGTTAAGGGTGACTGGAACGCCAAGGTTGGTTTAATTAAATGCCCAAGAATTATTTTCTGCGGCCCCTTCTGTAAGGAGAGTACCAATTATAGGGGACTATACCTGCTAGAATTCATCAATAATAGTGGCTTGGTTCCTGCCAATACTCTTGGTGAACATAAAGCATCCTGACGATGGACATGGCACTCTCGTCGTCGTTTTTCTCCTTTTTTTCCGTTGTTGTCGTTGTTATTTTTGTTTTGTTTTTTTGCCGCCCTTGTTTTTTGCTTTTATTTTTTCTTCTTTGTTCTTTTTCGCCAATCGTTGTATTCCTCGTTTTTTCTTGCTTTTTACATGTTATTGTTTGTTTATTTGTTTTCTCGGCTTTTCTTTCTTCTCTTTTTCCTTTTGTTTTTGGTTTTGTGTTGTTTTGTTTTGAGGGTTTTCCCCCTTGCTCATTTATTTTTCGCATCCCATGTTTTTCTCGTTTCTCGCCGTTTTTTTGGTGGTTTTTTTTAATAATTTTTTTTTATTGTTAGTCATTTCCTGTTTGTTTTATGCCTCTTTTCTTTATTCTCGCAGATTTTTCTTTTTTGTTTGTTTTGCCATTTTTTGGTTAATTTCACTTTTTCATTTCTGGCCATTCTTCTTGTCCTTGCTTTTCTTCGTTTTTCTTTTTGCTTTTCACTTTTCTTCTTCTTTAAGATTTTGATGTTCTTTCTATTTTTTGCCAGTTTCTTCCTGTTTTTCGATCTTCTTTTTCTCTTTTTCCACGTTTGTTGTTGTTGTTTGTTTGTTTGTTTTCTTTTTTTGTTTGTTTGTTTGTTTTATTTTTTGTTGTTCTGGTTGTTATTTATCAGCTTTTTTTTTTTGTATTCGTTTGTCAATTTCTTCCCGTTTTTCGATCTTCTTCTTCTTCTTCTTTTTTTCCCCGCTTTTTCCTTTCTTTTTCTTGATTTTTTCCCTGCTGATCTCTCGTTTGTTTTTCGACGTTCGTCTTCTTGTTTGTCGCCATGTGTTTTCGTTTCTCTCCGTTCTGCTTTTTCTTCTGATCATTCTTTGTCAGTTGTTATTTTTCTTTGCAGTTATTCCTGTTTTTCATCGTTCTTCTTGTTTTCGACGTTCTTCTTCTTCGTCTTGTTTGTTGCCGTTCTTTTTTCTATTTTTCCGCTCCTCTTTTTGTTCATCGTTTTCTTCTTCTTCCCCATTTAAAAAAAAATTCAACTTTCTTGTTGTTGTTGTTGTTGTTGTTGCTGTTGTTTTTGTTCTTCTTTTTGTAATTCATCGTTTTCTTCTTTTTGTTCGCCATACCTCGTTTTGTGTTTAAACGTTCTTTTTGTTTGTTAGTTTTGTGTTTATCGTTCTTTTTTGTAATTTGCAGTTCTTAATCTTTTTGTCGTTCTTTTTCCATTCCTCTTTTTATTGATCGTTTTCTTCTTCTTCTTCTTCTCTGCCATTTTTTTTGTTTTCATTTCAACGTTCTTGTTGTTGTGTTGTTGTTTTCGTTCTTCTTTTTGTAATTCATCGTTTTTCTTCTTTTTCTTCGCCATACCTCGTTTAGAGACAGATGGAAGTCCATAATCGCCAACGCCATGTGGCAAGGCACCTGATGATGATGATACCTCGTTTTGCGTTTCAGCATTCTTCTTTTTATGATTGTGTGTCATTGTTGTGTTTATCGTTCGTTTTGTAATTCGCAGTTTATCTTGTTTTTGCCGTTCTTTTTGTTTTTCAGTGTTCTTGTTTTGGTTTGATTTTCGCCGCTCTTCTTTCTGTTCCTCCTTTCTTCTTGTTTCGCTGTTCTGTTAATTTTTCCCAGTTCTCTTTTTCGCAGTTGCTCTATTAGTTTTTTGTTTTTTTAAACCATACTTTTTGTTGTTTCTCGTTGCTTTTCCTCTTGTATTTTGCAGTTCATTTTTTCTCCATCGTTGTACTTCGTCTACTCGTTTGTCCGTTTGTCGATGTTCTTTTTTGTGTGTGAGTTTTGGGATTCTTCTTTATGTTTTGGTGCATTCTTTTGTTTTTGGTTGTTCTTTTTCTTTTCTTTCCACTCTTCTTGTAGTCTATGCTATATTTCATTCTCCTGTTCTCTGTTCTTTTTTATATTTCAATTTGTACTTCTTCTTGCTGTATTATTAATTGCTGTCCAGTATTTCTTCCGTTTTTTGTTTTAGTCTTGGTTCTCGATGTTCTCTCGTTTGTTTTTCGACGTTCGTCTTCTTGTTTGTCGCCATGTGTTTTGTTTCTCTCCGTTCTGCTTTCTATTTTCATTCTGTCTTTTTCTCTGATAGTTATTTGTCATTTTTTATTGTTCTTTGCAATTCGTCTTCTTTTTCATCGTTCTTGATTTTTGGCGTTCTTCTTCTTTGTCTTGTTTGTCGCCGTACTTTTTTTTTTTTTTTTTTTCTATTTCTCCGTTCCTCTTTTAGTTATTCATCGTTTGTCTTCTTGTTCTACGCCATTTCGTTTTTGTGTTTCAACGATCTTCTTTTTTCTGTTATAGTTGTTTTTATCGTTATTCTTTTTGTAAATCGCAGTTCATCATTTTGGTTTTGTCGCAGTCCTTCTTGTTTTTTCACAGTTCTTTTTCTTCTTGTTTTGCTTCAATCTTATTTTGGGGCATTCTTCTTTTTGTTTTTCGTCGATTTCTTTTGTGTGATTTTCGCTGCTCTTCTTTCTGTCCCTCCTTCCTTCTTGTTTTTCGGCGTTTTTACAGTTTTTCTCAGTTAGCTGTTCTTTTAGTTTCTCGCTGGTTTTCTTCTTTTCCCTGTTCTTTTTTTTTTTCCTTTTTTTAAACCATACTTTTTGTTGTTTCTTGTTGCTTTTCCTCTTTATTTTGCAGTTTATCATTTTGTTTTTCGTCGTTTTTCCTCTACTTGTTTGTAGATGTTCCTTTCTGTGTGTATTGGGATTCTTTATGTTTTGGTGCATTCTTTTGTTTTGGGTTGTTCTCTTACTTTTCATTCCACTCTTCTTGTAGTCTGCTGTATTTCTCCTGTTCTCTTTTCTTTTTTATATTTCATTTTGTACTTCTTCTTGTGTTATTAATTACTGTCCGGTATTTTTCCGTTAATTGTTTTAGTCTTGGTTTTCGATGTTCTCTCGTTTGTTTTTCGACGTTCGTCTTCTTGTTTGTCGCCATGTGTTTTGTTTTGCTCCGTTTGTCTTTCTATTTTTTGATAACTTTTCTTCACTTTTTTCCCTTTTCTTATTGTTCTTTGCCATTCCTCTTGTTTTTCATCGTTCTTCTTGATTTTCGACGTTCTTCTTCTTTGTGTTGTTTGTCGCCATTCTTTTTGTCTATTTCTCCGTCATTTTTTGTTATTCATCGTTTTTCTTCTTCTTGTTCTTCGGCACTGATATGGATCTAGTAGTCGGCTGGGCTGTAAGCAATATGAACTGAACTGTTTATTCTTCGCTATTTCTTTTTAGTGTTTCATCGTTCTTTTTTTCTGTTATTATTGTTTTAATCGTTCTTCTTTTTGTAATTCACAGTTTATCATCTGTTTTTTGCTGCTCTCCTTGTTTTTCACAGTTCTTCGATCTTATTTTTGGCCATTCTTCTTACTGTTTTTCGTCGTTTTCTTTACGTGATTTTCGTCGCTCTTCTTTCTGTTCCTCCATCCTTCTTGATTTTCGCTGTTTTCCCAATTGTTCACAGTTAGTTTTTCTTTTAGTTTCTCGCCGTTTTTTCTTCTTTTACATGTTTGTGTGTGTGTGTGTGTGTTGTGTGTGTGTGTGTGTGTGTGTGTGTGTGTGTGTGGTGTGTGTGTGTGTGTTGTGTTGTGTGTGTGTGTGTGTGTGTGTGTGTGTGTGTGTGTGTGTGTTGTTTTTAACCATACTTTTTGTTGTTTCTTGTTGCTTTTCCTCTTGTATTTTTCAGTTCATCTTTTTGAGATGTTTTCCGTCGTTGTTTTTCTCTACATTTTGTCGATGTTCTTTTTATGTGTTCTGGATTCTTCTCCATGTTTTGGTGCATTCTTTTGTTTTGGGGGCTGTTCTCTTAGTTTTCATTCCACACTTCTTGTGGTCTCTGCTGTATTTCTCCTGTTCTCTTTTCTTTTTTTATATTTCATGTTGTACTTCTTCTTGCTGTGTTATTAATTACTGTCCGGTATTCTTTCCGTTATTTTCTTAGTCTTGGTTTTCGATGCTCTCTCGTTTGTTTTTCGACGTTCGTCTTCTAGTTTGTCGTCATGTGTTTTGTTTTGCTCCGTTTGTCGTTCTGTTTTTTTAAATTTTATTTTTCTTTTTTTATCAATTTTCTTCACTTTTTTTTTCCTTTTCTTATTGTTCTTTACCATTCCTCTTGTTAATCATCGTTCTTGATTTTCGACGTTCTTCTTCATCTCGTTTGTCGCCATTTTTTCCCTTCTATTTCTCTTTTCCAATTTTGTTGTTCATCGTTTGTCTTCTTGTTGTTCTTCGCCATTCTTTATTGTGTTTCAACGTTCTTCCTTTTCCCCCTGTAATTGTTGTTTTTATCGTTCTTCTTGTAATTCGCAGTTCATGTTGTTTTTGTTTTTCTTTTGGTTTTTGCTGTCCTCGTTTTGCTTCGATCTTCTTATTTTTGTCCATTCTTCCTTTTGTTTCTTGTTGTTTTCTTCCCATTCTGTGTGATTTCCGCCGCTCTTCTTTCTGTTCCAGCCTTCTTGTTTTTCGCTGTTCTGTCAATTTTTCTCAGTTCTCAGTCCTCCAATTTGTATATCAGAAACAAGATGGGAGCTTTTGCCCGAGTCTTTCAAGTTCTGATTTAAATCTTGGGACAGTTTTCATCATAAGCTTCTCCATTCAGAATAATTTGTGAATTGGTTGCTGATCATTTTCTGTTTTTCTTATAACAGACATTTGCCACAAAATTGAATTGAATGTATTTCAATGCCTCAGCAACTGTATTTAGCTGTGTGAAATACACTCACGAGTCCTGTGGCATGATAGTGATGCTGTTGTTATTACTGAGAGCGTCAGAGCTGATTGCCTGTCTTTGAATCATGTCTATGCTTAGTAAGCATCGACTATGTTTGTTGTGAGTTCTTTGGGCAGTTTTGTCCACTGATTTTCGTGGATTTCGAGGGGAAGGCAGCTGGAATAGGGTGGGGGATAGGGGTAGGGTGTGTGGGCTGGTATGGATTTGTTCGGATATGCAGTTACGGTGATGATTTGTGTTATTTATTCCCATGAAAGAAGTAGTTTATCGTTCGTCGACAAATACAAAAGAAACCAGTTTAGTTTATTTATGAATTTAAAGGCATAAAACAGAGAGAATGAATGAATGAATTATTTATCGTATAGGCTGAGGTAGCCATTTCAAAAGTCGGAATTGGGTGAGGAATGGCGGAGAAGAAGAAGCGGAAGTTTCGTTTTTTTCTCCCCATGGTAGGGTCAATCGAAACGCGTCATACAGCAATGTGTTCTGTAGTGAATAGTCTGTGGGCATCTTCCAAATATAAGCACACCTCCCCTCTCCTAAATCATTGCACTGGCTTCCTATTCAATCTAGAATTAACGATAAAGTCTTCTGATTCCACAGTGTTTTTGTTTCTATCTTTCAGATCAAAATATTTTGATCATCGCTCATGAAGGACCAATACGTGCAATGAACTCCCTATGCACAAAAGATATTTTGATTAAATCAGTTTCCTTAAGTCTGCTCTCAAGATTCATTGTTTCAACTGTAATCTGTGTGCGTGTTTGTGTGAGTGAGTGAGTGAGTGAGTGAGGTGAGTGTGTGTGTGTGTGTGTGTGTGTGTGTGTGTGTGTGTGTGCGTGCGCGTGTGTGTGTGTATGTGTGTGTGTGCGTGTGTGTGTTAGTGCGTGCATGCGTGTGTGTGTTGTGTGTATGTTTGTGTTTGTGTGAGAGAGAGAGAGAGGGAGAGAGAGAGCCAGCGGAGAGAGAGAGAGAGCCATCGGAGAGAGAGAGAGAGAGAGAGAGAGAGAGAGAGAGAACCGCCAGAGAGAGAGAAAGAGAGAGAGCCGTCGGAGAGAGAGA
>JAPXFY010000018.1:35319315-35321815 GCA_030674185.1 Monoplex corrugatus | reverse complement strand
GGAATGAAAAAAGAAAGAAACAGACAAAGACAGAAGGACAAAAAGAAAGAAAAAAGAAGGAAGGAAAGAAAGGAAAGAAGGAAAAAAGAAAGAAGAAAGAAAAGAAGGAAGAAGGAAAGACAGACAGAGAGAAAGACAGAAAAAAGAAAGATGGAAACAGAAAAAAAAAAAAAAAAAGGGGGAAAAGGGAAGGAATGAGAGACTGATAGAAGGAAACAAAACAGAAAAGACAGACAAACATGGAAGAGTGATAAAGAAGGGAACAGACAAAAAAACAAAAACAAAAAACGAACAAAAAAGACAGAGAACACACGTAAGAAAGAGAGAGATGGGAGAGGGAGAGGTGGAAAGAAAGAGAGACAGAGACAGACAGACAAAGAAAAAGAGGAAGAGAGAGATATGTAGCAAAGTCATTATTCAAGAAGTGAAGAATCCTCCATCTGGCTTGCGTGAGTATCCCTTGTTGGTGGACTGACTGTGATGACTCGCTGGTACACATAAGGCATGCACAGAGAGGAAACAGACTACATGCATAACACACTTCTAGCAAGCTGAACAAGCATAAACATTTCACAGTCAAACATAAACATGCTTAACCCATAACACAGGTAAAAGAAACTTCTTGAAAGACTAAAATTACATTAATTTCACAAGATTCCATAAAGAATGTTTCATGAATAATGTAAACCTCAACTTTAAACATAACAAGTCAATTGAAAAACAAACCAACAACTAACTTTATTTGTAAGAAAATTAAACAAACATAATGGATAGAAACTTTGTTATGTGTATCAGGTTCCAATTCATTGTAATTGAGTGTGAGTGTGTGTGTGTGTGTGTGTGTGTGTGTGTGTGTGTGTGTGTGTGTGTGTGTGTGTGTGTGTGTGTGTGTGTGTGTGTGTGTGTGTGTGTGTGTGTGTGTGTGTGTGTGTTTCGTTCTTTCTACAGGCAACTCGGAAGACAGGGTAATGCTTCTTCGTCTTTACTCGTCGCTGTCTGATTTTCAACTGACTGTGAGGAAAACGGCTTCCTTGTGGGTGACATGCTGTTCCGCTTTTCCACAGACTGCTCTGCTGAGGGTGTCCGCCAGGTGCATCTCAGATCCACGCTTGTACACTACCGTGTACCTGAACTTCTGAGTTCTGAGTAGCATCCTCTGAATTCTCTTAGGTGCTGAGAGCAGGCTCTTCTTGTGAATGGTCTCTAGTGGTTTGTGGTCAGTCTCCACCAGGATGTCTCTTCCATAGACGTATCTCTCAAACCTTTCCAGACCGAAGAGTATTGCCAACAGAATCGTGATTACGAACTCCAACAAAAATCCAGAATATTGAAGACTAAAGTTCAACCATGGAAGATGAACAAGATGAGAGAAGAGCCAGTCGACGACATGCCAAGATTCCCTTGCCTCCTAAACTTGATGTGAATGGAGGAAACCTGCAGAGCAGCTGGAGGAAATTCAAGAGGCTTTGGGACAGCTATGAAACTGTGACAACACAGACAGAAGAAGACTCAACATACAGAACAGCAGTTTTTCTTTCTTGCATCGGGCTGGATGCTATGGATATCTATGAAGGATTGGCATTTGCTAATGAAGCTGAAAGAAATGACATTGACACTGTTCTCCAGAAATTCGAAGAATACTGTGTGGGTTCAACCAATGAAACTTACGAAGCATTCAGATTCAACTGCAGACATCAAGCAGCAGGAGAATCTATAGAACAGTTTGTAGCAGAACTGCGGAGACTGATCAAGACCTGTAACTATGGTCCACTGGAAGACAGACTGTTGAGAGATCAAATCGTACTGGGTGTACATGACGAGACTCTGCGATCAAAATTACTGGAAGTGCGACAGCTGACATTGACTGCATGTATTGATATGTGCAGAGCGCATGAATCAAGTCAACATCAAACCGTCCAAATGATGAGAAAAACGCAGGACACGCAGGAAGTCCAAGCTTTCAAAGAAAAGAAGACAGCAAAGCAGTATAGCAAAAAACCAGAGTACAGAGAGAAATGCGGATATTGTGGTGGAAAGCACCCAAGAGCAAAAGAGAAATGTCCAGCATTTGGAAGAAAATGCAAAGCTTGTGGAGGAAATAATCACTTCGCTTCAAGCTGCAGAACACCCAAGAAAAATCAAAAGAAAACAAGAGTTCGGCACTTTGAAGAAGAAGAGACTGACACTGAAAGCAATAATGAAATCCTCGGGATCGAAGACAAAACCAGAAAAAAGGAGAGAAACATACGAGCAAAAATGCTGATAAATGAGATGCCGGTAAGATTTCTTCTTGACACAGGTGCAACAACAAACGTGATGTCTGAGAGCCTGTACAGAGAAGTCACAGGAGATGAAAGAAAGTCTGACCTGCAAGAGACGAAGAAGAAGCTGGTGATGTTCAACGGAACAGAAATGAAGCCTGTGGGGGAGACAGTGCTGCGAGTGAAAAACCCCAAGAACAGAAGGAAATACAAAGTCAACTTCGCGATCACCAAAACGG
>JAPXFY010000018.1:35274315-35314315 GCA_030674185.1 Monoplex corrugatus | reverse complement strand
TCCAAAATTCAAAGAACTTTTCATCGATTATGATGATTAAAGGCCTGATTAGGTTTATGCAAACAAAAAGAAAATGCACATTTTAACACCTGTATTAGAAATAGTTGAGAAAGAGGGGACGTAAATAGGCCGCAAGGCCTAGGCCATTGAAAGCCAGTCCCTATTACTACTACTACTACTACTACTATTAGTACTAAAAACTCAAGAGAAACTGTAGTTGAAACACCACTTAAATCAGTTATTTTCACTCATAAATAAATAAATAAGAAAAATTAAGTTATTATAGTCAAAAAATAACATAAAATAAATGAGGACTACTTATTCAAATCAAGCCATACGCTCCTACCACCCGCTGCGACGATAGCCTGAAAAGGCTCCTGCAGCGTAATTATCCAGATCCAGATTACAGTACTAATCACTAAATCAGTCTAATGTCACTAATGAAGTACAGCCCAGATTGAATAGGCCTACCTGTTGTGGTTGACTGCCATAAAACTTTTCATCATTCTCCAACCTTGGGAATGGATAAGGTTGCCGCGAAGACATCATAGCCATGACTGATTTTTCTAAGATACCACGAAAATAATAGTAAACTAAATAATAATCAGCTAGGGTGTTGCTGAGGATGAGCGGCCGATGACAGGATGTTGAAGTAATCACCAAGGATATTCTAAGGCAGCTGGGAATTATTTTGTAAGATTTGTTATTTTAAAAAAACATGGGATTTGTGAAAATAAACATAATTTTAGGCTTATATTTAATAAAAAAGACAATATTTTTACTCGTTAGTGCATATATTAACATTTTACTAATCAATTTTCCGAAATTTACCGAACGTAGTTGCGCAAGCGCACTGTAAAAGTAAGTCAAGCGAAATAATACGAGTCTAAAATTAGATACCTAGAACTGGGACAGCTGTGACACCGTGACAGCAACCAGTCGTGAAAAGAGCCTTGGCTAACGGGTAGTCTGCCGATTCCAGACCGTTATTTCGGTGTGTGTGCAAAATTCAAGGAGGTTCACGCGTGTAGTCGTCTTGCTTCAATACAGATTGTGTTCGCCTAAGATTTTTGCAGTGCTTAAGACATTTTTTGGATCGACCATGTGGGGACCGTTGCGCAGAATGATTTCATATGGTGTTCTGATGTTTGTGATCATGATCATGTGCGCGATCTATAAAAATGATTTCGTTGCAGGCGACACATTACCGACATGTCATCCCGTAAGTTTTGTTTGTTTGTTTTTATTGCTTAGTTTTGCCATGTCATCTTGGGTGGAATTAAAATCATGTCACCGTATTGTCATGAATTATTGATTTATTTACTAATGATTTAGGTTAGCATAGGTATTTGTTTTTTTGTGTGGGTTTTTTGTTTGTTTTTTTGTTTTTGTTTTGATAGAAAATACAAAACGATTTTTTTATAGAAAATACAAAATTGTATTTAGATTTAGGCCTATACGAAACATAAAAAAATTGCTATTTTCACCAGAATCTGTAGCCTATTATGTAGATCTGTGTAATATAAAAACATACTTGTTTTTATCTTTTTATGATAAAAATACAAATTTGAAATTAGTATCAGAGACCTCTAAACTGGATGCACATACACATACAGACATACTGACACACCCACACATACACAACACACTTGCACACACCACACACAGTGACACACACACACACACACACATGCACAAGCATGGTCTCTCTCTCTCTCTCTCTCACACACACACACACACAGACACACACACACACACACACATACACTCTCTCTCTGAGTCTGAGTCTCTCTCTCTCTCTCCCTCCCACACCCCTCTCTCTCTCTCCCTCCCACACCCCTCTCTCTTAGGGGTAAAAACCAAATGAAAGTGGCCAAGCCATATACTGATAATTTCTTTTTTGTGCTGTGAAATATTTTGTGAGATTAACAGTTATGAAAATGATATTGATATTCATTATTTCAGCAATTTTCTAGTAATGATCTTCCACTGGCACTAGTACATCAATAACAAAAACTAGTCAGATAGGTTAATATGTGTTGTCAGGTCGGATAGATGTATCCGCTACTGGTAACCTGGAACCCAGTACTACCTGTCACAGGGTCGAATTGCTGGTGACTAAACCAGCAACCCCACCAGTCCTCTCAGGAGGATGGTGAGGAGGGTGGCTAGAAACCCTGGTGGAAATAAATTAGATCCATCAAAGGGCGCCAGCTCTGGAGAGCTACCCGCGGCCATCTAGCTAAGGGAGTAAACCCTGACAGTAAATCCGGTGTGGGGCCCCTAAGGCGGTTGGATGGCAAACATTGTCACTTTCCGGCAGCTCCTGCGGCCGCGTTGGCACCAAAACGTAACAGCCCTGCTGTTCCTTTGGATCTGTCAGCGAGGTGGAGAGGGGGGACAAGTTGCATGGGCAACAGCCTGTCTTCCATATTACACTGCCCAGGCTTACATCGGTCCATTCATCCACAAACACTCTGCACCTACAACCTGGAGAGGACACTCCAGCCTCGCTACTAACACTAGTGTCGGCACAACACGGGAAGCAACAGATACCGGTGATAAGTCATTGCTCAACTGGCGTAGAGCTGACGCCAGGGGTTGCTTTTGACAGTGGGAGAGACCTTCGTGTCTTACTGGACAGCTACCGCCCGCCTAAGCTGGGCAGCCCCCAGCCAGTTAGGTGCTGTCCCGCCACGACCTGCCTTCTTCATTGGGTGCATGAAGATTAGGAGAAAATCTGACAAGCAGGTCGTTAATTACCGCACCAAACAAAAAGGAAAATTCAAATTCAAGAAACGGATCAGGAAAAGGATCAGCAGTGAAACTGGGCTGTTGGAATGTCCGAACAATGATGCCTGGGCTCTCCCAAGATCTGCAAGACATCAGCGACGCCAGAAAAACCGCCGTCATAAACAGCGAACTAAAGAGGCTCAATGTGGACATTGCCACTCTGCAGGAAACAGGGCTGGCTGACTCAGGAACACTAAAGGAAAGGGACTACACCTTCTTCTGGCAAGGAAAGAGTTCTGATGCCCCAAGAGAGCACGGAGTAGGCTTTGCAGTAAGGAACAGCCTGCTGAACATGATTGAACCAGGCAGTGGCGGTTCAGAACGACTCTTGACTCTCCGCCTCAACACCACCGAAGGCTACGTCACTCTCATCAGCGTTTATGCCCCAACTCTGTCCGCCTCTCCTGACACCAAGGATGAGTTCTACGAAAATCTTGCATCAACCATAAGGAACATCCCCAGGACAGAACAACTTGTTCTCCTGGGCGACTTCAACGCCAGAGTGGGTGCAGACAATGACTCATGGTCCTTCTGCCTCGGTTCCTTTGGAGTGGGGAAAATGAATGAGAATGGACAGCAACTGCTTGAGTTTTGCGCCTGCCATGAACTATGCATCGCCAACTCCTTCTTCAAGACGAAGCCTCAGCACAAAGTCTCCTGGAGGCATCCCCGCTCAAAACATTGGCACCAACTGGATTTGATCCTAGTAAGACGTGCCGCTATCAAAAACGTTCTCCACACTCGCTCTTATCACAGCGCAGACTGCGACACAGACCACTCTCTGGTATGTTGCAAGATCAGGCTACAACCAAAGAAGTTCCACTGCTCAAAGAAACAAGGGAACCCTCGCATTGACGTCAGCAAGATGTCTCACCCAGATCTTGTAGAACAGTTCGCAGAGGCCTTTCAGAGAGAATACGATGCATTGCAGCCCAGAGACTCTGCCACTGAGAGATGGGAAACGCTACAAGACACCATGCACCGCATTGCTATGGCCACCTTTGGGAAGAAAACTGTGAAGTCCCACGACTGGTTTGAGGCCAAATCATCAGAGATGACTCCCACTGTTGAGGCCAAGCTTGCCGCACTCACCAAGTATAAGCGGTCACCCAGTGAGAAGAACCTGCAAATCCTCAGGGCTGCCAGAAGTAAGGTTCAGCTTAATGCCAGGCGCTGCGCAAACGAGTACTGGACAGAGCTCAGCGAAGAGATACAGAGTGCTGCTGAAAGAGGCAACATCCGAGGAATGTATGATGGCATCAAGAAGGCACTGGGACCAACACAGAGCAAGATCGCCCCCCTCAAATCCTCCACAGGGGAAGTAATCAGCAATCCTAGCCAACAGATGGAAAGATGGGCGGAACACTACTCCGACCTCTACTCCACACAGAACCCTCGATGCCATCAAGTGCATGCCGGTAATGGAAGAACTTGACGCAGAGCCAACTGCGGACGAACTCAGCAAGGCCATTGATAGCCTGGCATCAGGGAAGGCACCTGGCAACGACGGAATTCCCCCAGACCTCATCAAGCACTGCAAGACTTCTCTTCTGCACCCTTTTCACGCAGTTCTCTGTCAGTGTTGGAATGAGGGAGCTGTACCACAGGACATGAGGGATGTCAAGATCGTCACCCTGTACAAAAACAAGGGCGAAAGGAGCGACTGCAACAACTACAGAGGTATCTCACTCCTCAGCATTGTTGGCAAAGTCTGTGCTCGGGTCCTCCTAATCCGCCTGCAGAAACTGGCTGAACGTATCTACCTGGAATCACAGTGTGGTTTTCGAGCAGAGAGATCCATGGTAGACATGGTCTTCTCCCTTCGCCAAATCCAGGAGAAGTGCAGAGAGCAGCGGATGCCCCTGTATGTGGCATTCATTGACCTCACCAAGGCCTTTGACCTAGTCAGCAGAGATGGCCTTTTCAGGGCTCTCCGAAAAATCGGCTGCCCCCCCAAACTGCACAGCTTAATTGAGTCCTTCCACTCAAACATGAAAGGGATGGTGCAGTTCAACGGAAACCTCTCCAAGCCCTTCGACGTACGCAGCGGTGTCAAACAAGGCTGCGTCCTGGCCCCAACCCTCTTTGGAATCTTCTTCGCTCTCCTCCTGAGGCATGCGTTCAGCACAGCGCAAGAAGGGATCCACCTGCGGACCAGATCAGATGGCAGGCTCTTCAACCTCGCCCGCCTCAGAGCAAGGACAAAGGTCCGTGAAGCCCTCATCAGAGACATGCTATTTGCTGACGATGCCGCAGTTGTGACCCATACTCAGCGGGACTTGCAGTCACTAATGGACCGCTTCTCCCAGGCCTGCAAAGATTTTGGTCTGACCATCAGTCTTAAGAAGACAAACGTCCTGGGCCAAGACACGCCATCTCCACCAGCCATCACCATTGATGACTACGAGCTTGAAGCCATCCATCAATTCACATATCTTGGGTCCACCATCACCGATAACCTCTCCCTTGACACAGAGGTCGACAAGAGGATCGGGAAGGCAGCCACAACACTAGCCCGCCTCACACAAAGGGTGTGGACAAATCCCAAGCTGACCACAAAGACAAAGATGGCTGTATACAACGCCTGTGTCCTCAGCACCTTGCTGTATGGCAGCGAGGCGTGGACCACGCATGCTCATCAGGAGAAAAAGCTCAATACCTTCCACCTGAGAAGCCTACGGCGCATACTTGGCATTTCCTGGCAAGACAAGGTGACCAACACCGAAGTCCTAACCTGCGCTGGCCTCCCAACCATGCATACCATGCTGAGACAGTGTCGGCTGCGCTGGTTGGGCGGCGTTCGCCGCATGGAAGATGGTCGCATCCCAAAAGACATCCTTTATGGTGAGCTTGCCACAGGACAGAGAAACATTGGACGTCCACAGCTGAGATACAAAGACGTTTGCAAGCGTGACATGAAGGCGCTTGAGATCAACACTGAGTCCTGGGAGGACCTCGCAGACGACCGCAACAGCTGGAGAACTACTCTCAAGAAACAGCTGCGGATTGGTGAGGACAAACTGTCAGCTGCTGCAGCAGAAAAGCAGTTCGCAGAAAAGGGATGACAGCCAACAGACCAGCATCAGCATACACATGCGACCGCTGCGACAGAGACTGCCTCTCTCGCATTGGTCTGTACAGTCACAGGTGACGCTGCTTGGACCAAGCAGACAGCCCATCTAGACATTAGAACGGATGTACTTTGTCCATGGTCAGTCATGACCGAAGGAGGCCTACTACCAGGTTAATATGTGTACATGATAATAATAACTATCAGAATTTTGATCAGTGTTTTCACATTTTGGATCATGCCAGTCTAAATATTGGACAGTTGTTTGAATAAATGCACATTTATGTAAATGCATTTGCAAGTATTCAATGAAAAACCAAAAATAGATCTATAAAGTATAGACCAAATTTGGTAAATGTCCTTGCACAAACTGACAAAGAGCTGAAAAATCTTTGCTGATACATTTTGCTCTCAGACTGACAGAAACTGAGAAAGACAACAATCCTCTGAGTCAATCAATAGTAGGGGAAAAACGCTTGTTTTATTCAGAATAAGAAAAAAAAAAAAAAAAAAAAGATTGGAAAAGAAAAACAAAATACAGTTAATTTGTAATGATTTTGTTAATTTCATTTACCTAGAAGCAAAAGCAAACAGTTTTGGTTTCAGCAGTATGTTCCTTACATCTTGTTTAAAAAAGCAAACAACAACAACAACAACAACAAAACCAAAAAACAAACAAACAAAGAAAGAAAACAAACAAACAAACAGAAAAGAAAAGAAAGAAACACTTTTTTTAATAGTATGTGCAATAACATATCTTGGAGTATAGTCACAAAATGATAGTTTAGTCATCATATTGTCATATTTACTGAATTAGTATGAAAAATATCTCAGTAACCTATCACAGTATGATGTGACCATGAGTACATGTGACCACAAGTACATGTGATCATTGCAGGCGCACGTGTGCCCACACTCACAGACACTCAGACACAGACACAGACACAAAACACACACACACACACACACACACACACACACACACACACACACACACACACACACACACACACACACACACACACAACTTACACACACACTCACACACACACACACACACACACACACACACACACACACACACACACACACACACACACACACACACACACACACACAACAAACACACACACACACACACACACACAACACACACACACACACAGAGTGAAACACACACACACATACACACACACACACACACACACATTCACAAACACTCACACACAAGCCCCCCCCCCCCCCCCCCCAAAGAAAAGAAGGGGGTGGGGGGAAGATGAACACAAGTTTACATTTAAATTGCACAATCTGTAGTATATTATTGATTGTTGTGGATTTGAATGTCATGTTTATTTTTTGTCTTTTTTGTATGCTTGATGAAACCATGGTTTTCATCCATTTTTTGTTGTTGTTGTCCATGTCTTTATTTCTTTACGGTTGTCAGACTTTAAAGAAATAAAGACATGGACAAAAGAAAAAAAAAAAAAGGATGAAAACCATGGTTTCATCAAGCATACAAAAAAGACAAAAAATAAACATGACATCTAAATCCACAACAATCAATAATATATTACTACAGATTGTGCAATTTAAATGTCAACTTGTGTTCATCTTCCCCCCACCCCCTTCTTTTCTTTGGGGTGGTGGTGGTGATGGCTTGTGTGTGACTCGAGTGTTTGTGTGTGTGTGTGTGTGTGTGTGTGTGTGTGTGTGTGTGTGTGTGTGTGTGTGTGTGTGTGTGTGTATTTCTTTATTTCTTTACGGTTGTCTGACTTTGCTTGTCATATTGGCAGATGTGATGCATCTAGTATGTCGGCTTCAGCCTCACCGCTGGCTATAGCACTGCTGCTTGCAGCCATGCGAAAAGAAGAGCAGAAGGCGTAAGTCTCTTCCTGCCAGTACATAGCCTCTCCATCAGCAAGCCCTACGCTGTGCCTCCTCGTGGCGACAGGCAGTAACTGAGCACCTCATGGACTCAGACTGAATCTCGTAGGACTCGGAGGAGGTCTGGGGGCATGCAGGCCGGCCCTCTGGCGTGTGGATATGCCCTGGTGCCCACGAACCAGACCACCAAGCTATGGGTGAATAGCTCCACTGCCTTGTGGACATCTCGGGAGAGAGTAAGGCTAGCGGAGAGACTGTACACAAACTGATGGAAGGCAACGGGAAACCACCATCGTAATTTTTTCCAGGTTATCATGGACAGAAACAAAAAAATAAATCACGACAACAACGTGAATAGGTGCTGCTCCCATGGAGCAGCTTCGTTCGGTAGGGACCGTCATGCGGCGCAGGTGACACCAGACCGTCAGCAAGTTACTGCGAACCTTAAACTCAGATTCAAAAACATCAAAGTTGCAACATGGAATATAAGAACACTGTTGCAGAAGGGTAAATTAGAAAATATCAAAACAGAGGTGGAAAGACATATTGGTATTGTAGGATTAGGGGAAGTGAGATGGAAGGGGACAGGCATGATAACATCAGGAGAATACACAATGATATACTATGGTGGTAACTCACATGAAAGAGGAGTAGGCATCATGATGGACAAAGACAAATCAAAAGCAGTTAAGGGATACTGGGCTGTGTCTAACAGAGTTTTGCTGGTCAAGTTGGGAGGCAAACCATTTGATATCAACATCATTCAGGTGTATGCACCAACATCCGCAAATACTCAGGAAGACATCGACAACTTCTACGAAGTATTAGAGATGGCCAAAGTCCAATGTAAATCACAAGAAGTTACTGTAATAATGGGAGATTTTAATGCTAAAGTGGGACAGGATAGGGTGGAAGATATAGTTGGACCTCATGACCTTGGTACGCAGAATGAAAGGGGTGAGAAACTTGTAGAATGGGCACAGATGAATGAGTTCATAGTAGGAAACACCTGGTTTGAGCAACCAAACAGAAGAAAATGGACTTGGAGGAGTCCAGGAGGTAATAACAAAAATCAGATTGACTACATCCTGATCAACAAAAGATTTAGAAATTCTTTACTGTCAGCAAAAACACTACCAGGCGCAGACTGCAACAGTGACCACAATCCTGTAGTGGGAAGAGTTAGACTGAAATTGAGGAAAAGGAAACAGACCAAAAGCAACATTAAATTAAACCTTGGACTCTTAAAGACAGATGAAGTGATATGTAAAAAATTTAATGTACATGTTCAAAACAAATTCAGTGCTCTGGAAGACGCTTGACAGTGAGGAACAATGGACAAAGTTGAGGGTAAACGAAGCTTGTGAGGAAATCCATAGGGCAGATAGAAAAGAAAAAAAGAGCTGGATGACTAATGAAATTTTGGGCTTGATGGAGGAAAGGAGGAAGGCAAAGAGAAACGAAGAGATCTACAGGAAGATAAACAAGGAGATCAGGAATAGGTGCAATGAAGCTAAGGAAGCTTGGCTGAAAACAAAGTGCAAAGAAATGGAAGACCGACACAAAACGGATCCTCAGGGTATGTACAGACGAATTGAAGAAATTGTTCACAGGAAAAATACATGCACATCAACTGGGTGCTTGAAATCGAAAGATGGCACGCTCATCATGGAAAAGGACAAAATATTAGATAGATGGGAGAGAGTACATTAAAGACCTTTTTGAGGATGACAGAAACGAAGAACACATTATAAAAAAGAACTTTGAAGGACCACCCATTATGAAAGATGAAGTTAGAGCAGCACTGAAAAAGATGAAACCAGGAAAAGCCCCAGGACCAGACAACATTACTACAGAGATGATTGAAGCCCTGGATGAATTTGGCATAGAAAAAATAACAGTCCTCCTAAATGAAATTTACGACACTGGAAAAATCCCCAAAGATATGTCAAAATCAATTTTCATTGCACTTCCAAAGAAGACAGGGGCTATAGAATGCGAACCCCACCGCACAATCAGTTTGATCAGTCATGTAACAAAAATCCTGTTAAGAATAATCATGATGAGGACAAGGAATAGAATCAGAAGAGAAATAGCAGAAGAACAGTGTGGATTTGTGGAAGGGAAAGGAACTGTTAATGCCATATACATCCTAAGAACTATCATAGAGAGGTCAGATGAGATGAATAAGGATTTGTATTTATGCTTTGTTGACTACACCAAGGCTTTCAATCGGGTAAGACATGATGAATTGATCAACCAACTGGAGAGACTCAATGTTGATGGAAAAGATCTACGAATAATCAGAAATATGTACTTGGAACAAACAGCTGCAATGAGAATAGAAAACAATGTAAGCTCTTTCCAAAACATCAAAAGAGGAGTCAGACAGGGTTGTGTTTTGTCACCAGATCTGTTTTCACTTTACAGCGAAAACATCATGAGAAACCTAGAAGAAGACCCTGGGTTAAAGGTTGGAGGGAAAATGATAAACAACATTCGATATGCAGATGACACTGTGCTAATTGCAGAAAGTGAAAGAGACCTACAAAACTTTGTGAATATACTAGAAATAGAAAGCAAAGGTAAGGGGTTGGACCTAAACAGCAGGAAGACTGAAGTCATGGTGATCAGTAAAAAACATGAAATCCCCTCATGCAAAATAACAGCAAATGGCACAACCTTGACACAGGTTGATAAATTCAAATACCTGGGAACGATCATTTCATCAGACGGCAGATGCACATCAGAAATAGCCGGCAGAATCGGCCAAGCCAAAACAGCATTCAGGAAGATGACAGGCATTCTTACCAACAAATGCCTATCAATTAACATCAGGAAGAGAGTTCTTGAATGTTATATAGAACCAATACTGTTGTACGGATGTGAGGCTTGGATAGTCAACGAACAAAGCCAGAACAAGATTGAGGCAGCCGAGATGTGGTTTCTAAGAAGAGTGTTGAAAGTTCCATGGACAGCAAAGAAAACAAACGAGACAGTCTTGATGGAGGCAGACACAAGCAGATCACTCATAAGGAAGATTAGGAAAAGACAGGCAACATTTATAGGCCATTTTATGAAGAAGGGGGATTTGGAGCACCTGGTCACAACGGGAAAGCTGGAGGGAAAGAGAGCACCGGGTAGACCCAGGGGAAAATGCTGGACGGACTTGCAGAGTGGCTGGGGACGAGGGGGGTGGGAGAGATGCTAGGGGCAACAAGAGATAGAGACAGATGGAAGTCCATGATCACCAACGCCATGCGGCAGGGCACATGATGATGATGATGTCTAATTTTTCTTTCTTTTTGCTAGCTCTAGCTCTTCTCATATAGTGATCAACCATCTCAGTTTTGAATATAAAGAAACTTATGAAGCAGATGCTTTGGTTCAGAATCAGGATACTGGTATATATAGGAACTTATAATAATTTAATTGTTGCACAGAAAGATTTCCACTATGAGTACATAGATGATGATTGCTGTGCAGGAAGATTTCCACTATGAGTACACAGAGTGTGACAGTGAGGGAAGCAGGTGGAGGGTATCAGTTCCCAAACCAAACACTTGCATAGGTGGTGCTCCTAACCCACCTGTCAGAGGAAAAGATTGCTGTGAGTTTGTTTTGAATTATTTCACATATTTTCTTAGCTAATGTCATGTGAATGTGACGGTGTGTGGTGTGTGTGTGTGTGTGTGTGTGTGTGTGTGTGTGTGTGTGTGTGTGTGTGTGTGTGTGTGTGTGTGTGTGTGTGTGTGTGTGAGATGTGTGTGTGTGTGTTTGTTTGCATATTATTTGTGTGCAGCATGATTTTGTGTGTATGTGTGTGCTTTGTATGTGTGTTTGTGTATGTATTGTGTATGATATATATAATTTGTCAGGCATGTATCCTCTGTGTGTGTGTGTGTGTGTGTGTGTGTGTGTGTGTGTGTGTGTGTGTGTGTGTGTGTGTGTGTGTGTGTGCGTGCGTGCGTGCACGCATGTGTGTGTGTGTATGTTACTTGTAGTGGGAGTAGAAACAGCAGGAGTAGAAATATGCATGCACACACACACATACATACACACAGGCACACACTTGCATCTAGACAGACAGATATGCACACACACACACACATAGAGACACAGACTGACAGACAGACAACACACACACACACACACACCACACACACACACACACACACACACACACACACACACACACACACACACACACACACACATGTGATACACACACACACACACACCATTGTTAATGGTAGCAGCACCAGAAAGGCAGCAGCTGAAGCAGTATCAGCTGAAGCAAGAACAGTGTGACATGAAGTGAAAAATACTTACAGTTATTGTATTAATAAAAACAACAACATGTGATTATTGTATTAATATATCGTAGCTTTACAAAATTACATCACATTATATATATTTAACATTGACAGACGTGCATGTATAGTTGTGTACTCAGCGAGATGGAATATTTTTGTAACCTAAATGAGACACAACTAAACATACACATATAGATCATGCACGGGCATGGATGCACGCGGGCAAAGTTCAGCTGCTACCCCTAAACAATGTCTAACTGACATGACATGTGTGGGTTTCTTTTTTTTTTCACAACTAGTGCTAGGAGGATTTCAAATGTCAGCTTTCACAGTTAATTTTTTTTGAAGTAAACAAACAGGTAATAGAAGTGAACAGAATTTGATAAAGCATACTTATAAGAATTGTCTTCAGTTTGTTTTTGGCAAATAAACTGAATTTGATAAAGCATACTTATAAGAATTGTCTCAGTTTGTTTTTGGCAAATTGTCAGTCTATTTTGAGATCTTCCTCTTGTCAGATACTTTGCTGCATCATTGATGCTGTAATATTGACCACCCTTGACTATTGATTATATGGTTTAAGAACTCGTTTGTAGAGCATTATATATAGCAGGAAGTACAAACCCAGTGTCTTTGTTGAGTAATGATTGGTTCTTCATAATGAACATTTGGCTTTTGAAAAGATGAAGATGCCTGACTTTTATACTAAGTATGCATAAGTGTGAGTCAGGCAATATGCACCAAAGAAAACATTGCTTAGAATAAAACAAACAAACAAACAAGCATAAAAACAAACAAAACAAAAACAAAACCGACAAAACCAGTACCTCTATTCTTCTTTTTCTTTAAATGTGTCATCACCAAAAAGAAATGAAAGATGATTTTTTGTTTGTGTTTTATCATCTGCACCTCCTGTGTGTCACTGCCCCCATGGTGCTCATTCTGAAACTCCAGCACACAAGTGACACTTCTGTAGTCACTGAAAGTGAAACTAAAGTCATCATGAAACAGGGCATGAAGAGAATCTGGGACAGTTTTTTTTTTTTTTACAATGCTGAGTTAACACATAAGAAATGGGATGATAGTGATACTGATAATGCAGTAGAGTTCCATTTCATTAGTGCTTGACAGAGAGACCTGGGAAATCAACCTATCTCTCCAATTTTTATACGAAGGCAGCTGGCCAATGCCCTGCTCTTCATGATTTTCGATTGCGGTGGGATCTTAAGCGTGCACAGCCAGAAGGCATGCAGGTCTGACTTAATGCTACTAATGTACTATCTTTTAATATTATTTTAAGTGTTTTGAAATTTTAAGTGGGAGCTGATTGAAGGGAAAAATCCCTGCGTGACATGAGCTGACATGATGGGGTTTCAAACCTCCAACATCGGTCTGCTGTGCTCATCACTTCGACATGGTGACTCATGTAAAATGATTCATGTTACTAATGTTATTGTTATTCATTCATCAAGTATGGCACAATAACTTTGGTAGAAGTCTGTTTTCTCAAATTGTCACTTGTTTTTGCAGCTTTCACATGCAGTCCTGGTCAGTATCTTGACCTGAATGATGACCAGTCCTGTCAGCCCTGTCCAGCAGGCACTTACTCACTGGGAGGAGGGGTTCGGTTTGATGACTGGGAGTCAATACCTGATTCTTTTTCTGTTACTTCTGAGGGCTTGGGGTCCAGTTTCCTGTGGAGATCACGCCCATCTGTTGCCGGTGGAAACTGCAGCAAGTTAGTTCTTTCTGCTTCTTTGTTGTGTGTCCTGTTTCTTCGTTGTGTGTCCTTGATTTTGATAGCATGCTTTTTAATTTTTTTTGTTATTGGGGGATACATTTTTTTCCAGTCTTATCATGTCAGTTGTGTTTTGTGCTGTGTGAATAGTAAAAACATGATTTGAGGGTACTGTTTTAAATTTGTGTTGTGTTTATTGCTTTTATTGTCTTTTCAGTTTGTGTTTAGTTGTTTTGTTTTTTGTTAGATGCTTGCTGTAACATTTTACTGTAGACCAGGAGTGTATCTAAACCATGTCAGTATATCTAGACCCCATGGGGACGTATAGATAGTGTCTACAGGATGTTTGGTATCTAACATTGTTTGCAACAGGATGTCTGTCAGTTGTTAACAGGGCTGAAAACAGAAATGAATCGGAGTCAGATTCAGAAAATGAAAGTATAACTGTGTTAGCAACAACTTTTCAGCTGTTGTAGGTGAGCTTAGGTTTTAATTCTTTTAAGTTTGAAAATGGATGGGGGAGGGGTGAAAATGGATGGGGGAGGGGTGAAATTAATTTAAAGTTAAATAATTACAATAGTAATAATAATAATAATAATGATAATATAATACATAATAATAGTAATAATGACATTTAATAGACGCCAAATCTTGATTCAAGTATCAGACCAAGGCACGTATTCTCATCATTTACCAAAGCAATCACCCAGCAATGACCAAAACTCCAAAGCACAAAATATATATATATGCAAATTGGGAGAGGGAAGACAGGAGGGGAGTGGGGTGTGTTACCCCTAACCCAAGTCATTATCTTCCCTCTGTCTCACACATACAGTGTACTCAGTGTTTCAACTCATTCTCTTTTTCTCTTCTCTTTCCTTTCTCTAGAGCTGTAAGTGTTACTCACTTTCTCTTTCTTTTACTCCCCTCCTCTCTCTCTCTTTTAAACAAAGACTTCAGAGAGGCAAGAAGGCTAGTTGGACTTCAACACCAATATTCTTATGCCAGGGCACCTGGGTGAATGCTCTGCTTGCTTCATGATTTTCAACTGCCATTGGATCTTTTAGCGCGCGCAGGTCAGAAGGCACATGGATCCAGCTCGGTTTTTTTTCATCCCTTTCTAAAGGAATGGACATTCAGTTTGATATTCTGGTTGAAGTAAGGAGAAAAGTTGAGGCCTCAATGGGAAACAAACTCGAAACCTTAAGTTAAGTTATTAGCAGGCTAATGTCTGAACCATTCTGCCACCTTTTTCCTTTTGTGTAGCTTGTACATGTGTGTGTGTGTGTGTGTGTGGTGTGTGTGTGTGTGTGTGTGTGTGTGTGTGTGTGTGTGTGTGTGGTGTGTATGTGTGTGTGTGTGTGTGTGTTTTAAGTGTACATTGTGTGTGTATCACTGTGTGTATACATGTGTGTGTGTGTTTGTGTATGTGTGTGTGTACACAGTGACTGTGTGCGTGTGTGTACACTGTCAGTCTGTGTGTGTGTGTTTGTGTACTGTGTATGTTTGTGTGTGGTATGTGTGTGTGACTTTGTAAAGTTGTTTCAGCAAAGATTGCTGGGTTGTTTGGATGGACCTTTACCAGATTTGGAATATAATAATATTAATAGGCTCAACTAGGTGGGATGTCGCTTTCACTGAAACATAAATAACTAAAAACTATTAAATTCGGACATCGTATTCTAAGCCTAGTCTGTTGAGTAACACTCAAGACATATGTCTGTCTTAATCAAGATCATCTAAACCAAACCTGCTTGATAGGTAGTTGTAATACTAAAGAAATTGATATGTGCCGAGTATCATGTGCATTGGAGTTCAGAATTTGTTAAAGAGGAATTCAGCATGCTTTGACAGTTTCGTATGCACTCTACCCAGATATGCCAGCGGTTATCTGGCAAGCATCTTGATCTGACGTGTGTACTAGTGGCAGGATCTTGACTTGGGGAAAGGGATGAGGTGCATAGAGGTGGGGGCAGGGGCATGGGTCCGTTGAAAGACTGACACCATCAAATTCAAAATGATTGGAACATTCGGATTGCCTGTGAACAGGGGAGTTTTTATAAGATATGATCCAAACAAAATGATCAGATTGCTTTCATAGACAGCTCAGCTCATTGATTATAAAAGGTAATCTATCATTTGTAAGACCAAACTTTAATCTTTATCCCTTTCAGAGAAGACATCATAATAAGACTGTTAGTGTTCCATCATAAAATGACAAGATATCAAATTATGTAACATTTCAGTGTGTACTACAGATTGGAGTCTTTTAACAAGCACTCTGAAATGTTCTATGTCTTTGAGAGACAGCAGATGGATGAAAATGCAATGAAAATTGCTACAGATTTGAAGAAAGTTGCTGGGATCAAAGCTACTTCATATTTAAAAATACATATTATACAGCAGGAATTTAAAACAGGGAGGAAGGGGAACAACACTGAGAATCCCAAACGACTGAAAAGAGTTTCAAATTTGAGTAATGTGGCTGCTGCGTCCAAACTTGTGAAGGAAGACCCACACATCTGCATACAAGAAGTAGATATGAGGCCTTCATTTTCATATGGAACAGTTCAGAGAATTCTATACAATGACCTTCAGTGTTGAAAGCTGGTCGCAATGTGTGTGCACTGTAAGCTGACAGGTGAACGGAAGAAACAATGGGTAGGCCTACATGCTACTTCGCTGTGATTGCTCAACTGTTTTGAACCAGTGGACCTTGACATGTGACAGATGTAGTCACTGAATATGAGACACGGGTTCCCTTGTACAGTATTGCCAGCAAATGTAAAAACAAAGAATGGCTTGGCCAAAAAGATCCAGAGACATCAAATTTGCAAGCAAGGATTTCAGAGCGGGAGAAAGCTGTCCACTGTATTTTTCAACCACTGAGGTCCTGTTGCTATAGATATTCTGCCTCATAACAGCATTGTCACTGGCACCCACTATGCAGAAACTGTATTTCCATAGTCATGCAGGAGACCAGCAGTCAGCACCTGAACACTGGAACCCAGAATGTCCTTCTTCTCTACAACTTTGCTAGTCCATACAGAACAAGGGTGATAACAGTTTATAGAAGACGGTAAGGTCCAGATTTTGCCTCACCCACCCATCAGCCCTGACCTTGCTCCCTCTTGACTTCTATTTTGAAGAACAGATTTACTGTGGGAAAGTTTCCTCATATCCAGGATCTTGTGAAAGTTGTGAAATGAGAGGACTATCACTATCAGAAGACCTGTTTTGATTGGCTTGGGTGCTTCCAGTGTTGTGTTGAAGTGGGAGGAGAGTACCTTAAAAGGATGCTGTATTATTTTGTTGGATCATACCTCATATGATGCTGGGTGGAACTGAACTTAAGACATCAGATCTTGAGTCCATAGCAGTATCAAAAGAGCCATTCAGCTCAAAGTGTGCATTGAAGAATATTAAGATATGTATGAAACCTCTTTGTTGATGAGTGCAAAGACGTGTTAAGCAACTGGAGTTTATATAGTTTTGATCATTGTTGTGTGTGACCGATTGCTGGAGACTAAAGTGCCTGCAGCAAGGAAATGTTAGGGGTGAGGAGTGTTGACACGAACTTCGAAGAAAACAAAATAATGTTTAATGACAAAATAAACTCTGTCAGTTTTGATTCAACCATATTTAGAAACTAAGAAAGGACTTGCGAGACAAAGAGAAGTGATATGAAATGAGTCTTTTATTTTTCAGGAGTATAAATATTAGCATACCCCATGGGGATGCCGGGGGCTCTTTCAGTATAAATAGTATACTGAAATTCTGTGCTAGAAATCTCCTCTTTTCTATCACTCTCTTTGTTTCTTCCTTGCTCCTTTGCTTTCTGTCATTTCTTCCTATCATTTTCTGCCTTGCTCAAGTTACTGGTCCATTCACCTGCATGTGTTCGATAAAGTCTTACATACTTTCTCTTAGGATTGATAATTGGGTACATGTAATGTATTAAATGCATTTTTGGCTCCAGGGAACTGAGATATGCAGAAGTAATTTTAGGTAATTTAGGCCTATTTTTATGTATGTTTTAGTGTCCTTAGTTATGTTTGAATTTGTATTTAGGTATGTTTTTTAAATCCCCTGTGTGATAAGTTGGGTGGAGTAGTCAATGCCAGGGACATCTCCTTAGATTATGTGTGCAAATGCATATTTGATTTGTGTACTAATTTTGTTTTCCTTTTTTTATTGTCCTGTTGAAGTGTTGTATATGTTTTGAAACGGTTATGGCACTGATATGGCTCTACGCAGTTGGTTGGGCTGCAAACAAAAACAACAAAAACAACAAACATTAACATGTAGGCCAACTTATATCTGCCATTAATAATCTATTTATATTAAAACCAACCATCCAATCAATCAACCAACCAACAAGCAAATAAATGTATTAAATCCTATGTTCTGCTTTTTGATGCTTGTATTTTAATGTCAAATTGGATGAAAAAATTTGTACACTTATAAAGAAGAAAAAAGTGTTCAGATCAGACTGAGTGCTTTTTATGTATCACTTACACATATTCAAATCTCTTTGTTTTATACACATTTGAGAGGGGCGAAGTGGCGACAGGTGTCTTGCAGCTGTTGTTTGTTTTATGAGCAGGACATTTACATCAGGAAAGTAAATTCAAACTTGAAAATAAGCACACACACACACACACACACACACACACACACACACACACACAAACACAACACACACACACACACACACACACACACACACACACACAAGGATAGTGGTGTTGAGTCCTGGTGGTAGTGAGGATAGCAGAAGGAGAAATTGTAGTGGTGTTCATAGCAGTCCAATTGATAGTAATACTAATAGTGCTAGTAGTAGTGGCACAAATAGCATGTTAGTAATGCTAATAGTGGTGGAGGTAGTAGTGCTTTCTCTTGTGTTTGTTGCAATGGTTTACTAAGTTATCCATAACCTTTTCTAAGTGGAGGAGATGTAAAATCATGTCACTGTGTGAGCAGAGCTAATAAGAAGTTAGCAACACACACATAGAAAATGAGTGATAGATTCTCATTCTTTCTTTAAATTTCTCATTCTCTCTCCTCTGTCATTTACACACCCTACACACACGCACACACACACACACACACACACACACACACACACACACACACCACACACACACACACACACACACACACACACACACACACACACAACACACACACACACACAACAAAACCCACCCACACACACACAAGCACATGCATGCATGCATGCAAATTTTTAGATAAACATTTTCACACATGTACAAACACACAGGCAGGTGCACACACACTCACTGACACACACATGCGCACACATGCACCACACACACACACACACATGCAACACACCACACACACACACACACACACACACACACACACACACCACACACACACACACACACACACACACACACACCAGCCTTGCCTCACACAGCAGTCACAGTTTTGATCAGAAAGCTTTCAATTATCTTGTTATGCATCAGCAGTCTCAGTTGAGTCTCTGATGTTTACCCACAGGCTGTTAAATGATTCATCTCATTTTGACATGGAAATCAGCCATTCTTTCTACTCTCTTACTTCACACACTCCTGAAAAAAAAAATTTTTTGTTTTATATGTGTAGCTTCATAAATATGCAGTACACATGTCAACAGTAATATTCAAGGCACGCACTTGCACACCACACACACACACACACACACACACACACACACACACACACACACACACACACACACACACACACACACACACACACACACCACACATATATATATATATATATTTATATATATTCCCACACACGCATGCACACATGTATAACATACATGTACATGTATACATAGGAGTTAGCACACACAGACTTTTGTAATTCGGTAAATAATAAATTAGTACAAAATAATAGAGTACCATATGCAAATCTAATTGGTTAAAGTTTAAAAGTTCATGTAATCACTTCAGTACACACACACACTTTTGTGTTGGGGGGCTTGGTGACATGATTCTCTTGCTGTTTGTTGTACATTTTTGAAATACTTCAGGTGTGAAACAAATCTTGTTTTGTTGTGTAAATTATGTAAATCTGAGTGGCTAATGATGATCAGTATTGCTTTCAGATCACTCTGAAAAGTATGAAAAATACATCTTGTCTCAAAATAGTTTAGTTGCCATCTTGTTTTCTGCTGTGTTTGACTTTGAATCTTGCTCTCTCAGCTGTCGCTGTCTCTCTCTCTCTTGCTTTTTCTTTTTCTTTCTTTTTTTTATATTATCACACTTAATAAGTTTATTTCGTATGTGCTCACTTTTTTCTTTATTTGTTTCTTTTTTTTCTGGTCCCATTTTTCACTCCACCTTAATGGCTGCAGTAGCTGGGACAGTTTTTTTTAATAGTATTGTGATGATGACGATGATAATCATGATGCTGCAGTATTCCATCTTGGATTAAAGACTATGTGACAGGGCTGCACTCTTCTCTTACTATCATAATATATCCTGGCATCAACCAGGTCTGAGAGATACAGATACCTGCAATGTTGTTTAGGAAATATGGCCAAAGCCCTCATTGACACATCTTTGAAGTGGATGAGATCTGATTGTATGATCCTATCTTTCCAGTGAGCCCAGAGCACACTGAGCTCAGGGTCTGAACTGGTCGGAAGGAATGGGGGTGAAAAATGACACAGTGATGGATGGCGATTCAAACCTACAACCTGCCAGTCAGTAGTCTGTTATGCTGAGTGCTGCAGCATGGTGACTGGTCTCTCAAGTTTATTTGATTATGAGTCTCAGAGAGGTCTGTCTCTTTCTTTGTTTTCGTCTGTCACTTTCTTTGTTCTTGTTCTGTTTGTCCCATTTGGCTTTTATTCCGTATTCTTCTCTTTGAACCCAGTGGAGTTTGACTTGAACTTCTTTGTGTGCAAGCTGGTCTTCCTTCATTGCTTTCAGTCTCAAGGCATGTTCTTACATCCATCGCCTGTTGCCCTGAAACTATCTTTTTGTTTGTTTGTTTTTTGTTTGTGTGTTTTTGTTTGTTATCAGGCTATTTACACTTTGTGGAATGGGTGAGGGGATGGTGAATAGCGAAAAGAGTCTGAGAGAGAGAGAATATGAATAGTAATATGAATGTGATTTATTCAGTATAGGCTTAGGCCCCTCATTGAAGGGGTGATACAACACAAAGCATTAAACTAGAACAATGTATACAGAAAAGTGACCATAATCATTTAAGCAATTACAAGGCTATGATGTAACAGTACCCAACATCTTCAATGCTTCATAAACATACATTTCAAGATTAAATAGAATGGTCTTATTATGTGCTAACATCAATATGTTAAGTCTAAATTGACAGGGATCATGATAATATTTTGGCAGTATCCATTTTAATCTGAAGTTATGTAACACCAGACACTGAAGTAAGAAATGTAGTTCATTTTACAGACTAGAAGAGACACACGAGTCCAGTTTCCAATCTCATTCTACAGATATATAATCTAAAATGATGACAGGCAATGTTGGAGATGCCAAATTTTTATCTGAATTTAGCATGTACACTTTTAATAAATGTGTTATTTTGATATCAGTGTATGGTTCTACTGCACAGGTTATCTTAAACAACCTAAACTGTTCAAATCCATCTATTCTGTGCACATAGATATGGTCCTGGCAGCCTTGCCATCTACAATCATTGAATCAGTGATTCTTTGTCTAAAACTTTTAAAAAATTCGGAAATGCACTGGACTTCTTGTTTATCCCAAACATAACTAATAAAACCAAACAAATACAAACACTGCCATACATTGGTGGTCCAGACCTTCTTCCCTATGTTATATAAATGATATAAGTTGTAATACTTGTATGCTTTATGGAGTACCTTCTAGTTCTATTGTCCATTTCAGTCAGTTTTATCTAATAACTAATGCATTTAGCAAATGAAATTTAAATAAATTGGATATCTTCCAAGTTCTGAGAGAGAGAGAGAGAGAGGAGAGAGAGAGAGAGAGAGAGAGAGAGAGAGAGGAGAGAGAGAGAGAGAGAGAGAGATGTTTGCTTGTGTGGAGACATACATGAAGTGTGGTAAGAGCAGACCAACCTATAGGAAACCCCACATTCTGCAATAATCACAGCTGTGCATAAGTGAATCTTGCCTAGGCTATTGTGTTATATGAAAATGCTGAAATAACTACAGGATGGAGATATTTAGTATTTACATTCTTCCTTTCTCTCTCTGTCCATCTGTGTGTGTGTGTGTGTGTGTGTGTGTGTTGTGTGTGTGTGTGTGTGTGTGTGTGTGTGTGTGTGTGTGGTGTGTGTTTGTTTGTTGTGTGCACATGTGCATGTGTGCATTTATGTGTGTGTGCATGTGTGTGTGTGTGTGTGTGTGTGTGGTGTGTGTGTGTGTGTGTGTGTGTGTGTGTGTGTGTGTGTGTGTGTGTATGTGTGTGTGTGTGTTCCCCAAATATCATGATAAATTTATTCAGATGACATGGAAGTTGGTTCTCTGTTCTTGAATCCACAATGATTATTATAATATTTTGGCAAGATCTCAGCTGTAGGCAGCTGAATAAAATCTACATAGTGTAAGAGATCATAGAGTTTCTCCAGCTGTCAAGATCAACCATTGTTATGTGTGAAGAATTATGTGCTGTGAGAAATCATTTCCATGTAGTGATGGAGTAGATTCAGCATTAACTTTGTAATCAATAAAGAATTGTTAACCTGTAGATAAACATTATAATATATGACATATGTATGTAAAACATTCTGTACTACTTCGTTCTATATATCTGCCTACTTGAACTACTTGTGAAGTTGTGTGCTTCTTTCACAGTCCTAAATCCTGAATGAAACCATAACATTGTTGCACTTCCATCACCCCAGAAAAGATTAACAATATAAAAAATATAAACCAAATGACAGGCAAATACAAAAAGCTTATCATCACCAAAAACAAATACCAAAAACCTATCACCACCAGAAATAAAAACCAAAAACCTATCACCACCAAACACAAATACCAAAAACCTATCACCACCAAAAACAAATAGGAAAAACTTATCACCACCAAAAACAAATATTAAAAACCTATCACCACCAAAAACAAATACCAAAAACCTATCATCACCAAAAACAAATACCAAAAACCTATCACCACCAAAAACAAATACCAAAAACCTATCATCACCAAAAACAAATACCCAAAACCTATCACCACCAACTAAAAACCAAAAACTTATCACACCAAAAACAAATTAAAAAAACACCAAACTATCACCACCAAAAACAAATACCAAAAACCTATCATCACCAAAAACAAATACCAAAACCCTATCACCACCAACTAAAACCAAAAACTATCACCACACAAAACAAAATATACCAAAAACTTATCCCACACACCAAAAACAAATATTAAAAACCTATCACCACCAAAAACAAATACCCAAAACATATCACCACCAAAAACAAATACCAAAAACTTATCACCATCAAAAACAAATACCCAAAACTTATCACCATCAAAAACAAATACCCAAAACATATCATCACCAAAAACAAATACCCAAAACTTATCACCATCAAAAACAAATACCCAAAACATATCATCACCAAAAACAAATACCCAAAACTTATCACCATCAAAAACAAATACCCAAAACATATCACCACCAAAAACAAATACCCAAAACTTATCACCATCAAAAACAAATACCCAAAACTTATCACCATCAAAAACAAATACCCAAAACTTATCACCACCAAAACAAATACCCAAAACTTATCACCATCAAAAACAAATACCCAAAACTTATCACCTCAAAAACAAATACCAAAACTTATCACCACCAAAAACAAATACCCAAAACATATCACCACCAAAAACAAATACCAAAACTATCACCATCAAAAACAAATACCCAAAACTTATCACCACCTAAAAACAAATAGCAAAAAGATATCACCACCAAAAACAAATACCCAAAACTTATCACCACCTAAAACGAATAGCAAAAATTTATCACCACCAAAAACAAATACCAAAACTTATCACCACCAAAAACAAATACCAAAACTTATCACCACCAAAAACAAATACCAAAGACATATCACTACCCAAAACAAATACTAAAAACACATCATCACCAAAAACAAATACCAAAAACCTGTCACCACCAAAAACCTATCATCACCACTACCGCCATGAATAACAATTTAATCCATAAAAACGTACAAGTTTTTGGATTACTAGGGTTCTTTTGATATGAAAACACACATGACATATCTATTGTGGCGTTCAAAATATCTGGAGATTAGAGCAGGGTGAGAACATGAAAATCAGCTAGCAGCTAGGAAGCAGACACAGACAGTTCACAGGACAACAGCTGCTGCCGATTGGGACTCGCATTTCATTCCTCTCTCTCGTGACAGTAACAGCACCTGCTGACAGTATGATATCCTGATGTCGCTGTAACAGATGCTGCCGGCCTTACACACCCTCGCTTGAGTCATCTGCCTGACAACCCTCCCCCATCGTCTGCCATTGTTTTTTGTTGTTTTTTTTTCTGATATTATTGTGGTTTTCTAGGTGACAAAACATTGCTAGTATCATCGTCATGAGTATGGCATGACTTTGACAGTTCAGTTTCAGTTTTAGTTTCATTTGGCACCAAAGGCATCAAAATGCACTCATTATTTGATTTTAGACCATGCTACATAACATACACATGTGCCACACAGTGGTGTCCAAATCCACCGCAGTAGATATCGTAAGCCTAGGCATAAACATTGAACATGGTGAACACAATTGGCTTTTGATAACCTAAGAGAAGAAAATCAATAAAAACAAACAACAAACAAACAAACAAATCTGGATTTCATACCTGACTTTAGTCATTTAAGATTTTATGTTCTGCATCTGCTGTAAAACTTTAGAAGTCAGTTTCAAGTGATCTTGGAGATTGTGAAAGGCAGTGTATTCTAGGTCTTACTGATGAATCAGCAGATAGGCAAAAGTAATGACAAAGAAATCTGTCAGTATCAGTAATGCCTCCTGTTATATTCTCATGGTCTTTGTCATTTCTGTGATCTCTTGTCTCATAGTACTGGTACCTTGCCTTTTTCTGTTTGTTTCCAGAGCTTCTGCATTTGTTTGATTGATGGTCTTAGTTTGTGTAGGACTTAAAATGTTTAATGTGATCATAATAGTTTGTTCGAAAAATATCAGATTGTCTGTTCTGTACACAGATATACTTACGATAGATTTATAAATCATGTAATGCTACTGCGACATCCAACAGCCAAAACAAACAAACAAACAGAAAAAAAAACCAGTGAGAAACTCCACCCCATCATCAAGAAAACATGATTATATAGTGCTGAAATGTTAAGAAAGAAAGAAAAGCTATTGCAGTATTAGAACTAAAATGCAGTCGTGTTTGAAGAGGCGAAACAAAGAAAGACTTGTGGAGCACTTAAACAGAAATGCACCTGAACAGAAATAATAGAAAGACAGGGAAAAGTGATGCTGTTAAGTTCTATAACTTAAAGTACACTCACATTTAAACATGAAATTTCTGTGTTATAAGTTTAATCATTATGAATTGTTGTATCTTTCTGTTAAAATATTTAAACCCACATACACACACAGACACATACAGCCACACACATGGACAAACAGTCACATATACCCACTTACACAGATAGACTGACAGATGGACAAGCAGACAGACAGACTGACACACACACACACACACACACACACACACACACACACACACACACACACACACACACACACACACACACACACACAATGATGGATAATCTGTAGCCACATTAATTGTGGACATTCCCATTCAAATATGCAGATGACGCAGAAGTGGCAAAATATTTCTCCACTTATTCATTTTTGATCTGTTCAGATAAGACATAAGTGTTCAGATATGTATTGATGATGTATTGTGCTGGGTAAACAGTGACAGACTGATTTTGAACACAGACAAATCAGAAGTGATGCCTGTCAGTACTGTTTCTCAACTTAGATTTGTTGGCAGCAAGTGTGCAAACATTTGTGGTAACTAATATGTCGTTCTAAACCTCTGTGAAAATGCCTTGGTCAAAATCAACCAAAACTTATGCTTGAAGAACATGTCAGCATCCGCAGTGGTTCTCATCTAGAGCTTAGTAAACTAAGATCACTTACATTAGACCATTTCTGTCTTTAGCACTGTAGGTTAACTACTTTTCTACCATAACTTCTGGGCCAGTCTATAGTAATTCTTTGTCTGTTGTTAAGCTGATGTACCAGCAGAACATATTTCTTGATTGAAGAGGGTTGAGAACTGTGTAGCACATCGGATCATAAAGATAGGAAAGCATGATCAGGTTATACCATAGCTCAAATAGCTCCACTGGTTACCAAAGAAATCTCGCTGCCACATTAAAATTGCAAGCCTTATATCTTGTCGTTTTGATGGTTGTTTACCACCCAGTTTGCCTCTAGATATCAAACATCCTGGACCCTGTGTTCTCAAAAACAAAAGCTTCTGACTATGCCAAAATATAACGTTAAGTCAGCTGGATAATGTTCTTTCGGTTTCACTTTACCACCTGTCTGGAACTCACTACTCACTTCAAGTCACAGTTAAAGATTTATGTGTTCATCCATGCCTTCCTTTGTTGATACTGTGGTTACCCCTCCACCAGTATGTGCTATGGCTTGTAACTACTGGTCACGTGGTATGTGTGCATTGGACCATAAGAATAGTATGGGTATGTATCATTAGACCCTGTGAGCCTTTAGCAATTTTCTACATTTGTGGATATGAGGAAGTGTATGTATTCCGGTTTGTGTGTGTGTGTGTGTGTGTGTGTGTGTGTGTGTGTGTGTGTGTGTGTGAGAGAGAGAGAGAGAAGAGAGGCTTCAGTGCTTCTGTTTGTACTATACTCTTGACTGTATATCTGGTAAGATGTGTTTGGGCAGTGAACCATACTTAGAATGAAGGATAGCACTGTGCCTTTACAATAATATTATTATTATCATTCCAGCAGGGAATTTTAGAAGCAGGAATCTGGGGGGAAAGGGCGAGGGAGTGAAAGGGTGAAATGATTGTGTCACTGAATGGGAGCATCCTATGTCCATTTGACCGATTCACACAGCTGCCCATTATATTCTGTGGCCTGTATTTTATAGCCCATTTGATAGATAACATCTGTATAGTCCAATTATTGCTTCATTCATCAATGACCACGCCCATAGAGGACATTTATATTTGTGATGTACAATGGGATGTTGGTACAGTGGTAGTGTTAAGCAGGGGACTTGAAAGGAAGGGAATTGAAATCAGTTCAAACACTTTTAATACTCAAGGATAGTAGCAAAGGGCTTACTAGACATGATTTACGGCTAGTCCTTGCTACTCTACACATCTACACATGTAAGTATAAAAAAGATAAAAAAAATTAAATGCATGAATAAAAACTAAAATAATTAATTAAAAAAAAACCCACAATAAAGTAGATAGAGAAAAGTATGTTACAGACATAACAAAAGAAGAAAAGAAAATAGAGGAAGCATGAAAAAACAACAACTTTAAAATTTCAAATTTCAGAACATGTTACTATCTTCCACAATGTATGAATAAAAACTAAACAAATAAAATGAAAATTAATTCTAAAAACAGAAAACAAAACAAAAACAAAAAAAAACCCCAACCAAACAAAGAAATAGAAAAGCACATTACAGACATAGCAAAAGAAGAACAGAAAACAGAGGAAGCATTAAAAAGGATAAGAAGTTTAAAACTTCAAAACTTCAGAACATGTTACTACTCAAGTATAGTAGTATTGTATCCTAAATTTACAGCTAGTCCTTGCTACTCTTCACATATAGTGTATGCATATTAAAACAGGTGATCCATAGCACACAGTGTCAAAGAAGTTATACAAATGAATTTTAATGAAAAAGTGACTTCTGTGTGTCAGCTGATCAAGTGTTTTACAAAAGCATGAGAGACAAACTGAAAGACAGACACACATAAAGCAAAGACATCTCAATCGCTAACAACAACTTAAACAACAATAATAATATAACACCTTCAGCAGTTGTGGTATTTATTACATTTTTTTGAAATCATACAATTAACAATGAAAATAGCCCCCACAAAACCCTCACATAAATCAAAGAAATATAAAAAAACATAAATCAAGGGAAAGAACATAATGAAAGAACAATCAAGGGAAAAGAACAGAGATAAGAATCAAAACAGAGAAAAGGAAAAGAACAGTAGAATCAAAGGGAAAAGAACAGAGTTAAAGGAAAAACAGTAAAGGAAAAGAACAGAGTATAAAGGGGAAAAAGAACAGATAGGAAAAGATAAGAAAGAACAGAGTATAAGGGAAAAGAAGAGATAAAGGAAAAGAACAGAGAATCAAGGGAAGAAACAGAGTATAAGGAAAGAAGAAAGGGAAAAACAGAGATAAAGGGAAAAGAACAGAGTATAAAGGGAAAAACAGAACATACAAGGGAAAAGAACAGAGTATAAGGAAAAGAACAGAGTATAGGGAAAAGAACAGAGAATACAAGGGAAAAGAACAGAGTATCAAGGAAAAGAACAGAGTATAAAGGGAAAAGAACAGATATAAAGGGAAAAGAACAGAGTATAAAGGGAAAAGAACAGAGTATCAAAGGGAAAAGAACAGAGTAAAAGGGAAAAGAACAGAGAATAAAGGAGAAAAAAGAACACAAGGAAAAAACAGAGATAAAGAAAAGAACAGAGTATAAAGGGAAAAGAAAGACAGAGAATCGATAAAGGAAAAGAACAGAGTATAAAGGGAAAAGAACAGGAATAAAGGAAAAGAACAGAGTATAAAGGGAAAAGAACAGAGATAAAGGGAAAAGAAACAGAGTATCAAGGGAAAAGAACAGAGTATAAAGGGAAAAGAACAGAATAAAGGGAAAAGAACAGAGTATCAAGGGAAAAGAACAGAGTATAAAGGGAAAAGAACAGAATAAAGGAAAAGAACAGAGTATAAAGGGAAAAGAACAGAGTATAAAGGGAAAAGAACAAGAATCAAAGGAAAAGAACAGAGTATAAAGGGAAAAGAACAGAGAATCAAGGGAAAAGAACAGAGTATCAAGGGAAAAGAACAGAGTATAAAGGGAAAAGAACAGAGTATAAAGGGAAAAGAACAGAATATAAAGGGGAAAAGAACAGAGTATAAAGGGAAAAGAACAGAGTATAAAGGGAAAAGAACAGAGTATAAAGGGAAAAGAACAGAGAAATCAAGGGAAAAAACAGAGTACAAAGAAAAGAACAGAATAAAGGAAAAGAACAGAGTATAAAGGGAAAAGAACAGAGTATAAAGGGAAAAGAACAGAGTATAAAGGAAAAGAACAGAGTATCAAGGAAAAGAACAGAGAATCAAGGAAAAGAACAGAGAATCAAGGGAAAGAACAGAGAAAAGGGAAAAGAACAGAGTATAAAGGGAAAAGAACAGAGAATCAAGGGAAAAGAACAGAGAATCAAGGGAAAAGAACAAGTATAAAGGGAAAAGAACAAGAATCAGGAAAGACAGGAAAAGGGAAAAGAACAGAGTATAAAGGGGAAAAGAAAGAGATAAGAAAACAGAGAATCAAGGGAAAAGAAGACAGTGAAGGAAACATTAGGAACAAAGGGGGAAGAAGATGTGTCAGCTTGTGCTATGATGAAAGATGATGAACCATAACACATGCCATGTCAGAGAAGTTAAGAAAATGAACTATGATAAATGATGAACCATAACACATGCCATGTCAGAGGAGTTATAAAAATGAACTATGATAAACTATCAACTTCCATATGTCAAGGTTATAAAAATAAATTATAATAAACTATCAACTTCCATATGTCAGCCAATTGAGTGCATTACAAAAGCATGAGAGATAAAGGCAGACACACATATAGCAAATACATATGTCGACCCCAAACAATGACAACAACAATGTCAACAACATAATAGTAGCAGTAATGGTGGTATTAGTTGCAATATTTGTTTTTAATCATAACAACAACAATGAAAAATAGCAAAAACGCACAAATACACACACGCACACATATACATTTCAAACATAGAAACAAAGGAAAAGAAAAAAAAAAAAAAATAAGAGAAATATTAATATTCCTCAACTGCATCCTTCAAATCAGTACTGAAAACTCGCCTGTTCAAGAAATACTACATGCTCTTATCTTCCTCTGGCCCACCCTAATGTTTATCTTGTAACGTGAGAATGTCTTACGTACATGACGGGGACAAAGTTAGGAGGGAGTGGTGCTGTGTATGTGTGTGTGTGTGTGTGTGTGTGTGTTGTGGGTGTGTGTGTGTGTGTGTGTGTGTGATGCTGTATGTTAAGTATCTGTGTGTTTGATGGTAATTTGGTCTGTATGACAAGTTACCAGGGTTTTTTTTGTTTATGGTTGATTGCTGCTGATTGCAACATTATGTACAGAAATGCCTGTACAGTGCGTAGATGTCTAATGCTTTGGGAGAGGATTGTGCTTTATAAATGTTTCATTATGATTAGGATTATGGTTATTATGATGATGATGATGATTGTTGTTATTGTTTCTTATTATTAGAATAATAGTTGTTATTAAGAACAAGGTGGGAGAGGGAGAGAGAGACATCTGCTCTAATGCTATGATGAAAACAGATAAACCATAGCATAATAATAAATAGGAAAAAAAAAAGAAAAGAAAAATCAACTTCTGTGTGTCAGTCTGTTATGTGTTGTACAAAAGCATGAGGGACAAGGCAAATACGTGTAAGTAAACCGTGAATGGACAGATTTCAAATTAAATCAGGGAAGGTCGCAAAGAGGAGAGAGAGAGAGAGAGAGAGAGAGAGAGAGAGAGAGAGAGAGAGAGAGAGAGAGAGAGAGAGAGAGAGAGAGAGAGAGTCCTTTAACTCAGAAAGCTAATACCGGTAGCTTAGCTAGTATAAAATTGTTTAAAACGGAACTGTGTGTTGTAGTCGTCATCATCATCATCATCATATGCCCTGCCGCATGGCGTTGGCGACCATGGACTTCCAACCATCTCTATCTCTCGTTGCCCCTAGCATCTCCCCCACCCTCCTCATCCCCAGCCACTCTGCAAGTCCGTCCAGCATTCTCTCCCTGGGTCTACCTGGTGCTCTCTTTCCCTCCAGCTTTCCCGTTGTGACCAGGTGCTCCAAATCCCCCTTCCTCATAAAATGGCCTATAAATGTTGCCTGTCATCTGCGTACCGAATGTTGTTTGTCATTTTCCCTCCAACCTTTAATCCAGGGTCTTCTTCTAGGTTTCTCATGTGTGTTGTAGTGAGACTGACTAAAACCAGCAAAGGGTTTATCAGCACTGTGTGTGTAGATATAGAAAAGGGATTTAAATTTGTATATTTGTTTATGTTATTTCAAGCAGATATAATTTCTGAAGCTTTTGTTTGATTAAAGTGGATGGGGGAAGGGGGAGAGAGGTCAGGTGCTGCATGGTTATCGATGTGTGTGTGTGTGTGTGTGTGTGTGTGTGTGTGTGTGTGTGTGTGTGTGTGTGTGTGTGTGTGTGTGTGAGAGAGAGAGAGTGAGTGTGCATGTGTGTTTGTGTGGATGTGTGTTTGTGTGTGTGTGTGTGTGTGTACTTGTGAGAGAGAAAGAGAGAATGTGTGTGTGTGTGTGCTACTAACCAAACAACTGATTTTCATACACTGTTAATATCAAATATGCTCACAGTTTTTTTTTCCTTTCATGTGTATTTACTCATCTTTCTCTGTTGGCCTCTGCTTTCTTTTCTGCCTCTCTGAGTGTCTCACTCGCTTTCCATCTACCTGTTGATCTTAACCTGTGTCTCAGTCTTGGTCACCTCTTCTATTCTCTTTGTGTTTCCCTCATACTAGACATGAACGTGTGCTTTCCAGGAGATAATAATATTATACTGTTGTAAGTTTTGCCAGGGTCAGCTGTGAGATTGTGCAAAACATACTGTTTGTTAAACTTTGTAGCATATCATTAAACTTAAAGGAGCAGTTCTCAAACACTACTGCAGTGTCACATTGTATATAAATGGTTCCACATACGCCTACAGTATACTGTTAGTGTATCATGGCTAGGCATCAATTTGTGAAAAGGTGATTTTTTTAAAACAATTTAGCAGGATCATTTATATCAAAGAATTAAGGTCAAAACACACGCACGGCATTCCCGTCTTCAATAAAAGGTCTGTCTGCGTGAAGTACAATCACTGCCAACCATGTATAATGTAAATACAGTGTAGTCCACCTATAACGAACCTGCCAACAAGAAATTTCCAGCAGTAACATACTTTTTTATTTTCCTTGCCCACTTGCTCCTCTTTCCCTCTTGTAAAAATACTGTTTATAACAAACAAACTCTTCTGTTGTGTATAACGAATTCCTCTTTGTATGAATGAGTTTATTTCCGAAAGGCCAAGCTTGCTATGTATAGTCTTGTCCAACAATAAACAAGTGCTCAACTGGTCAATTAGTCTGTGTTAGCCACTTTGCCAGGGCCGTGAGTGATGTAGCAGCAGCAACGACATGTTTATGCAGTGTGTATGCGTGTATAGTTGTTTGTTTTCTTTTTTGATTCTTCAATGACTGATCCATAAAACTGACTCATAAATGTGATAATGAGGTCGCATAAAACAAGGGATTGTTGTGAATAATATCTGAACTCCATTAGCAAGGCAACAAACAATTAGCGCTGTATAAGGTCACTGAGTTTTTCTTGCTTGTAGCTACTATAAACTACTGCTATAACGAATACGTATCCGTCTCCCTTGAGTATTGTTGTAGGCAGACTCCAGTGTATTTATAAACATTAGCAGGTAGGTCATAGACCAAACATATCAGACAAGGAAGCATATCAAATTTCATCTGAAACTAGAGATAATTTTTCTCTAAAACTAGTAAAAGTGTGCAAGTTCGACCTGTTTTTTTTTATGTTATCCTTCCATCTGGTATTTTGTGGTCAGATATCCTGTAAAATAAATTAAGTTTTGGTAGATTTTAGTTTCCTTGTGTAAATATACACATTTCCGTGAAGGATAATTAAATCAAATGTTAAGTCTGTGCGTATGTTTTCATCAGCACCAAATAATAAAGATGTTTAGATAATTTTATGTTATTATCACAAGTGACACATTTTAACCTTTACAGTTTTTTTTTTTTTTTGTCCTTTCCAAAATCTTTTGACTTGTAATCACTTTCAAAAGACATGATCATAACTGTCCTTCGTTTCCAAGCAGAAGTCACTGCAAAAGTCACTTACAAGTCACATTTTTTGACAATGACATTAATTCCCAGAATGCTATGCACAGTGCATATTTGAATCCATTTTAATGTACAGTTTTGTCTTTTATGAATGTTTGTAAATAACCTTTTCCATGAAACATTTGTTCCAAATTTCCCAACCCATTTAGAACAAGAAGTGAACCATCTTTTGTTAAAATGTCATAGTATAGCCATGCTCCTTTTGGTACAGAGTAAATTGTTTTCATCGCAGTAGGAATATCATGTAAACATCCGTTTGGTAAGTTTAGTTTGTTTCCTGCATGCATTTTTACAAGGTGAAGTGTGCGCTATAACTTGAGATCGTATGGGTTAAAGTGATGAGACCTAAACTTTTCTCAGGGATAGCATTAATGATGAAACTACACTGGCTCTCTGTTTCTGAAAGAACTAAGTACAAGATAGTCTGCATATGCTGCAGTATTGTCACTGGCACTGCGCCTGTTTATCTCTCTGAACTGGGTACTCTGTACACCCCTTCTCAGTGTAACTGTTCTTCCTCAGACTCAGGACATCTTCAGCAAAACCACTTCAAAGATAAATATCATGGCTTCCCATACCGTCTGTGTATGGCTCTTAGCTCTGGAATTTTCTTCCGTTTGAGTTTCAGTCTCTCAAGATGATGTCTCTGCGCTTGGAATGAATTCCATATGCACTAACGTCACAGATACCATGTGTATGGTGATCGTGGCACAAACCTTTAAGCCTGCACATAAACCCATGAGTTGGCCAGATCCTGAGGCCCTCCCTAGACTGCATTTTACCTAGTCTTTATTTTATATTGGTATTTTATCAGCCTACCACTGGAATAATCTTGGTTACATGTAAATGACATGTGTATTTGTGTATCTTACCTTCAAAGAAGGGACATATTTATAAAGTAAATAAATAAATAAAGGTCTGAATTACAACACAACTAGCTATTCTGTATAAACTTGTCTCACATATTTATAAAGTAAATAAATAAATAAAGGTCTGAATTACAACACAACTAGCTATTCTGTATAAACTTGTCTCACATGACAGACCTCCCCCCCCCCCCACCCTGTCAATGCCCAAATGCTCAGCTGTCTATCAACTAGGTGAAGACAATATTTTCTTGATCATGGCGGAAAACCATGGATACTGAAATCAAAACCCCAGGATTGAACCAAGTAGCCTTCAGTGCTCTGGGAACTGGATATGACCTTATCGTGGAATTTTCTTCCAAACAATTATAAGACACTCTTGCTTCTGTTTCATCTTTCAATTTTCACCTCTAAACTTATCTCTTCAGGCAATGCATATGTCCAGAATCTTTCTACTGTCTTGTAGCCCATTCCTGTGTCCATTGTAGGATTGTGAATAGGTCTGTCACTGTGAGTGTGTATGGGAATGTGTCTCTGTAAGCGCCTGGATCGATGGGTAAGGGGCAATATAATTACAAGACATTCATCTTTTTATTATCATATGAGGGCTGTGCCCACCTGTCCTTCGCAGCGTTTCCTTCACAAATCCTGAACAGGGTCAGGTATCCATTCATAGCTGTGTGACCAGCGGTGGCTGCATACAAGAAGTATCTCATGAGCCAGACACAAACCCATGCTGTCAGACTGGAAGCTCCCCCCCCCCCCCCCCCCAATGGGGATGCTGGGGGTGGGGTGGAGGTTCAGTATGAATAGTATTCCTGCCTTCTGGAAATTATGTGCCAGAAATTTCCTCTTTTCTGTTATCATGTTTGTAAGTTTGTTTCTCCCTTGCTCCTTTGCTTTCTGTCATCTCTTCCTATTGTTTTCTGCTTTGCCAGCCCTTTCACCTGTATGTTTTCCATGAAGTCTTCAATGCTTCCTCTTAGGAATAATAATTGAGTTCATGTATTAAGCACATTAATGACTCTAAAGAATTGTGATATATGTAGAAGCAATTTTTGGTTGTTTAGGCCAGTTTTATATATGTTTTATTGTACATCGTTACGTTTATATATTTTTATGTTCAGATTTGTTATTTTAAGCCACATGGTGATCTGGATGGTGTGATTAACGCCAGGGGCATAGCCGTAGATTAAATGTGCGACTGCATTGATATGTACATTTAATTTTTAAAAACTTTTTTTTTAGGTTTAAAGCAATGTTCAGATGATTATATAGCCTGATTCGGCTCTGCACAGTTGTCTGGACTTTCTAAACAATACTGATAATACTGATAATAAAGACTGTATGTAAGGCAAGAGTTTTACCTCGGCACCAAATAGGCCTGTGGTCTAGATCATGTGATTAAAAGAGGTGGGATGGGAGTGGGTGGTGGATTGGATGGGAGGGACAGAGCGTGACTGGGAAAGCTGCTGTTAGCCTGCATATCTGCATATTGCGAAGCTGTTGGTAATAACCAGAACAGGATGCTGGTTTGAATATTGCTGGAGAATGGAGAGTGGGAGAGGACAATTATAATATACCGTCTGACGACAAAATGAATGAATCATCACATTACCAGCACAATTTGTATACCAGGACAAGGTCATATCCAGTTCCCAGAGCACTGAAGGCTACTTGATTCACTTCTGGGGTTCTGATTTCAATATCCGTGGTTTTCTGCCAACGCTTTGTCAGTTTGTGTATTAAAATAAGTGTTGCTGTGTGTGTGTATGTATGTGTATGTGTGTGTGTGTCTGTGTGTGTGCGTGTGTGTGTGTGTGCGTGTGGTGTGTGTGTGTGTGTGCACGCGCGTGTGTGTGCATGTGTGTGTTTATGCCCTCATAAAGATTATGGGCAGATCTTAAATAAGTCACTGGATTTTTTGTGTGTGTGGTCACAAGCTATTTTTTCAGTGTGAAATGCTGGCTGCTGTTCCCAGAGAAAGCTTGTTGCCACGTTGCCACAGGATGGCGCCGCTTATTCTTTTTCCTGTATTGATATGTTTTTTGTTCACCTACAAAATGGATATTTTGATAGAGGTTTGCAGGGACAATTGTTACTACCCAGGTTGTGTATCTGTGGGACTTTGGTTTGTCATCTCAACCAAGAGACTAAATGGTTTCACCTGAAAGGCTGAAAATGGTATTTGTATAACATTGTTAGAGTTTGTAGGACATTTTGAGCATTGTTTCTTGTAGGACATTTGTTGGACATTTTGAGCATGGTTTCTTTTAGGACACTTGAGCATAGTTTCCTGTAGGACACTTCAGCTTAGTTTCTTCCACAGCACCATCACTATGTTCACGTTATCAGATTTTGACTACTCAGTGACTGTGTTTCTTAGCAGAAACTGTACAGATCATGCACTTATGTGCATACACATAAGATATACATACATGCACGCAATGAGACTGACAGACTGAGGGGCAGCTTTTTTTTTTATTTAGTTTACTTATTTTTATGTTGATAAGTAGTGTTTTACACAGTACACACAACATACTTCATTATGAACAGACAGACAGTACAAAATCCATGTGTATATTGTTATGTTTGTTTCCCAAAACTTGGAAAGCCACCAACTGGATATGAACCATTGAGGAATATGTCTGAGCAGAGCTCTGCCAGAGGGGCGATTCTTGATTTCTCACTTTTACAGTATTGTAAAGAAAACATTTCTTTCTGATGTCTGTCGCCATTAATCTTTTTTCCCTTTGAATAGTTTTCTAGTTTTACCTTACTCAGTTCCTAAATGTGAAAACATTTACAACATGTAGGGTAAGGACTTACACAGTCACAGAGATGAACTGACTGGCAGCACATGGCATCTGTGTCACTACATTAACCATTGACATTAGCCACATCTCACTTTTCCTGTTACTGGTTTTGATGTGGTGCATTAGCCACACGATCTAACTAGTTTGGTGTTTTACAGTGGTTGTATAAACTACACCCCTAACTAGTTTGGTGTTTTACAGTGGTTGTATAAGCTACATCCCTAACTAGTTTGGTGTTTTACAATGGTTGTATAAACTACACCCCTAACTAGTTTGGTGTTTTACATACAATGGTTACATAAGCTACACCCCTAACTAGTTTGGTGTTTTACAGTGGTTGTATAAACTACACCCCTAACTAGTTTGGTGTTTTACAATGGTTGCATAAGCTACACCCCTAACTAGTTTGGTGTTTTACAATGGTTACATAAGCTACACCCCTAACTAGTTTGGTGTTTTACAATGGTTACATAAGCTACACCCCTAACTAGTTTGGTGTTTTACAATTGTTACATAAGCTACACCCCTAACTAGTTTGGTGTTTTACAGTGGTTGTATAAACTACACCCCTAACTAGTTTGGTGTTTTACAGTGGTTGTATAAGCTACACCCCTAACTAGTTTGGTGTTTTACAGTGGTTGTATAAGCTACACCCCTAACTAGTTTGGTGTTTTACATACAATGGTTAATAAGCTACACCCCTAACTAGTTTGTGTGTTTTACAGTGGTTGTATAAGCTACACCCCTAACTAGTTTGGTGTTTTACATACAATGGTTACATAAGCTACACCCCTAACTAGTTTGGTGTTTTACATACAATGGTTACATAAGCTACACCCCTAACTAGTTTGGTGTTTTACAGTGGTTGTATAAGCTACACCCTAACTAGTTTGGTGTTTTACAGTGGTTGTATAAGCTACACCCCTAACTAGTTTGGTGTTTTACAGTGGTTGTATAAGCTACACCCCTAACTAGTTTGGTGTTTTACAGTGGTTGTATAAGCTACACCCTAACTAGTTTGGTGTTTTACAGTGGTTGTATAAGCTACACCCTAACTAGTTTGGTGTTTTACATACAATGGTTACATAAGCTACACCCCTAACTAGTTTGGTGTTTTACAATTACAGTGGTTGTATAAGCTACACCCCTAACTAGTTTGGTGTTTTACATACAATGGTTACATAAGCTACACCCCTAACTAGTTTGGTGTTTTACAGTGGTTGTATAAGCTACACCCCTAACTAGTTTGGTGTTTTACAGTGGTTGTATAAGCTACACCCCTAACTAGTTTGGTGTTTTACAGTGGTTGTATAAGCTACACCCTAACTAGTTTGGTGTTTTACTGTGGTTGTATAAGCTACACCCCTAACTAGTTTGGTGTTTTACAGTGGTTGTATAAGCTACACCCTAACTAGTTTGGTGTTTTACAGTGGTTGTATAAGCTACACCCCTAACTAGTTTGGTGTTTTACAATTACAGTGGTTGTATAAGCTACACCCCTAACTAGTTTGGTGTTTTACATACAATGGTTACATAAGCTACACCCCTAACTAGTTTGGTGTTTTACAGTGGTTGTATAAGCTACACCCCTAACTAGTTTGGTGTTTTACAGTGGTTGTATAAGCTACACCCCTAACTAGTTTGGTGTTTTACAGTGGTTGTATAAGCTACACCCCTAACTAGTTTGGTCTTTTACTGTGGTTTGTATAAGCTACACCCCTAACTAGTTTGGTGTTTTACAGTGGTTGTATAAGCTACACCCCTAACTAGTTTGGTGTTTTACAGTGGTTGTATAAGCTACACCCCTAACTAGTTTGGTGTTTTACGTGGTTGTATAAGCTACACCCCTAAGTAGTTTGGTGTTTTACATACAATGGTTACATAAGCTATACCCCTAACTAGTTTGGTGTTTTACAGTGGTTGTATAAGCTACACCCCTAACTATTTTGGTGTTTTACATACAATGGTTACATAAGCTACACCCTAACTAGTTTGGTGTTTTACAGTGGTTGTATAAGCTACATCCCTAACTAGTTTGGTGTTTTACATACAATGGTTACATAAGCTACACCCCTAACTAGTTTGGTGTTTTACAGTGGTTGTATAAGCTACACCCCTAACTAGTTTGGTGTTTTACAGTGGTTGTATAAGCTACACCCCTAACTAGTTTGGTGTTTTACAGTGGTTGTATAAGCTACACCCTAACTAGTTTGGTGTTTTACAGTGTTGTATAAGCTACACCCCTAACTAGTTTGGTGTTTTACATACAATGGTTACATAAGCTACACCCCTAACTAGTTTGGTGTTTTACAGTGGTTGTATAAGCTACACCCTAACTAGTTTGGTGTTTTACAGTGGTTGTATAAGCTACACCCCTAACTAGTTTGGTGTTTTACAGTGGTTGTATAAGCTACACCCCTAACTAGTTTGTGTTTTACAGTGGTTGTATAAGCTACACCCCTAACTAGTTTGGTGTTTTACATACAATGGTTACATAAGCTACACCCCTAACTAGTTTGGTGTTTTACAGTGGTTGTATAAGCTACACCCCTAACTAGTTTGGTGTCTTACATACAATGGTTACATAAGCTACACCCCTAACTAGTTTGGTGTTTTACAGTGGTTGTATAAGCTACACCCCTAACTAGTTTGGTGTTTTACAGTGGTTGTATAAGCTACACCCCTAACTAGTTTGGTGTTTTACAGTGGTTGTATAAGCTACACCCCTAACTAGTTTGGTGTTTTACTGTGGTTGTATAAGCTACACCCCTAACTAGTTTGGTGTTTTACATACAATGGTTACATAAGCTACACCCCTAACTAGTTTGGTGTTTTACAGTGGTTGTATAAGCTACACCCCTAACTAGTTTGGTGTCTTACAGTGGTTGTATAAGCTACACGTCCTCTGTCTATCATTTCTTAAGTGAGGTCCCTTGTCGCTTGGGTGGGAGGGTTTTGAGCTCACGCTGTTTTGTGTCCCAAACCTTCAGTCTTGTAACTGTCAACTGGATGTTTCAGTTCTATTTGCTGCTATCTTTCCACTTCAACAGCTTCTAAGGTTGCGAATTCTCTTATCTTGTCTGCATTGATTACTGTAACTCTGTGCTCTCTGGCTTGCCTGCTTCTTCTGTTGCATGTCTCCAGAATTCTGCGGCCCATCTTGCCCTTTGTAAAAAAGAGGCATGATCATGTCACTCCCTT
>JAPXFY010000018.1:35241815-35269315 GCA_030674185.1 Monoplex corrugatus | reverse complement strand
ACAGACATACACACATACATTCATACACACACCCACATATCCACACAGCGTGATGCCCGACAACAACAGCTACAACAACAACAGCAACAACATCAACACCAGCAAAGAGGAAACACCCATATATACATATCATGACAAACTTACATATCTGAATAACAATCAACAAACAGCCCACAAAGACACACACAGACGGTTTGGCAAACTAACTTGTTCTCCAGTTGTCTTTTCCTTTCCTTCACTTTTCCTTTATCTCTGTTTCAGGAAAAGTCCAAACACTTTCCATTCCATGTTGTAAGAGTCTGTGCAGTGTTACTTTTGAGATGAGATGTTTCAAACTTAGTAAATTGTAACTTCGTTTGGACCACATCACATATACATAGATGTGTTGAGTGTGTGTAGCCGTGTACTCTGTAGTATGATTGATTTTTCTGCCTTCAGTACAGAAAATGAATACTGAATAGTAATAGTATGAATGATAATTTTTTTCCTCTCAACATAAAAAGCGATAGGAAGTCAGCTGAATGGGCTTGATTTTTATACTTGTAATTTGTGTGATTGCAGACTATGTATCACTGTCATGTCTCAAGTATGTTATTTCTTGTCCTCGTGTCATAGCACAGTAACATTATCGCCTTGTTTACAGCGCTTTGTCAGTTTGTGGTGTAGTATATTACTCATCTAGTTTATGTTGTAATGTTCTGGTGTGGGGTATTATGAATCGCATCAAGATGTGGTTGTAATGGTGCCTAAGCATTTTGTGTGTGTGTGTGTACGTGGCATATAAATGACAGTCCCATACCTAATGAATCATGTCATTACCCATCCAGATCATTTCTAATACATTTCCCAGACTGCATTTGAATGCTGATTTATGTCATTTTTTGTCAGTAATTAACTACAGAAACGTTATCAATGAAGCCAGGATGGTCATCAACTATTGCCCAGCCATCTGCCTGTCTGGCTGCTTGCCCGACACACTCACAGACACACACAGACAGACACACACACACACAGACAGACTCACAGATACACACAGGTGCACAGGCACACACGACACACACACACAGACAGACTCACAGATACACACAGGTGCACAGGCACACACAGACACAGACAGACAGACACACACAGACACACAGATACACACAGGCGCACAGACACAGAGACACAGACACACATAGACACACACACACACACACACATAGTTTGTATGTATACATATACAAACACATACACACACACACACACACACACACACACACACACACACACACACACACACACACACACACCAACACATACACACACACACATACACACACATGCACACATATACACACACACACATGCGCGCGTGCACGCACACACGCACATGCGCTCGCGCTCACATGCATGCATGCACGCACACGCGCTGCACGCGCGCCGCACACCACACACACACAACACACACACACACACACACACACACAACAACACACACACACACACACACACACACACACACACACACACACCACACACCACACAAGCGCACACACACATGCACACACAATCACATGCATGCACGCACACACACATGCATATGTGCACACACACGCGCACGAATAAACGCATACACGCGTACACACACACGCACAAATGCACGCGCACACACACACACACACACACACACACACACACACACCACACACCACACACACACACACACACACACACACACACACACACACACACACACACACACACATACTACGTACGCACACATACACACAGAGTGCAGATTGCTTGAAGCTATCATTGTGGATTTTGACTTCCTGTGGCTAAAAGCCAGACACACCTTTTGCCATTTTTCTATCACACCATTTGGCTGGTGGTTATAGATAATTGGTCTGCATGCACGTTCCCTGCAAAGGTCAACAACGCTAGCCTGGCAGTAGTTTCATGAATGGAGTAAATGGCAAGTTTCATAGTGACAGCGCTGCGGCTGTTTGTTGTCACACAGTTGTAGCAGTTTGTGTACTTCTTCATGTGTATTTGTGTTTTTCTTTTTTTCTTTTTTCCTCAGTTGGCTTACTGTTGGTGGAGATGAAAAGTTTTTTTTTCTTTTTTTCTTTTTTAAATTTTTTTTTTACTGCTCTCTCTGTTATGAAAATACTTGCCATATTCTCCTGCTGACTTCACTCATGGTGTGTGTGTGTGTGTGTGTGTGTGCGTACACATGTGCGTGCGTGTGTGTGCTTTTCAGTTTAGAATAGACGTGTGAAGTTACAGTTAAAGTAATAATAAATATAACTTTTGTAAAGTGCTAGATCTTGATGTATAAATCAAATCGAAGTGCACGCTCTCATCATTCAATCATTCACTCAAACATTTACTCACAGTGACAAAGAACAAAATTGTGTATGAGATGATAAAATGAGATCCATGTACAGCATGTTATAGATCTCACAACAACAAAATGCTAAGCCTTCAGTCTGTGAATTTTGTCATATTTGTAAAGACTTTTTTGAACAGTAAAAAAAGTTTTTAATCACAGTATTGAGAAAAGAGTGTAGACTGGTATCTGATTCTACCAGAGTTGGTGGATAAAAGATTCTTTCATTGAAGGCCTCATTAACCCTTTGACTCCCATACCCTATCCACTAACTGCAAAAACATAACTTGTTGACTCCCTCACCTTATCCACCAGCGTCCTAGGAAGCTGGTGGATGGGGTGAGGGAGTCAAAAGGTTAATTTTTTGCTTTGCTAGCATGGTTGACAATACAGGATGCTGGTGGACATAGTGCAGGAGTCAAAGGGTTAAAGGAATATATGCAGTGTATGGCCTAGTGGTTAAAGTGCATGTGAGAATCCTGGATTCAAATCAGATTGAATAGAGGTTTTTCTCCCTCTTTCATGATCTTTAAACCATGGCAGGAGTATATGAACAGACTGCGTCTGTGAGAATCAGTTTTTATTTGAAACCCTTTTTTTTTATCACACATATGGCATCTTTGCAGTGTTTTCTGAAATAAGTTGAGGTAGAAATTATGCACAACTTCATGTTTGATACAGCAGTTGCCATCTTTATCTTTTAACCCCTTTCCAAATATGAATCCACATTTTTTTACATAATGTAATGATAAATTGACAGCACATTTCCAGTTGAGTTGGAGCAGATTGGAATGGTGGTGATGGAAGTTATTTCTGTGACACGGGATAAGTGTGTGGTGCTTATGTGATGGCAAAACATTTCCACACATCCACTGTGCCAAACGCTGTGTCGGTTCTGAGGCTTTTGAGTGGTGGTCAAGGTGTTAATATTTCAGATGAGATGATAGACTAAGATCCCATAAGCAGCATGCATTCAGCAAAATGTTAAAGATCCCATGGCAACAAAGGACTTGTCCCTGGCAACATGTTGTAGAAAGGTAACTGCCATATGATTAACAAAATTACATGTATACAGGGAAAAAAAAAGAGTGGTAACATGCTTGCCTCAAGGAGAGCATCTTGAATTTCATATGGTGAAGCCATTGTAACAAAAAACAAAACAAAACAAAACAGAACCAAACAAAACAAAAAAGAAAACCACAAAAAACAAAAACAAAATCGAAATCCATTAGCAAATGCAGAGGGGTCAAAGCTACCACACCAAGAAACAGTTGAAGCTGAATCTGTATCTTTTATTCTTCACAGTACTGATGTTTGTTAACCTATTTCAGCAGCTAACCAATCGTCCAGCCACTTACCCACCCAGCCACACACACGCATGCACGCATGCATGCACGCACGCATACACTACACACACACACACACACACACACATGCACGCACGCATACACTACACACACACACACACACACACACACACACACACACACACACACACACACACACACACACATACACACAAAATGATCTCCATCTCAGGCATGTAACAGTTACATTGAAGTTTAATGAAAAGAAAAACATAACTTACGGGTTACAGTGATTTTCTCTTTAAAAGATTTATTTTTGAAATTTTGATACATGTGATGTTCTGCTGTCTTCCATGTCTTGTGTATAGATAGCTTCAAGTGAGATAGTAACACTGTCACAAATGTGGTTATGTTCCCAATATGCTGACTTTCCCGGTCAAAACCAAAACTTGTGCCAGTTGTTATTTTCTTAATATGAACTACCCAGTCTGAACAGTATATCTCTTTCACCAGCATATATTACACTAATCTCAACATTGCCATTTGTAACAAACCAATAATGAAACTGGATAAGGCCCTATATCAACCAAAGGACATAACTCTTGAGAGTCATGTAGGAACTATCTCCCCTGTTGTGAACTTCTCAAATCTGACATAGTTTGTGCTACCCATTCAGCTAGCATAGAAACAGATACAAAGCACAAAAACCGTAAGCTCAGAACACACAGACGAGTGTTCTGAGTTTACGGTTTTTGTGCTTTGTATCTGCTTCTAAACTATGTTAGATTTGAGAAGTTCACAACATGGGAGATAATACCTACATGACTCTCAAGAGTTATGTCCTTTGGTTGTTATTATAAAAATTCTCCCTGCTTCCCTCTTATTTCTTTGGATAAGGCCCTGTTTCATCACAAACCATCTCAGTCATAGTGGTTTATGGTTATTCTAATAAATGCTTAAACATAATTATGCATCTTTACAAAATTTAAGAGCTGTTTTTTAAGCGATTTCAAGTTTTCACATTATCATAATTCATAAACAAAAAGTAATATAACAGTAATATTATATCATATAAGAACTCCATTTGCAGGGCAGATGTTGATTCCTGACTGCACGCGTGCACCACACACACACACACACACACACATGACACACATGGTTGCTTCAGGCTGACTGAAAAAAAGAGGTCTTTTTCATAAAAAATGTCTGCTGTATAGATGGTATTGTAAACACTGATTGTTAGAAATGTGCACAATAGTAAATAGACTGCTGTGACAAAAGTTTAGTAAGAAATGTGAATCTAGTTAATTTTTGAGCAAAACAAAACAGAAAAAAGGGCTCAGGTTATGTTGAATAGAGTTGGGATAAAGGGGGTGTGTGTGTGTGTGTGTGTGTGTGTGTGTGTGTGTGTGTGTGTGTGTGTGTGTGGTGTGTGTGTATTCCTGATTTATCAAAGATTTTGATGAAACCTGAGGTAAACAAGTGTTTAATTTTGCCTCCAATGAGCATCAACAATTGTCAAATATGTACAAGTATCATCTCGTAATTAGTAAAAATGCCGTAATAACTTGAAAAGTAATTGTCACGGCTCTTTGAAACTTTACTCCCACATGGCCCACTTAATATGTGATTTATTTACAAAATTATAATAAATATTTTGAAGTCATTTGCCTTGATTTCACTTTGAGTACAGTCAATTCATGTGTCATGAAAATATTTAGTGTGGAAGAACAGCAAGCTTACATTAAAACTGAAAATTATAAAGGAAGTTCTGGATTAGATATATTAAAAACACTACAGAGTGTAAGAGACACAAGATTTTTTTGACAGGCTGCAGCTTATAGGTGGGTGTCATTTTTTTTTAAGATGGATGAAATGGTGTTGAAGGCAAGCTTGGTCTGGGGAGGCTAGTTGAAGCTTTTGACTAGAAAATGTTCGAAACTTAGAGAAATTTTACATGAATATATGGTGAATAGAATGTGAATAGATGGCCCATGACATTGGTATTAGTCTTAGATCAATTTGTGCAATTTTAACAAGTGAATTTGGAATGAGACATGTTGCTGTAAGGTGGGTCCCGCACTGCCTTATTGAAGTTCAAAAACAGATACGCATCACTGTTACGGACATTCTGTTAAACAGGTTCAAAATGAGGTTGACAGCTTTTTAAATCGAATAGTTGTGGTAAACAAAATCTGGGTTAGAAGCTATGAGCCAGAATTAAAGAGATTATCATCAGAATGGCACACTCCTGCCTCTCCAAGGCCCAGCACATTCAGAAGAAAGCTATAAAATTTGAAGTTGATGATGATATGTGCCTGTGATAACAAGGATATGTTTGACTGTGCATTGCGTTCCAGTGGGACAAACTGTTAATCAAACTAGTACCAGATGTTTCTGATGAAAACATACTGAAACCTGCAGTCTGAAAGAAACATAAAACTCTGTTAAATGATTAGCCGTTGACATTACACGACAACTCGTCTTGCCACAAACTGACAAAGCAGGGAAGATAACATCACTTATGAGGTCCTATCAATGGGCCACTGTGGTGCGTTCTACTCGTATGAGTTCCCCAACTTTGATTTATTACCCCGGTTGAAAGATCCCCTGCACAGAATACGTTTCTACAACTTAGATGGCTTGGAAGTGAAGGTGACTAAGCAGATAGAGCATATAGAATGTGGTTGCCTGGTTCAACGAGCATTTCGGACCTTCTCAACAGATGGGATTTGGTCATTTGAAAGAAAGGATGGTGCATCAAAAGAATATTCAAAGCTGCTGGTCATAGTCGTATTTTTTATTTTTTATTGATATGTTCTCATTATTTGTTGAATGACCCTTGTAAAATGGAATGATTCTTGCCAGATTAAGTTAAAGATCATTTCATTTTATAAAGCATGGTGGAGTCAAGTATCAATCTACATTTGCAAATATCAGAAACTGTACTGTGTTTTTACTTTGTTGTCACTTCTGAATAAATTCTTATACCATTATATTTCAGGTCCATATGGAAAGCCCGTGGTACCTATGTGTATGCCATGCCTGGATCATGTACAACGACTTTGTCATACTCCACCAAGCTGGTGAAAGCTGGTCATGTTACGTTTGAGTACCAGTACGCAGACCCGGAGACAATATTTCACTTCATCGTAAGTTTTATTTTTGACAAATAACAGGAAGATTGTTTTATATTGAATGGAGATATGGTGTGTGTGTGTGTGTGTGTGTGTGTGTGTGTGTGTGTGTGTGTGGTGTGCGTGCGTGCGTGCGTGCGTGCGTGCGTGCGTGCGTGCGTGTGTGTGTGTGTGACAAAAATATGTGAAATTTTTTTTTTATGTCTTTATGGATGGATCTTATAGCAGATTGTGGTCAGATGTGCAGACCATGGAGATGTCATGAATGCTGCATAAGTTTGGACATCGTGGTGCCAAAGTCAAGGTAGCATGAACCAAAAATGTGCCTGCGTTTAACACTTTTGGGGGAATGTGTGTGAACGGTACTTTTTAAGCAACTCTTTAACTCAGCTTTTTGTTTTGTTGTTTGTTTTGTTTCCCATGAGATTTAGAGACCTTGAGACAGTCTTTAGTCTCACTTTCTCCTTTTGGTGATTGTTTCTATGATTTGGAGATCCTAATGCAGTCTCTCTCTCTCTCTCTCTGTGTCTCTGTCTCTGTCTCTTGTGTGGGTGTCTGTGTGTGTGTGTCTCTGTCTCTCTCTCACTTTCTCTCTCTCTCTCTCTCTCTCTCTCTCTCTCTCTTGTGTGTGTGTGTCTGTGTGTGTGTGTGTCTCTGTCTCTCTCTGACTCTCTCTCTTTCTCTCTCTCTCTCTCTGTCTCTCTGTCTCTGTCTCTCACACTCTGTCTCTCTCGTCGAATAGATGTGATTTTGAAAGTATCTTTTTCATTGTTTTCTTCTGAAGCCAGTGGCAGTAAAGAAGTCAGTGTAATATTGGTGTTGGTGAATGGGTTTTGATGTACAGAAGTGTGTGTGTGTGTGTGTGTGTGTGTGTGTGTGTGTGTGTGTGTGTGTGTGTGTGTGTGTGTGTGTGTGTGTGTGTGTGTGTGTGTGTGTCTCTCTCTCTGTGTGTGTGTGTGTGTGTGTGTGTGTGTGTGTGTGTGTGTGTGTGTGTGTGTGTGTTGTGTGTGACAGAGAGAGAGAGGAATAAAGACACTTTATATGGGATTGATATTTTAAAACACATTTGGCGGACCAAAATTAGAAACAGAATTCTGTGAATGTGCAGGTACAAAATGACCAGTGTTCCTCCACTGAGGATGAGAATGGCAGCAGCTGGCCTGATACCACACCGGAGGGTAAATGGGGGTCTATAATGGTAAATAGCAGGTGACACCATTTACACAATTGAACCCATTCACTCTTGAAAATATTTGTGCCCCCAGGCCAAAACATTGGCTGTGCATAATATGAAAAAAATCCAAACCCCTCCTCATGCTCTCTTGTGGAAAAAAAAATTGCGGAAAAAGGTACAAACAGAGGAGAAAAAATAGAAAAAAAGTAAATGAACAGAGCTCAAATTTGCTTGAAAGGCATGTGCGTTCTTGAAAGAAAATGATTGTAGACATCTGTAATACTGTTGATAGGACCAGCGTCAGCAGAGCGATTCTGGTTGCATGGTTGGGAGTGAAAGGGTTAATTCAGAATGACCTTGTTTTCAACTTTATATTAAAATAATTGATAATGAAGAATGATGAATATGTCAATGAATATGATGACACTGAGTTGTTGATCACTCCTTTGAAACTTTAGTCAGATTAATAACAATGAAAGATAATGATAATATCAGTGAAAATGATGAGTTGTACATTACTCGTTTGATAATGTTATTTCAATCAGTGGTAATGATGGGCATTGACAATGTCAGTGAAGGTGATAAGGTATCATTGGTAATGACAGACATTGACAATGTCAGTGAAGGTGATAAGGTATCATTGGTAATGACAGACATTGACAATGTCAGTGAAGGTGATAAGGTATCATTGGTAATGACAGACATTGACAATGTCAGTGAAGGTGATAAGGTATCATTGGTAATGACAGACATTGACAATGTCAGTAAAGGTGATAAGGTATCATTGGTAATGACAGACATTGACAATGTCAGTGAAGGTGATAAGGTATCATTGGTAATGACAGACATTGACAGTGTCAATGAAGGTGATAAGGTATTGGTAATGACAGACATTGACAGTGTCAATGAAGGTGATAAGGTATCAGTGGTAATGACAGACATTGACAATGTCAGTGAAGGTGATAAGGTATCATTGGTAATGACAGACATTGACAGTGTCAATGAAGGTGATAAGGTATTGGTAATGACAGACATTGACAATGTCAGTGAAGGTGATAAGGTATCATTGGTAATTACAGACATTGACAGTGTCAATGAAGGTGATAAGGTATCAGTGGTAATGACAGACATTGACAGTGTCAATGAAGGTGATAAGGTATGATTGGTAATGACAGACATTGACAATGTCAATGAAGGTGATAAGGTATCAGTGGTAATGACAGACATTGACAATGTCAGTGAAGGTGATAAGGTATCGTTGGTAATGACAGACATTGACAATGTCCGTGAAGGTGATAAGGTATCATTGGTAATGACAGACATTGACAATGTCAGTGAAGGTGATAAGGTATCATTGGTAATGACAGACATTGACAATGTCAGTGAAGGTGGTAAGTGTGATTAGGTCATAACCCTTTTGACAATTTTATTCATATCATATATCAATGATAATGAAAAGCAGATGTGATTTAATAAATTCAAGTAGAGTTTACTCCATTTAAATAGCTTCATTGTGTGGTTTCCTCCACAGATTTTTACTGCAGTAATGTCATGACTTTTTGGTGGGCAGTGTGTGGTATCTTGTATGGAAAAATCAAGGTCAGACATGATACCTTGTTATTCCTGCTAGTGTATGTAATTAAGACAAAATTACATAAAAGAGTAACAGGGGGTCCAGATCCCTACATGTTAAGCAAAAACGTCAGTGTCTCTCATTTATAAACTTCGGTATCTCCTAGTTAGAAGTTACATAGTGGCCATAATTCACATATATTAGGGAAAGAATTCTACTGTACATATCTGAGATTAAATCATGTAATGTTAGAAACATTTATATGTAATTATTATTTGAAAACACATGATTATCACACATACATGCACACACTCACACACACACGGACACGCACGCACGCGCACGCACACATACACACACACACACACATACTGTCTCTCTCTTACACCACATCAAATACACACACATATTTACATACACACACATACACGTGCACGCGCATGCACATACACAACATACACACACGTGCATACATGCACGCATGAACACACACACACACAAACACACACACACATTCACACCCCACACACACACACACACACACAACACACACACACACACACACACACAAGAGATAGACCCACACACACTTTAACACACATGCACACACGTACATACAATATACACAGATGCATGCATACACATGCACACACGCACACATGCATACACGCACGCACACATGCATGCACACATTCACACACACACACACACACACACACACACACACACACACACACACACACACAGACCACACACACACACACACACACACACACACACACACACACACACACACACACACACACACACACACACACAGTGACACACACCGTCTAATATCACTTATAGTGAAAAGACATTAAATCAAAGAATGAATGAACACACACACACACACACACACACACACACACACACACACACACACACACACACACACACACACAACACACACACACACACACAGACACACACAGACACACAGACACACACAGACACACAGACACACAGACACACACAGACAGACAGACACACACAGACAGACAGACACACAGACACACACAGACAGACACACAGACAGACACACACAACACACACACAGACACACACACACACAGACAGACAGACACACACACACAGCACACACACACACACACACACAAACACACACACACACACACACACACATATATGAAAGTGCACATGATTAGATATGTACACACAGGTGTGCACACATTCTTATCCTGGCTGATTGTCCATTTGCATCCAAGACTTAACAATTTGGGATTAAGCTGGATTTTGTGCAGACAGTATTGTGTTTGTTCATTTTGGTCTGGTGGTAGCTAGAATGTAACTTTTATCAGACACAGTCTTTTTGTTTTCTGGGCCACTCTACACTCACACAAACATATATTCATGCTTTTCTGTTTCTGACCAGCAATCTTCCCATTTCACAGCTTCAGTAAAAAATATTGTGTACATTTTCACACTCACCATACCAACACACAAATGAAAAAATCAGAACAGATTCTTAAAAACAGTGGTAAAATGTTGAAGAAAATGAGCCAGATGATGAAAGATTTCAGTTTACATATACAGTTAAGTCTTGACTGACACTTCATGTTAATACAGTCATTGTTGTCGGCGTCAAAACTCTAGTTTGTTATCTGAGACTGTTCCTGGATACTTATTATACCCATTCGTATGCTTCAATTTTTGCCTGTATAAAGTTTAAAACTTTAGTGTGAGGCCATCTAAAATGGCACAGTATGTGTGGTTATCTGCCTTCATCTGTGTTACAAACTAAGTCTCCATCAGATTTTAACTTGATAGTTTAACAGTGAAAGAGGGCAGTGCTTCTTTTTGTTTTGGACTTTTCCAGGTACTTTTTGTTATCAGAAGGCATAGATTGGATGTCTCTAGAACAACAATGATTTAATTACTCATTTTCTAGATATTGGATTTGATCCACTGCATTCTGTTCTCATCCATGTCTCTTTAAAAGTTCTCGAATGTAGTGATTCATGTGAAAGATTTTCGCTGATCATGTGTTAAACTTTGGTCTTTGGGAACCGTGTTCTTCTGTAAGATTCTAGAATCAAATATTGTAATATGCTGTTTGCTGGTTAAAATTAGTTCTCTACATTCTTTTCTGCTGTAGATTTTCTGTAAGATTCTACAATGAATTGTTGAAAGTTCCTGCTTTTCTTGTGGTATAAGTCAGTTTAGAATGTTCTGAGTTCTTCTGTATAATTCTAGACTTTGTTCTGTGAGATTCTAGAAAAAAACATCACAGAAACAATTGGTGCACAGATCCTAGCATGTGGCACTGAATGTGCTTTTGAGGATTGAAGGATATTTTGATATTTGTATTATTGAATTTGCTGCTGTTTTGCTGGAGAATAAATCTGATGTTGGGTTCCTTGTATGATCATGCCCTCCTGGTTTGAATGTGAGCTGAAGGAAGAGAGATCAAACAGAATTTAGTCACATAAGTTCTACTGTTCTTTCCATTTTCTGAGCAGAAGATTTGTGACACTCTGGGATGAAACAAACAAAACATGATATTTGAGACCTCTGCGCTGTTATTGTAGAACTAAAATCTGAACTACATGTTATTCTTTTTGATAATATAAAGCTGATGTCAGTCATTTCTTTTATTACCATAATTGGCAATCATTTCTTTTATTACCAAAGTACTACGTATAGTCAAAATGCAAAAAGCAATTGAATTTTTGTTTTTTTTGTTTTTGTTACAGTGAATACTTGTTAATTACTTGTAACATGTCAAAACACTGGTTCAGTCCATTGTTTGTGCAAGATGTATTTAAAAATTGAGGTAGGTACATTTCACCAAAACAGTCTGATTTCTGATTTGAAAGTAAACCAAACTTATCCTAATTGAGTAACAACCCAGATTATGTATGACTTGAACTCAGTGAGTACTGAATAATGAATTACCAAAAAATGTAGAGAAGAATAGGAAGTGAAATGTATCTTAATCATTTGTTTCATATTTAAGTATTTTCATTTAACTGAAAATGTATCTTTGTCATTCAGTATCTATTTCAGTGTTGTTTATTTAGATGAAGATTTATTATTATTGTTGTTACTGTTTTTTTAAATCTTGTTTTTATTTGTGGTAGGTGCCTTTGAAGTCTGGAACAAACATCTTGCAGTGGCGAGTGATTGGGGCATTGTCTGATATGGTGGGATCTCAAAACCCTATCCTCATTCGCAAAATTGAAGTCACAGGTACTGGTTGTATATTTTCCTTTGTTTTGTTTCGATTGCTAAATTTGAATAGAAAAAAGATTCCTGAATATTGATATGTATTTTCTCCATATTCTCCTGTCTCTGCATTGTCCTATGTTTTACATGCTTTGTGCCACCTACACCTGTGGAGATGCTGGGGGATGTTTCAGGATGAATAGTATCCCCATCTTCTGGAAATCCTGTGCTAGAAATTGTCTCTTTTCTGTCACTCTCTTTGTCTCTGCCTTGCTCCTTTGCTTTCTGTCATTTTTTTTCCCTATCCTTTTCTGCCTTAGTCCATTCATCTGTCTGTGTTCTGTAAGGTCTTATATACTTTTTCCTGGGATTGATAATTGGATATATGTAATAAGTGCATTTTTGGTTTAGAGGAAGTGTGATGTGTAGAAGCAATTTTATGTAATTTGGGCTAGTTTTTATATGTGTGTTTTAGGGTCCTTAGTTATGTTTACATTTGTATTCAGGCTTGTGTTTTTTACAACCCCTGGTGATAAATTTGATGGAAAGGTCAACACCAGGGGCATGTGCTTAGATTATGTGTGCAAATGTATTGGTATGTTTACTTAATTTCCTTTTCCAGATGGTGTTTTTTTTGTATGTTTTCAGACATTTATAGCCGTGATATGGCTCTGCACAGTCAGCTGGGTTTTAAACAGTAACTTGCGTCTCCCAGTCCTGCACTTTTTTCTGAGATAGAGATAATTTTCTTTTCATTTTGTATTTTTTCTTTTTCTTTGTCTGTTTGTTTAGTTTATTTGTTTATTTGTTCATGTCGGAACAGTTTTCTTTTAACTTGATGGGCAGTTTTGAGTGTACAGTAAAAAAAATCAAACAACAAAATGTTTATTAAAGATCAAACAACATAGCTTAAGCTGGGGCTGAAAATGCAGTTTGGATGATTGTCTTTGACGAACTAAAAAGTTCAAAAAAGATTGAGGGCAAAAATTTGAAAAAAAGATAGAGGATTATGTCAGCAAGTAAGTTTATGGATCGTGTCAGCAAGTAAGTTTATGGATGTTTTCATGTGTCCAACAGGAGTTGCGTACACCTCCGAGTGCACCAAGTGTCGTAATGGTACTTACAGCAGTGGGGGTACAGCATTCTGTGCTCCTTGTGAAGTCAGCAAGTATTCTAACAGGGGTGCCGCACAGTGTGAAAACTGCCTAGCTGATGAGTATTCAGGTCAGTTGCTTCTGCTGAGTGCTGTGGTCTGGAGATAGAAATCAAAAATGTCTGCTTCTGACTGTTGTGTATAACTTTTGAAACTGTCAGGTTGTGTGTGTGTGTGTGTGTGTGTGTGTGTGTGTGTGTGTGTGTGTGTGTGTGTGTGTGTGTGTGTGTGTGTGTGCGTGCGTGCGAGCGCGTGCGCGCACGAGAGAGAGAGAGAGAGAGTGAGAGTGAGTGAGTGAGTGTGTGTGTGTGTGTGTGTGATATAAATGAACATGTCAGCAAAAAGTTTCTCAGCCATTTCTAGATGAATTTTTGTTCCAAACTGATTTGGTATGTTGGGTTCTTTTACGGTTACAATGAATAAACACAAATGCGTTGATATGGACCTAAGTAAAGGGAGATTATCTATTATAGTTGTTATTGGAAAGTGGGATGTTGTGTGTGTGTGTGTGTGCGCGTGCATTTGTGTGTGTGTGCGCGTGCATTTGTGTGTGTGTGCATGCCTGCATGCATGTGTGCGTGCGTGCGTACGTGTGTGTGTGTGTGTACATGTGTGTGTGTGTGGGTGCAACTCTGTATATATGTGTGTGTGTGTGTGTGTGTGTGTGTGTGTGTGTGTGTGTGTTGTGTGTGCACGCATGTTCATGCATGTGTGAAACCTGTGTTTAGGAGGGGGTGGGGTTATTGTATAAAGTTTGTCAGGAAACTTTAAAAAAAAGTTTAGCATGAAAAAAAGAAAGCTTTGTGAGTTAATTCAAATGTTGTTCTGAGAAAAACATGTATACTTTTGAAAGATGCAGTGTTTAGGGGATAGATAAAAGTAATCATTTGAATATACTTGCTGTGTGGACTTGTTGTTTGATAACTTCTGATCAGCTGTTGAAGTGTTTCATCTACCTTATTAAGATATTAAAGTGTAGAAAATAGGACAAAAAATAAAATGGTGTCTAAGACTTGTATCTTATTGTTGTGTGAAATGAATATTAACCCTCTGGGCCCGAATGCGTCGCAACGCTTTGTGTGACCGTATTCCGAGCGCACGCTGTACGTCGCCACAGCACAGTGGGTCAAACAGCCGGGTCTCGCTCTATTTTTATATTATCCAATCAGAATAATTCCTTCCCAGTCGCTGCAGAACACTTCAATTTGCACGTGGCAGCCTCCATTGTGATAGTTTGGTGTACGTTTTGTCAGTTTTCACAATGAAAAGATCAACTCCTCAATCTTCGACCTCTCGTGAAGCAAACAAGCGCCAGCGTTTTTTCACCACTGAGCAAGTGCTCGAAGCTTTGTACGATTCCGATTCAGATGAGATAACTTCAAGGTAGTCCTTTCTGTAATACTTTTACACTGTTTTTTTGTGGTTGTTTTTCAGTAGTTTGTCTCTTATGCATGCATTACTACGATGGGGTAGATTTTCAGTGCACTCTGCTCAGGAGCCCAAGAATAGTGTATTGTATGGCTCAGGGGGCTAGGGCTCAAAGGTTAAATTAAGAAAGAAGAAAAAGAAGGAGGAAAATGCTCTGCAACTTGTTTAATGTATATAATGGAATCACCAGCATGCAATCAACATGTCAGCTGCACACTCATACATACACATACACATGCATGCACATATGCATGCAGTCACACACACAAGACACACACACAAACACACACACACCACATGCACACACGCACGCGCGCGCACACACGCACGCGCACACACCACACGCGCACGAGCACACGCACGCACGCACGCACACACCACGCACACGCACACGCACACACACACACACACACACACACACACACACACACACACACACACACACACACACACACACTTTCTTACGATTCTGTAACAATACATGTTCTTTTTGCAGTCGCTGGCTCAGCATCATGTTTTAAACGCCCACCATGTACAAAGTATGATTACTATGAGTACCAGACACCATGCGACCAAAACAAAAAGGTATGCATCTATCACGGGATTCCTTGCTTGTTGGTAGTGCCCTGTGGCATCTTGGGTTGTGTAACAGCAGTCAGAATGCCCCATTTTGTTCAGTTGTTGCTATCAGAGAGCCTGTAGTCCAGAACACTGTTGCGTGAGCAGTGACTTGCCAGATTAGTCGTCAGGCCACTCAGGTATTACTAGAGTTTGGGAAGGTTAAAAAGCAAGACAGAGTAGATACTTGAAATACTTCCATGTAATCAGTGATTTGCCAGGTTATTTGCACTTCTGTAGTGCTAGGGTTGGGGATGGTAACGAGCAAGGTAGAGGAGATGTCTGAAATACTGCTAATTGAGAATGACTTGCCAGGTTATTTATCACTTACGGTATTGCTAGGGTTGGGGATGGTAAAGCAGTAAGGTAGAGGAGATATCTGAAATACTGCTGTTTGAGAATGACTTGCCAGGTTATTTATCACTTACAGTATTGCTAGGGTTGGGGATGGTAAAGCAGTAAGGTAGAGGAGATGTCTGAAATACTGCTGTTTGAGAATGACTTGCCAGGTTATTTATCACTTACTGTATTGCTAGGATTGGGGATGGTAAAGCAGTAAGGTAGAGGAGATATCTGAAATACTGCTGTTTGAGAATGACTTGCCAGGTTATTTATCACTTACAGTATTGCTAGGGTTGGGGATGGTAAAGCAGTAAGGTAGAGGAGATGTCTGAAATACTGCTGTTTGAGAATGACTTGCCAGGTTATTTATCACTTACAGTATTGCTAGGGTTGGGGATGGTAAAGCAGTAAGGTAGAGGAGATATCTGAAATACTGCTGTTTGAAAATGACTTGCCAGGTTATTTATCACTTACTGTATTGCTAGGGTTGGGGATGGTAAAGCAGTAAGGTAGAGGAGATATCTGAAATACTGCTGTTTGAGAATGACTTGCCAGGTTATCTATCACTTACAATATTGCTAGGGTTGGGGATGGTAAAGCAGTAAGGTAGAGGAGATATCTGAAATACTGCTGTTTGAGAATGACTTGCCAGGTTATTTATCACTTACGGTATTGCTAGGATTGGGGATGGTAAAGCAGTAAGGTAGAGATGTCTGAAATTCTGCTGTTTGAGAATGACTTGCCAGGTTATTTATCACTTACTGTATTGCTAGGGTTGGGGATGGTAAAGCAGTAAGGTAGAGATGTCTGATATACTGCTGTTTGAGAATGACTTGCCAGGTTATTTATCACTTACAGTATTGCTAGGGTTGGGGATGGTAAAGCAGTAAGGTAGAGATGTCTGAAATACTGCTGTTTGAGAATGACTTGCCAGGTTATTTATCACTTACAGTATTGCTAGGGTTGGGGATGGTAAAGCAGTAAGGTAGAGGAGATGTCTGATATACTGCTGTTTGAGAATGACTTGCCAGGTTATTTATCACTTACAGTAGTGCTAGGGTTGGGGATGGTAAAGCAGTAAGGTAGAGATGTCTGATATACTGCTGTTTGAGAATGACTTGCCAGGTTATTTATCACTTACAGTATTGCTAGGGTTGGGGATGGTAAAGCAGTAAGGTAGAGGAGATGTCTGAAATACTGCTGTTTGAGAATGACTTGCCAGGTTATTTATCACTTACGGTATTGCTAGGGTTGGGGATGGTAAAGCAGTAAGGTAGAGGAGATGTCTGAAATACTGCTGTTTGAGAATGACTTGCCAGGTTATTTATCACTTACAGTATTGCTAGGGTTGGGGATGGTAAAGCAGTAAGGTAGAGGAGATATCTGAAATACTGCTGTTTGAGAATGACTTGCCAGGTTATTTATCACTTACAGTATTGCTTGGGTTGGGGATGGTAAAGCAGTAAGGTAGAGGAGATATCTGAAATACTGCTGTTTGAGAATGACTTGCCAGGTTATTTATCACTTACAGTATTGCTAGGATTGGGGATGGTAAAGCAGTAAGGTAGAGGAGATGTCTGAAATACTGCTGTTTGAGAATGACTTGCCAGGTTATTTATCACTTACTGTATTGCTTGGGTTGGGGATGGTAAAGCAGTAAGGTAGAGATGTCTGAAATTCTGCTGTTTGAGAATGACTTGCCAGGTTATTTATCACTTACTGTATTGCTAGGGTTGGGGATGGTAAAGCAGTAAGGTAGAGATGTCTGATATACTGCTGTTTGAGAATGACTTGCCAGGTTATTTATCACTTACAGTATTGCTAGGGTTGGGGATGGTAAAGCAGTAAGGTAGAGATGTCTGAAATACTGCTGTTTGAGAATGACTTGCCAGGTTATTTATCACTTACAGTATTGCTAGGGTTGGGGATGGTAAAGCAGTAAGGTAGAGGAGATGTCTGATATACTGCTGTTTGAGAATGACTTGCCAGGTTATTTATCACTTACAGTAGTGCTAGGGTTGGGGATGGTAAAGCAGTAAGGTAGAGATGTCTGATATACTGCTGTTTGAGAATGACTTGCCAGGTTATTTATCACTTACAGTATTGCTAGGGTTGGGGATGGTAAAGCAGTAAGGTAGAGGAGATATCTGAAATACTGCTGTTTGAGAATGACTTGCCAGGTTATTTATCAGATCGTTGTCTATTGCTAGAGTTGGGAAGGATAAAGTTGAAGGTAAAGGTAGAGGCAATATGTACCAACCTTATAATGCTGGTTTAGAGAAAAGCTGAGATCTCTACCACCTCCTTCCCCTGCAACTTCATGGTTATGGAAGAACCCATGTATTGTTGAATGCTGTATTCTGCCCTCATCATCACTGAAAGGTCTTTTTGAAAGATTATACTCTGTATCACAAGTGGTTTGACTGTCAAAGATAGTGAACTCCATGGGAGCAGGTTGAAGATATGCCGTAATGTCATTATTTATTTGCTTCAAATTACATAGCAGCAGTTTTGAACTTCAGTTGTATTATTATAATGTTTTTAAGTCTGTGTATGTAGTGAAGATGAAATGTATATGTGTCGTAGTACGTGAACATTCACATTCTTTGTGCTTGTTCTTTCAACTGTCGTACATGTCCTTCTGTTTTTGCTGCAGACTCGAAAAATATACAAGTGGATTGAGCCGAAAGTGTGCAATGACCACATATTAGGATCCGTAGCTCTGCCCCATAGTACAGACCTGAAGGCCTGCCCACCTTGCAACCCAGGAATGTACCCGGTAAACGACTCACACTGTGAGTTCTGTACTGACGGCTCCTATTCTGATGGCAGTCTCACATGCAAAGCTTGCCCTGTTTCCACGTCCCCTGAATATGGGTTAGAGTACCAGTGGTGGACAGTCATGCCTCCTAATGTTACATCCCGCTGTATAAGTATGGGCGGTAAGTGTGTTTTCAGTTTATTTACTTTTCTTTATATCATGTTTGTTTGTTTGAGCATTTCATCCAGTTTGTGGTCAAGTACAATACATTTTTTTTCATGTGTGTGTGTGTGTGTGTGTGTGTGTGTGTGTGTGTGTGTGTGTGTGTGTGTGTGTGTGTGTGTGTTTTCTTTTCTTTTTTTGTTTTTTGTTTGTTTTTTTGTTAATCCTTTCTCTTGCAAGCATACTTCTTGATGTGGTTCATAATTCACTGATATGAAGGTAATGCATCACGTCAGCTGAACATTTATCACATGACTTTCTGCCCATAAATATATATAGACATCTGACTGTAAATGGCAGCACCCACATTAAATGGATTGAAGTTGGGGGAAAGAAGTATTCTGGTGATTTTGAGTTATTTTGTCTTTTTTTCCATGTGAATTCACATTGTTGTGTACACGCAGTCATAGTTGATTTATTTATGAAGGAAACATGTGCACAGATATTGGAGATTTAGTTGGTTTCTCAGAATCAACAACTGATGATGTTTCAGACAGTTTCAATGTAACTTGTAAGTTTACTGGACAACAGATGGGCATGGTCAAAATATTGACATCGGGGATAGAGGGAGTATAAGAGGCCCTGGTGGTAGTTAATTACGATAAAATTTATTCAGTTCATGGCAGAAAAACTGACACAATAGTGTAAGAAAAAAATTTGCCCTGACAACTGTTGAAAGTATGTGATAACGCATTTTGTTCTTGGTAATGCTGATATTATATGCGTTTTGTATTAGGCCTACTTAAGTCTAATTTTTTCCCCTCGCATTTTGTTTCTTGCTCATTTTTTGGTTTGTTTTTGTTTCGTATAACTAAAAAACACATTTATTTTTGTTTCATAACTACAAAAACACTAAACATGCACCCCTGCATGTACCCTTACTGCAAACTATACAGTGCTGCATTTTATTTATAGATTAATTTTCTTTTTTTTAAAACTTTTTTTTAATTAAAAATTGTGGATTATCACATGCAAATAGTTGCGTTCTTTTGTCCCAATCTAGTTAAATGTACGCATTGTTCAGTTATGTAGCAAGATATATAAGCTTACTATAGCTGGCTAGTCTAGATTAACAGGTAATAGCAAGATATATATAAGCTTAATATACCTGGCTAGTCTAGATTTACTTACATGCACCTTCAAATGTTGTAGTAACTAGATTTACTTACATGCACCTTCAAATGTTGTAGTAACCTTTCTAACTCCAAATGCTGCTTGTGAATATGTGAACTGAATGGTCCAGGTGTTGAAAAGTGTTACTTGTTATGTTGGATGATGAATTGAAATTTTGTCTTAGTGGAAATTCCCTTATAGCTTAAGGAGTTGAACTATTTCATGTACACAGCATCCAGAAATGTTTGCCACTTTTTTGGTAAAGGTTGAAGCCAACAAAGCATTTAGAAGTAAAAGTTGTTTCCTTCATGTAAACTATAAACAGTGCTACTATAAACAGTACAGACTATCCATGAAATCACATTATTGTAGGTAGTCCCAGCCATTTTTTTCTAATAGTCAGAAATACCTGAAATCACTTTCTAATGAATCAGAATGATATTTTAAGAGTCCACACAAAATTTCACATGAAAATCTTTATTAGTTTAGGAGTTATTGCATAAAATGTATTTCACAAATTCGCGATATTGCGGAATACGTAATAATGCCACATATTCAAATGCATGAAACTACTGATGTTCAATGTGACCACAATGTTTTTTACATTTTTTCTTATCTGTGTATAGTAGATTGTAAAATTATAGAAAGGAAAAGAAAGGAAAATGTTTCCTGTTCACACAGTATGACATCAAACTTAAAAAAAAAAAAGCGTTTGACATTGTTGATCAGTCAAGCAAGGGCTAAATCCTTATTTTTAGAGGGGTACCATAATGACTAGAATTATCTGGTACCAGTTCTGATACTTACATTCTAGTCTCATACATGCCAGGTATCAGTCTACTTTTTTCCAGGTCTGTCTATATCAATATAACTGAGAAATTGACACTCAAACAGAGCTCCATATGCATATTTGTGTTTAATCTCACATGTTAACTTTGTTAACATTATTTTCCGTCAGACTGAAATTTCATATCTTCCTTTCTAGAAGTCGTACAGAAAACTATAACCTATCAAAATGTTTGTCTTGGGGTGAAATGTACAATGAACCAATACATAAACAGATATTGTGAAGATTACATTTGGCAGTACCCCTTCAATACAAGAATCATTTCATAATTAATCGATTCATAACATTCCGAAAACCAAAATTATCAAAAACAAAAACAAAAAAAACAAAAAAAGGAATTAAACAGAACTGCACTACATTTTGATAGCTTCCTTGGAGTTATTATCTTCCTTGTCTAATTTGATTTACCTTATTTATTTATAATTTGTAAATGACCCTTGCACACTATTCCGTCATGGGGCAGGGATACCCATGAGGTTGAGAGTATCATTAAGAAATTATGGTGATAGATAGTGTCACAAATTAGTGTCAAATTAGTACAGACCAGACCTACAGATAAAAATTAACAGCACAAATCTTTATACATGTAGATAAATACCTTGTTCTCAGCATGCAGAGCAGAACTGCACTTTGAACATATGATGCCTCCTCTGAAGCTGGTCAAAGTTTTCTACAGCCCACTTTCTAGCGTTTAGTCCTATAGGCCGCTTCTCCACATCCCACTGTACGATGAAGTGTGCAGGGACATCATGATCCAAGTCCAGTGTAGAAGGCCAAAAAAAAGAATTTCTTGACCCATCCTGCTGCATGAAAGTGACAGACGCACTAGTCTCACTCTTGACTTCAAGCACCTCTCCAATGAAGCACTGCTGCTCATAGTATACAGCTACAGTTTGACCTTGGCGCTGGAAGGTGCCAGAGAAGTCAACTTCTGCAAATTCCTCATCAGAATCCAGATTGAGGTCAGAATCACTCTCACTCGTGTGACAGTCGGTGTCAGAAACATCCTCTTCTGCCTGAAGGTGCCGCTTTTTCCTTGGAGGTTCACTGTCGCAAGTATTCGGGTCAGGAAGGTTAGAGTCATCCAATGTTGGCGCTGCTGAAGACCCAGTGGGATTGAACTCTGCCAGGAACATCTTTAAGTCAGACATCATCTGCTCCAAGGTCTTTCCAGCTGCTACAAGACGTGAACTTTTGGAGTTCATGATGATCCTGTAGTACCTAAGCTGCAGCTTCATGGCATCTATTTTGCTTGTTTTGGTGGTGTATGATTCTATGAGAGTATCAACATCTTTGCTCATCATACATGCACTGCCAATGGGACAAGCTCTGATGTCTTGCAAGATCTTAAAACGCCTTTTGCATTGTTCCTTCTCCTTTTCTTTTCGTGCTGCTGATCTGGCTAACAACTTTTCTTTTTCCTGCACAGCCACATTTTTCTCCTGTTTGCGGTAGAAAGCCCTCAGATGACTGCTTTTCTGTCTTGCTATCTTGTGCAGCCGCTTTTGATCTGCCTCTGACTTTGAAGGAAGCCATTTGGAGAGGGAGTGGTTGCGTTTCATCATGTTGACTGTTGAGTGGTAGAAGGATAGAGCATAGCGACGCTTGTTCAGGGAAAAATCAAGATCTCCCATGCAGGCCTCACCTAGAAGGTTGTTGGTCTGGCAGTGGGCCATCTTCTGGCGAGCTTCCTTAGATGGAGGGGCACCATACTTCCCACCAGGCAGGAAATCGCTCAGCTGATTTTTAATGGTGTCAAGGAACCTTTGGCAGATTACTTTTACACAGTCTTTAAACAGATTTGTTTCACTTGCAGGGATTTTAGTCTTAACAAACTGGACGACAGACTTTACAATGGGTGTCTCCTCCATGACTATGTCCAGAACAGATGGGAGCGTTTCCATCACAAGGTTAAACTGCTTTTCATGCTCGAGAATGGACTTGAGTGACGATTCCATCTTCTGGATGTAGATGTAGAGGTCCAGATAGTGGATGTTGCTTTTAATCAGCACCCAGAATGGCCCAGACACACAGACGTACACTGTTGCAAGAGCAGCCAACATTACCACCACCTTGTCATCCTTCAAGTCTGCCAACACACTCTGGATTTTCAAATTTGGTGTTTCCTCCAGGTAGTCGCCTATGAAAGTGACAATGTCATCAAGATGGTGGAGTATAGCAGCAGCACCTTCAAAGGTGTTGTTAAAGCGGTTTCCCCTGAAGCTGCTGATGTAACTCTTGACATCCTTCAGAAGGCAAAATCCAATCCAGCTTTCCCTACATCCATTCTTGTCATCTCCACGTGGACCAATGATGTCACATGTTGTCCTGACGGCACGTAGAGCTGCAGGTTCTGATGCAGAACTTCGGAAATGCGCGAACGCTGGCAACACATCCCGGCCAAGATGTTTTTTAAGGCTTTTGCTGCTTTCTACTTCACCCAGTGCCTTTTCTGCAGCACTGCTCAGACCCAAAAGAAAATGTGCATTGCAGTATAGAAATTCTAATCCTGAGTCAGTACCTACAATAGCTTGTTTCGCTGACTGCAATTGATGGCTGAAGGATTTCATCACACTTGCGCGATCTGTCATTGTAGATGTGAGATTTCTCAGTGTGTTTTGAACAGCTGCTTTTGTTTTATCAGGATCATCATCATGCAATGAAGAGAGCTCATGTATCAGGGCCATGGTCATATCTGTCAAAGAGGAGGCAGTTTCAGAGGCCACACGCTGAAAACCTAATGACAATGTTGTTTTGTTGTCAAGTGTTACCTGCTGTCCAATGTACTTTTTTCTGTCACGGCTTGTGCCATCAGTGTGCAGATCAAAACGTTTACTTTGCAGTTCCTCGCTGACATGCATCTTTGACAGGACATGCGCCTCATCCACACACCTGAAAACGGTTGACTTTGATGGAAGATCAGACAATGGAAGCTCTGTGTCAAACACATGCTTAGCAACCGACTGAATAATTTGTGGCACTTTGGCAGCTCCAACATCAAATTCTGTTACAAGTTCCCCAGCACATGCCCTAACACCGTCTCTATATTTTCCGTCTTCTTTCGTGTGACAGACAGGTTTTGTTTCCTCTTGATATTGTTCCTGGATGATGCTGTTTTCTTTGGTTAGTTTGCTCAATGACTTTTCCATTTTCTTCATTTTTTTATTGCTTTCCCTTATTTGGCTTTTCAGTCGTACGACTCGTAGACCATCTCTTTCCAGTTTCTCATTTGCAGTCTTTAGTTTGTCTTGTTCCTGGCACTGTTTTTCTTGTTCCTCTTGATATTTATTCTTTCTCTCCAAAGAAACTCGACGCAACCTACTGCTAGTTTTCTTGTGGGTGGCTACTTCAGATTTCAAGTCTGCCATCATATTCCTTGTGTGAGCAAGGGTTTGTTCTGCTGTTGCTTGTTTTTCTACAGTTTCTGCCAGCTGTTTCTGTAGATTCTCAACTTGAACAGTCAGAGCAGCAATCTTCTCATTTTTTTCGTTCAGTGCTTCCAAACGTCCTGCTGCTACTGCCTCCAGGTGTAAGTGTTTGTCTTCTTGCATTTTAAACTCCTGCAGGCTTGCACTCATTGATTGAAGTTGCAACTGCAGTTGGCTACAAGACCTGCAAGTGCCACTTTCAGTAGGCCTACATGCAGTACTAGTAGCGCTGGCAGTGGGTGTAACTGACATGCTGGAAGTTTCACTTAACGGGTCAGTGTCCAAACTTGACTTTGGTTTTGAAGAAACAACATTATGCAGCTCTCCTGGCAGAACTGTCTCGTCAACATCCATAGAAATGGTTTGAGCAGTGAAAGTTCTTGAACTAGACGAGTGAAGTTGAAAAACAGCTTCAAGGAGAGTATTGTATGCAGCTGGGTTTTTGCGACTGTCTTTCGTGGTTTGGTTGTATTTCTTCATGAGATCACTGATTTTTTTGTTCATGTGTTTTGAAGTTAATGTTGCACTGGGACAGAGCACAAGTATCCATTCAAAGACATCACTTGCAGTCAGTTTCCTTTCACGCTTGAATCTCTCAAGTTCAATGATGAGCCCGTTTGGAAGTTTATCATGAGGCTGTGGTCTAACTGCACCTGGTTCTTTCAGCAAAAAAGCCTGTGTCACATTAAACTGAATACAAAAGGGTGACTTCTTTGGAAAAACCACATCTTTCTCCTCTTTAAGAAACAGCAACACTGCACTCTGGTCATCGAAATCAAGTTTCTCTGCGCGTTTCTCGACACTTATCACTAAAGTATCTAAATTTTGATGAATGTTTAGCAATTTCTGGGAAAAATCAATGATTACTGACCAAGTGACTCCCAAAGTCAAACGCAAGAGCCCCAACTGCAGCAACAGCTGATTGGTGAGAACAGGAACAGACTCAAGTTTGCATGGACGGCTCCTTCCACTGCCAGGACCCAAAGCTTGTAGATGCCTCTTGTATCGGTCAAAGGTCTCGTTCTCTGTTAAGAGAAAACAAAAGAAAAAAAAAGCCTGTAGTAAACAGATATAAACAAACAAACAAACAAGATACAAAAATGTTAAAAAAAAAAAAAAAAAGGACCGACTCCTGGCAAGAAAAGAATAACTACTAAACTTGGAAGAAAAACAAAAAAAATTCTTCACACACACACACACACACACACACACACACACACACACAAGCACACACACACACACATTGAGCAAGATTCTCCTAGTTGCAATAATACCAACAGGCAGACACACAGGTAAACACAACACCATCACACCACTCATCAAAATTTGAGGAAAACACATAGACACACACACACACACACACACTTTGAAAATACTATTTTAACACATGTTAATACATGTTAACCAAACAAAAAATAAAGTGAACATTGAATCCATGTGGAAATAAACAGGATAATTCTGAAAGTGAAAGTAGACAATATAGACTTCTAATATAACAAACTGCTGGAGGCAATTATCACCAGTTATCACTAGAAAAAGAACACAGGGTTTTTCAATCAATAAAATTGGTGTTTTCTCCTTAAAAACCGCAGCAAGATTGAATAAATAAGCGTGCATTTCTGACCGAGACATTGTTTTCAATGAATATCAACACAGGTTTCGCTGAACCGGAAGTGTCTTTTGCGGTCTGTGATCGCAACAGTTGAAGAAGACAATACAAGAAAAATAACATCAAAACAAATCATCAAACCTCAACTTTACTTATCTTGTTGAGAAAATGGCTAAAATTAACAGACTGCATAGTTATAGCGTGTATTTCCTTCACGAATTTAGTTATTCTCTTCTGAACTGACCGTGACTGAGAGGCTCAGAAGTGCACACTTCACATCGATCGTATTTTGCTACGAAACACCACTCAAATTAGCAAATCATTGCTCATGTATGCAAAATCCTGTAAGAAAATGAATTTCATTGCAGTTACTTACCCAAAAATGAACGCAGACGCACATAAAATGCAGGTAGATCGTCAAAACGCGTCGAACACATGGGCTCGTTGGGCGCCGCCATTTTGATCAAGCCAGCCGATACACGCTACGGGGTTCTCGCAAAATTCCCACGGACGCAACCTACGACTGGAGCATACGATGTTCGTTTTGATTTCAAATTGAAGCCGAAGAATTGCTCTTTTCAACGGTATAAGTTTCCCTATCAGTTTTCAGGGGTTCTGAAGCTGTTATGCATTAAAGTTAGCGATTTTTTGACTCATTTTTTGACGGTTTTTCGACAAATGTTTCTATACGAAACTTACACAATGAGAAAGCTGAGAGCTTTGTCTGTCTGCATGTGTAGTCTAAATTTAGCTGTGTACTGTTCTCAGGCTGCGGTAGAGCGAGAGAGAGAGGGTGTTGTAAACAGCGCGTTTTCAACTACCGCGCTAGACTGGGACAGCGCGTCAGCGCGAGAGCGGATTCGCGGTATCCCTACCCACTTTCACGCAGTCGTACGGAAAAACCAACAAACGTATAAGAAAACGAAAAACACAGAACAACAGAAGAAAAGCAGAACTTTTATTCCACCACAAAATAAAATAAGTCCGTAAGAGTAAAGATTGTGAAAAATGATGACGAAGTTCGGCAATTTTTAAGATTTCTGCAAGTCAGTTGCGCTTTCTGCTGGCTGGGACTACCTAATTATTGTATAGTGTTTTGTGATGTTTAGTTAAACATGCTTGGTAGTACACCTAGGGCTGTGAAGTAATGCATGCTTGTTAGTACACCTGGGGCTGTGAAGTAATC
>JAPXFY010000018.1:35196815-35236815 GCA_030674185.1 Monoplex corrugatus | reverse complement strand
AAATGTGAATATTTGTTGGGGATGTTGTGTGGGGATTTACATTTGACAGTCAAATGCAAAAGGAATAAGATATCATAGAACAGAACTGCTCAAGTGGCTGTCTCTCTAATGCTTGGACCGCTATGCTATCCTGTCCCTTATGAGAAAAATGTCAAAAATGAAGAGTTTTCACTTTGCCTTGGGTTTTGCAAGTTAGGTTTTGCATGTAGGGTCATATATTGTGTTCATTGTTCCAGTTGCGTGCCCTGCCCTGATGGCCAGTATGTAGACCAGAAGACAGCCAGATGCCTGGACTGTCCTCCCAACACTGTCCTCCCCAGCAGCAACTCCTGGGGCCGGGAGTCCTGCAAGGCCTGTGGTGAGGGGCTCAAAGCTGTAAAGAAACGTTCATGCAGGTCTGACTGTCAATTTACTGACAAGTCTGGGCGATTATATGACTTCACTGCTCTGGATGGGTGAGTGCTGTTTTTATTGTTAAAACTCTGTATGTCTTTGAAAGTATGATTTTTAGTATAGCAGATTGAGTAAACAGGTTATACTTTTTTCATGGTACAAGCAACTGAGCAGTAGCAATATTTTGATTAGGAAGAAACGAGTATGTTTTGTTGTATTTTTATTTCTTTATAATGAAAAATCACTCAAACTCATGGCCTGATTATTGTTTCAGTCAAACTCACGGCCTGTTTATTGTTTCAGTAAACAGTGTAATGTGCATAGTATAATGTGATTATACTGACAGAAAAGTTGATGAGGAGGAAATGTGCTGTGCTCACCATAGGACAGGAACATAATTAACACAAACACAAAACAAACAGAACACATACTGGTTTCAAACTTTGGGTCTTCTACAGGGTACTCTAATGAAAAAAAAAGGAAAAAAAAAGGAAATATAGACACATGATATACATGTGTCCTGTCATATGTGTTTACATTTCCTTTTTTTCTTTTTCTTTTTTCTTTTTTTGATTAGTGTACCCTGTAGAAGACCCAGAGTTTGAAACCAGTATGTTTTCTGTTCGTTTTGTGTTTGTGTGAATTATGTTCCTGTCCTAAGATGAGTAAAGGTCAAAATTGCTAGGTCTTTTGTTTGTTTTTGTGTTTGTATGAACTGTGTTCCAGTCCTAAGGTGTGTACAGCACATTTCCTTTTCATCAATTTTTTCTCGTCTCACCTGCAGTCACTTGTATTTTTCCTGACAGAAAAAAATGGATAGTCCATAGTTATATGGTATAATATTGTGTTTGATAAATCGCCATTTCTTCCTGTTTAACTCTGCTGTGTCCTTGTATTGAGTCTTTATACAGTTAGGTCATATTTATTGAGTGTTGACATTTGTTTTCAGTAAATTAGCCCATTGAAAAAATGTATTAAGGCATGTTGACTGAGGGTAAAGTTGCCAGGAGTATGTTTCACATGATGACTCTTCTAACTTGTTGAAGAGGGAACTAAAGTTTTTGTGCAGGTTGATCGCTTAAAGTGTACTGTAAAATATGTACGTGACATGCAGCGTATTTCAGATTGATCAGGATTAGAACAGTCTGTAAAAATTGTTCTATATTGAAAGGTGAAATGACATTTGTTTTGTGTATATGACATGTAAAAAGTGATATGTACTTAGTTGTAAATGGGTACCTGTACCTCTTCAGGGATGGGGAGGTAAATCGACAGAGCAGATGAGCATTGCTGTCATAACGCTAGCCCTGAGAAAAGTCAAGGTCTGTAATACCTAGCTCTGCAGCAACTACTCAGGCCTAAGATGTAGCGCAGGCTGATAGCTGAAGGTGTGTTGTCATGCTGTGTGCAGGGTGCATTACGTCCAGGGTGGGCGACTGTTCACTTCCAGTGGCACCATGTACTACCACGGCTTCAACCTGACTCTCTGCAATGCCAAGGATGGTGCACTGCCCGTCTGTGTCAACAACGTCACTGCTGATAAACAGGTGAGGACATCAAATACAGGTTTCATACATATTGGCTGAATTATGTGAGATAGAATAAAGAAACAAACATATGAAAAAAGTTTTGAAAATCCCCACTTCCCCTTTGCTGTCTCCATGTGTCTAAAAATTCTGTTTGCAGTACGTTTTTCGTGTACAGTGGTTGCAGTCTGGCGTTAGGGGTGGGGGGTTTGGTTGTCTGGCCGGTGATTGGGTGTTGTTGCTCTGTGTCCCATTTGGTACCCTTGGATGTTTCTTGTTAAGTTTTTGTACAGTGATGAAGTGCACAGTGAAAATTGCATTATTTTCCACCCTTCCAATATGAACATTTGGTAGCTCTTCTCAAACAGAGATGAGCATTTCTAACTTGTAATGCGTAGTATGTTGCTTTTTTCTCTCTGTGTGTGTGTGTGTGTGTGTGTGTGTGTGTGTGTGTGTGTTATGTGTGCGTGTGTGTGTGTGTGTGTGTGTGTGTGTGTGTTGTGTGTGTGTGTGTGTGTGTGTGTGTGTGTGTGTGTGTGTGTGTGTGTGTGTGTGTGTGAGAGTGAGAGTGAATGTGTGTGTGTGTGTCTTTGTGAATGTGGTTAGTTTATGTACTACATTGTGTTGCAGATGAATCAAAAGATATTATGAACTGTGTAGTTGAACTCGTTTAGAAATTAATCAGATGCTTTGAAGTGCATCTTTGAATCAAGCTGGAAATCAGTGTACTGCATATTTTACCTTGTAGTGACCATATAATATCTGATGTTATTGTAATTATATACTATTACTTTGTATGTTCTCTCATTGCATTACAGACAGTGCTGTTAGCAAGTCAGAAAAAGTTATCATTCTTAGCTGTAGTATCATTTTCGCAGTTGAGGAAGATAAATGCAGTCATAAGCAGATTATTGATATCATTTATTAACAGACTAATTTTTCTGGTGCCCAGATCACATGCTATTTGTGTTGATGAGTCATTTAAATGTAATGCCAGCTGTTTGTTTCACTGATCAGTTTTACAGCTGGACTTTTTTAGTGGCTTAAGTAACTGTCTGTTTTGTCTCAGTGCTTCAATACTGAAGTAACTGTTTTGTCTCAGTGCTTCAGTACTGAAGTAACTGTCTGTTTTGTCTCAGTGCTTCAATACTGAAGTAACTGTTTTGTCTCGGTGCTTCAGTCCTGAAGTAACTGTTTTGTCTCAGTGCTTCAGTATTGAAGTAACTATGTGTTTTGTCTCACTGCTTCAGTACTGAAGTAACTGTTTTGTCTCACTGCTTCAGTACTGAAGTAACTGTGTTTGTCTCACTGCTTCAGTACTGAATAAATGTTTTGTCTCACTGCTTCAGTACTGCTGATTAACTATTTAATACTGCTTTTGTCAGTTCTGTGACTTAAGTGGTCATCTGTTTTCGTTTGTTTGTTTGTTGTTTTGTTTTGTGAACTTATTGTGCAATACTCAAAACTACATGAAACATTTGCTTTGTGAAGGGTAGATGAACGAGATTTCCAAGGTGCTTTTGCCACATTTGATCAGTGTGTAAACTGTATCATTTCTCATCTGTTTCATAGCTTGAATATCTAACTCTCTAAAAATTTGATCATGTTTTCACTGTTCCAACAGCAAAGTGGAAAGGTAAGGAATGCTTTCATAATCCTTTTTCCTACTTTGTGCATTTGGTGCATACAATCACACCAAGAGGGAGACGGATAAAATTTCTGCCAAATAACATAATCTGAAGACTAATTCGTTCATCAAAGACACCCCTTTCACATCCTTGCCCTCTCCACCAGGCTTGTACAGAAAATTGGTGGATAGGGCAAGGGCAGAAAGGGTTAAGATTTTTTTCCAGTACTGATTATAAATGTTAATTTCTTGTTCATCCTGGTTATGATCTTTGTACTTTGGTGTAAGGTTTATAGATTGTTGCAAAAAATTTCATGTTAATCACACATGTTATTCCCCTACTACTGACCATTGTGGGAGATAAAACTACAATTAATTAACTCTTTGAACACCAGTGATACAGCACTAGGCCTACAGCACAAACCAGCCATGTAGCAGTGCACTGCTGTCAAAAACCAGCAGTGCAGCAGAGAAGTAAATAGGGCCCCCCCTACCTACATTAAATTGCTATAACTTAGCGTCTTCTCTTTCAGTCATCTTTATTCGTGGCTCATTTTAAAGAAAAATGAATTTTGTATTCAGAAAAAGTATCAATTTTTATGTACTGATTCAGCAAGTTTTGAAATCAGATGAGAAAGTGCTAACTTGACTAGTTTTAGACTCTGGCTGAAAAATGTTGCCACTGCCTCTGTCGAATTCATTGTCAACTGGTCATGAGAATTCTTTGCCATTGTCACTGTCAACAACAGACATTCCATGTGGCAAATCATCATCAGAAATCATGTTCAACACTTGTTCGGTGTTATATAATCTCTTTCTGGCAGATCCAGAGTTTCCTGAAGTACTGGCCATGTTTCAACTCAGGTGGACTCGGAAAACTTGTGAAAAGCTATTGTCACATTGAACGAAGGAAGCTGATATCAGCACCAAGTGAAAGACAAAGACTTACATGTCACGTGACAAACAAAAGGAGTTTCCATCTTTTCTTTCATAAAAGATCAATCAAGTTTTATAACTCTACCATGCGATGGTGCGGCATGGTGCCTGAAGTATTTTCCATGCAAGTTGCTGTGTGGCGCCTGAAGTGTTCTGCCTACAAGTTGCCTTGTGGCACCCGAAGCATCAAAAGGGTTAAACATGATATGAAAGTGAAATGTACTTCATTGACCTTAGGATTTGAATACTGTTTACGCTAACTCAGACATAGATAAAATACCTACTGGTTTCGACATTTGGGTCTTCAACTTGCTACTGAGTTTTAGTACATCATAGCAATTTCTGATCTCACCTGCAGTCATTTTTCTTTTGCTTACATAGTTAAACATCCTAATGAGGTAGGTTTGTAGTTATTGTGCAGTTAAATAGACATAGTTGGCCAGCATAGTTCAAAGCAAGATGCTCTTCATTTTTGATAAGTACATACAGAATCTTTAGCAGTATTAACTGACAAGGCTTTAACAAGTTATTGGCATCACCTAATGCATTCTATAATTTTCCCTTTGCAGAACCATTCGAAGAGTGAAGAGACTGAGTTAATCAATCGTAATAATGTAGGTTCTGTGTCTACTTTGCTTTTTGCTTTGACATGAACACAGAAAGTCATTTGTGGTGGGGGGTTTGCCAGTTTTTTTCGTTATCTTGTGTGTAAACATTTTATTTTTGCACAGAGCAGACTTGTCAGTCTTTTTTTTATGTGTAGATGTTCTCCAAACTTCAATCTACAAACACTTTATTACTCAGGTATAGTAATGTTAGGTCTTACTGGACCTGTCTTAAAGCTAGTCCTTGATACTCTACAGATGTAATGTAAGCATATTAAAAAACAAATAAACCATGACACATATAGTGTCAAAGAAGTTATAAAAATGAATTTACACCTCCCCCCTGTCCACCATCATCAACTCCCACTCTATAAAACACCACTTCTATGCTGATGACACCCAACTTCAAGACAGTGACTCACCTGATAATATACAGCGCCTGTTGACTCGCACCACTGAGTGTTACTCAGACATTAAGAACTGGATGACGTTCAACAAACTTCAGCTTAATGACGACAAGACAGAAGCTATCCTCATTGGCACCCGTCAGAAACTTTCTCAGCTGCCTCCTCTTTCTCTCCCATTATGTAACACATCAGTCCCAATTTCTGATTCAGCTAAAAACCTTGGTGTCTGCATTGACTCTACCCTCTCCATGAACAACTTTGTTTCTCAAACTGCCAGATCTTGCTACTATCATCTCCATCGTATAAGGCTGATCAGGAAGTATCTCTCTGTCGAAACAACTGCAAAACTCGTTCTCTCCTTCATAATGTCTCGCATTGACTATTGCAATTCACTCCTGTCTGGTCTTCCTGCCTCCACCATTCACATCCTACAGCGCATTCAAAACAATGCTGTACGCCTTGTACTCAAAAAGAAAAAAGCTGACCACATATCTCCTCTCCTGGCACAACTTCACTGGCTCCCTGTATCAAAGCGCATACAGTACAAACTAGACACCATGTGCTACAAAAGCCTCAATAACGTAGCCCCCAATTACCTGTCAAGCCTACTTGAGATCTATGTTCCCTCATGTACCCTCCGCTCTGCCTCCGATCCTCTGACTTTTCGCTTTCCACGCACTAAGCTCAATACCTATGGTCCACGAGCCTTCTCTGTTTCTGGTCCACTCTCCTGGAACAAACTTCCTCTCTCAGTCCGTCAGCAACCTACTTTTGTCTCCTTCAAGTCCGCTCTCAAAACTCACCTTTTCTCCTCCGCATAAAATCCTAACCTCACTCAACCCCCCCCCCCCCCCCCCCCCCTGCAGCCTGTCTCCGCTCGGAGGGGAATCACATGGTTATAATATATAATTGTATATGCTATGCTCTCTATAATTTTCCATTGCTTTTATTCTTGCTTTTATTGCTTTTATTCTTTCTCCCCATTTATAGCCATGCGTGTGTGTGAGTGTGTGTGTGTGTGTGTTGTGTGTGTGTGTGTGTGTGTGTGTGTGTGTGTGTGTGTGTGCGTGCGTGTGTGTGCGTGCGTGCGTGCGTGCTTGCGTGTGTGTCTGCTTCAGCGCTTAGATTTGATTTTATCAAGATTTTGCGCTATATAAATATTGTAATTATATTATTATATTATATTATAAAATCTTGACTTCTATATGTCACTTGTTGACAATTTACAAACTCACGACAGACACATGCAGGAAATATACGCCACCCCTAACACCAACAACAAAAACACCAATAATGACATAACATTAATAGTAGTAGTAGTAGTGATAAGGTACACATTTTTGTAAAAAAGGAATCATAAAAAGGAATATATTACAGACATAGAATCAAAGGAAAAGTAAAAGAAGCGTTAGGAACAGACAAGGAAAGGGGGAGACATGTCATACCATGCTATGGTCAAAATAGATGCAGCATAACACATGCATTGCCAAAAAAGTTACAAAATGAACCATAATAAAATATTGACTTCCATATGTCAGTCAATCAAGTGCATTACAATAGCATAAGAGATAAAGGCATAAACATACAGAGCAAATACACATCAACCCTTGTCAGTGTAAGACAAATTATGAAAAAAAAAAGAAGAAAAGGAAAACCAGAAAAGGCTAAAGTGTTACTTCAGTTATTACAGCATGTGTTTTTGTTTAATTAAGTGCAGGTTGTTGGACAAGACAAAATCTATCAAATGTGTGTGTGTTAAATATTGGGATGGCCTAGATTGTGCATACATGCCTGTGTGTTTATGAAATTTTGTTGAGCTGGTAAATTTTATTGGGGTAAAAAAACAACCAAAAAAACTGCATGTGATCAAGCTCAGACAATTGCAGACAGCCAGAAATCAAGCCTTGCATGTCAGTGTTGTTCTTACTGTAGTGTTATACCTATATTGCTGTACGGGTGTGAATTATGGGGGTGTGAAAAACTGAACTTGCCTGAGAATTTACTGCATACATTTTTTAAGCATTTGTTAAAATTAGAAGTGTATGATTGAGATGGTGTATGTTGAAAGGGTGTTTCATCCAATTTCAGTGCTGGTTAATTTTGAAATGATTCGTTTTTGGTGTAGCCTTTTGTTTTATGAAATGCAGAAAAATACTCTGTTAAATTATGATAACTTCTGTGTGATTTAAAAACATACACTGTTCAGACTGGATAGGTCGTATTTAGAAATAGACATTTTACTGAGAATATTAAGGATTTTTTTCCGAAAAGTATGATAAGCATGCATCTGTCTTATTTTACTTTGATGATATAATGGTGATCAGCAAGATGCTTTTCTAGGTTTATGATTTATGCATTCATCTTTAGCTTTGAAGTGATGTTTCAGGGTAGAATACCGCACTTGTTTTACGTTATTTTCCAGGGTGCTGGACAATCTGTGAATCAGTGTTTGCTTGATCAGTGTAATGTTTCTTTTTATTGTCTTTTCCTTGCCTCCCATTTACTCTTTTGCCACCAAGTTTATAATTGAAAACCACTGTTCAGTGCTAAGCACTTTTCAGTCATTGCTTAGCCCAGTGAGTCATTCATTCTGTGTCAGAATAACACAGTGAGTTCTACCACTCAAAATTTGGTCAAGGAGTGAGAGACAGTATGTCAGCAATCTCATTGGAAAGTCAGCTGTTGGAGTGAACCTTGTTTCTGCGGAAAAATTTTAATTTTTTTTAAAATTCTTTGATTTCCGCACCTTATCCACCATCTGCGAGAACCTAATCCTTAGAATTCCTCATCCTATCCACCAGTTTTTCTTGCAAGAAGCTGGCAGATAATGTTAGGGAGTCAGAGGGTTAAGTTTTTGCTTTGCTAACATGGTTAACAATGCAGGATACTAATGGGCGGGGTGCGGGAGCCAAAGGGTTAAACATGACTCCCGTGTAAACCAAAGTCACCTCTGGTGGTGTGGGAGTCAAAGGCTTAAACATGACTCCCTGTGTAAACCAGTCATCTCTGGGTGGTATACTGTAGTGGTGACTATATGTCACCTATCCAGCAAAGAATTAAAAAGAATTAGGACAGTGAGTCTGATTCAAATTAACATAGGGCAGAGCTGTGTATTTGTGTGTTTATGCATGCGTAAGTGCATGCACAAACGTTTGTACATTCATGTGCCTGTGTGCATGTGTACATAGGGTATGAGTATTGTGTGTGTGTGTGGTGTGTGTGTGTGTGTGTGTCTGTGTGTGTGTGTAAAATTTTTGTGACTCTGTTAGAGTGCAAGTGTGCTGGTTGAGTTCTGTGTATTTATACCATCCTGTTTAGAATATTTAATTGGGTGTCAATTTAAAATTAAATGTATTTTGAATATGAATGAAGCATTGTGATCACTGGCATACTGTAAATTTTGCTTCTGCCCCTCTTTTTTTATTTAATCTTTTTTTTATTGAATTATTATATTTTTTGTGAAGGTGGTGGTTCCAATTATTTTTCTTCATTTTCTTTTTTGTATTTTTGGGTGTGGAAGGTTGCTTGAGGACAGGTATGCAAGCTACTTTGAAACATAGTCTGTGTTTGCTCTCTTCTACTGAAGTTTTAGAAGCATGAAAAAGTATTTTATGATAACAGTTTTGATAGGTGAAACACTTTGCATTTCTCAACCAGATTGCTTTCTGTTTTTTTTTGAAAGAAAGAAGATGATTGGAGTTTGGGATTAAGCAACAATAAATATGTTTATGCAATGAACTGATTTAAGAGCACAATTAAGAGCAGCAAGTGAGAGAGTAACGGACCCTGTTGTTGTCCATTTTGGCGACATTGGCGGTCTGCCATACAGTTGACTATATAGCTTTTCTCATTTCATGTCAATAATGAACACATTTCTAGAGATAATTAATGGCAATAGCTTGAGCAGAATTCTGTGTGTTCAGACTCCAGTCTTCCCAGCTGTAAGTGGGGTACCAGACTTTCTTCAAAGTTAGAGAAGTTAAAGCAGTGATGGAGAGGAGCTGGACATTCCCCTCATAATGCTGGCTGCAAGAACATTTGAGGTCTCAATGACTTCAAAGTTATGAGACGACCTTGCCTTTTTTTGTTAGATGACAAGTAGCTGGACATTGGCCCCAAGAAAATTTGACGTCTCTATGACCTCAAAGTTATGAGACAATCTTGTCTTTTTTTCTTTTTTTTTCTTAATAACAATTGGCTAAATGTTGGCCCCAAGAAAAGTGACATCTCTGTGACCTCAAAGTTATGAGACAACCTTGCCTTTTTTTGTGTTTTTAGTAATATGTGGCTAAAGATCATCACATAGAATTATAAATTTCAAAGATAGATATGCTCATTTTCAAATGGCACTGCTTTGTTTAGAGAGAACAGATACTTGCAAATAGCTGTGTAAGGCATTTTGAGATATGCAGCATTCATAATATGTGTAGATTATCACTTTATTGCCTTGATCATACAAAAACGGAAGTTTTTCTGTAATGGCTAAACAAAATTTTACTGATGTCCTCTGAAAATTTTTCATTAGTGTCGTGTGTTTGCAGTATTTGTAAGTAGTGTGTTGAATAGATAATTTAGTTCTGAGCAATGTTGCTAGAAAAAGATGGACCTCTGTGTGCATGTGTGGGTGTATGTGTGTTTGTGCGTGTGTGTGCATGCGCGTGCGTGTGCACGCACGTGCATGCTACTAGATGTTACAAGCCTTTTATGTATAAGAATTAGTCAGTTATAAGAAAGTTGGAAAACGTATAGCTGTGTTTGCAGAAAGCATAACAGCTTGTTTTTCTGTCTCATCTATCTTGTATGCAAAAATTATAACATTGTCCCTTCTCCCGGTAAACCTTCTCTCACTTTTTTTGTTTCATTGTTTTTGTTCGATGCCATATGCAATTAATATGAGCAGTGTTGAAAACAGTACCCTGTAAAACAAAATGAAATCACGTGTAGTCAAGACATGCATTTTTAAGGGAGTGGGGGTGGGGTGGTACTGCTAACACAAGTTGATATCACAAGTACAACAAAAGGGATTCTCTCATCACATTTGATGATGATGAGTACAAGAAGATAAAGTTCTATGCATAACATACATAGATATAAATTGTTCATTGAAGCTATTCTCAGTGAACAGAAAGATCAACAAGCCAATATAGTTTGTATGTATGTGCATGTATGTGAATTTTTGTGCAGTTGTTGAACATGCCCAGCAAGATGACTGGCATGATCTGTCGGTCAACACTGATACCTCAGTCAGACCCTGGGAAACCTCTGGTCGCCACTCAGCCTGTTAGGTCTGTCAGATTTTGTTCTTTTCAGTTTTCTCCTCAAAACGTTTGTTTCTAATGTGTAAAATATATCACCCTTTAAGGTCGCTTATGTGGTGCCATTACAATCATTTGCATTATGAAAAGCAATACAAACGCCATTTCCAGGCACAAAAGAAGACTGTCCATTCCATCTGGAGAAAGCCTCATGAGGAGGTAGAAAAAATTTGCAGCGGCATCAAAGATGAGATTTTTGTGTTGTTTTTTTATTACTTAGTCAGGAAATATTATTGTATTATTGATTTTTAATGATGAATTTTCTTTTCATTTGTTTTTGATCATGGCTGATTTTTAAAAAAAAAGAAATGTGGATACACAGAGGAAGAGTTATGGCTCAACAAGACGGATATGATATTGTGAGAATGTAGTCTGTTATCTTATTTTGATATAATAAAGCGGACAGTCCATAGACCAGAAAAAATCAAAAGCTACTTTGAAAACCTGGGCCTTGAGCTAGTATGCTCTCTGTTTCAGTCTGGCTACTCATCTGACAAAGATTGTCAGCAATGTGTCCTTGGCTGAAATGTACACTACTGGCGGGTTCCCTGTAGAAGGTGAGTTACCTCCTCTGAAGTAGGACTACCATTACCACGAAATGAGTTGTTTCCTGCAATGCTGTAGTCTGTGTTTAACTTTAAACTTCTTTTTAACCCTTTCTCTCCCTCACCTGCTGGAGGATAGAGCCATTTTTTTGTCTGTTTGTGGGCTGCATTTCTCACATGCACTTGTTTTCATGAGTAGGCCTTTACGTGTGTGGCACTTTTTATACCACCACATAGGCAGTCATATTCTGTTTTTGAGCATTAGGGTTAGGCTTTTGTCGTGTGGTCTGTGACTGCTTATTTGGGCATGCCCTTTTTCGCAGCAAAGCCTCGTATCAGGGGGCCATCCTACTATCTGCCGCCTGTGGATGTGTGTGGTTGGGGTTGGTCGGCTTGGATTGTCTGATGGCAAATACATGCTCATAGGCCTATTTTTGGCAAAATAAAAAATGGTCCAGTTTAACATCATCTGGAAAGATTGTGCGATACATAAAGTCCTCAAAGTCAAGATTGTTAAAACCATCATTTGACCAGTAATTGGTGTGTAGATGTGAAGCATGGATATGGAAGAAAGCTGATGAAATGAAAATCAACTCAGCTCAAATGTCATTCTACAGATGCCTACTGTGAATCAGTTGGACAGAAAATCGAACCAGTCATAGTGTTCTAGACAAGCTGAATACAACTCCACAACTGTTATCTGAAATCCACAAGAGCACAACTCCACAACTGTTATCTGAATCCACAAGAGCACAACTCCACAACTGTACTGAAATCACAAGAGCAAACTTGTATATTTAGGACATACAATTAGAAACAAAGCAACAAGTGTCACCTCATGAAAACAGTACTGCAAGGAAAAACTGAGGACCAAAGACGGAGAGAAAGAAAAACAGTGTCATACATGAATAGTATTGTGAAGATAATTGGGTTGTCTGGTAGCAGAACATTGACAACCTGTAACGGGTATGAGATGGAGAAAGACAAGTCTGGACATTGATGCGGCAACTATCATCAAAAGTGATGATGCTGATTGACGACTTGATATTCTGCTTGCATACTTGCATACGTGTGTAGAGGGGTTCCGGTACCAGCAGATTTTGCACATGTTGACCTGGGAGATCAGAAAATCTTTACCCTGTACACCTAGGTGGTTACCCAAACAGGATCAAAACCTAGACCTTAAGATATGATAGAGTCAAAGGTTTATGTCATTGTAAACAGCACTGATAATCATTTCTGCTTGGATAAATTTTTGTTGGCAAATTAATGATGTGAGCTGTCGAAGTTTGACACCTGGACAAGTAAGACTTAGAAAACTGAAGACAATACACAGAAAACTGAAGAAAATACATAATTCTCTTTATGTATTCTTCTCTAATTGATTTTGTACATGCGTACTGGCTGTTTTAACTGGGCGTCAATGTTCATAATAATAATAATGGTATGTGGTTGCATGCTTATGTGGACATGAGTGTATCTTGCTTGTGTCCCTGCATATGTGTGTATATATCTATGTGCGTATATATATTGTATGTGTGGTGCATGTATGTGTGCGTGCATGCATGTGTGTGTGCGCATGCGTGCATGCATGAATGTGTGTTTATGCATTAAGTGTGTGTGTGTGTGTGTGCTTGCATGCACATTTTCCTCTTAATGATTTTTAGAGTCTGAGGAGTTTATGATTCCATTTCAAATGCAAGTGTGATGTATGAGAAGGAAAGGGGTATGGAGAAGAACAGAACAGATCAAAGAGAATGAGAGAAAGTGAAGTTTCAAGAAAGAAAATAAAGAAAATGATAATGATAATAATGATATTTAGTAATAAGGATAATAACAATAGTAATAACGATAAAGATAATATACTAATGATAATTAGATGCAGTAATGATTGTCGTACTGATGATGATGATGATGATGATATACAAATAATAGTGATACTTTGTTATTTATAATGATAGTGACAATAAAAATGATAATGATAATAATGATAATAATAATGATATTAATAATAGTAATGATAATAATAGTAGACATTAATTCCATTTGTATAGCACAAACTGTCCATGTCAGAGAATGCTAGTTGCACTTTACATAGAGAAAGATGAGGGGAGAGTTTGCAGGGACGGGGATTTGCCATGTCAATACTTAATGCAGTTTAAACATAATCCAATACACACAGTCATCAATACGTCAGTGCAGCATAAACATAGTCCATCAGAAATAAGAACAGTCATAACATAGTATGGATTAAGAACATCTTTAGAAAAGCATAAACATAGTCCATCAGAAATAAGAACAAGTCATAACATAGTATGGATTAAGAACATCTTTAGAAAAGCAACATGTCCATCAGAAATAATAACAGTATAACATAGCATGGATTAAGAACATCTTTAGAAAAGCATAAACATAGTCCATCAGAAACTAAAACAGGTCATAACATAGCATGGATTAAGAACATCTTTAGAAAAGCATAAACATAGTCCATCAGAACTAATAACAGGTCATAACATAGCATGGATTAAGAACATTTTTAGAAAAGTATAAACATAGTCCATCAGAAATAAGAACAGGTCATAACATAGCATGGATTAAGAACATCTTTAGAAAAGCATAAACATAGTCCATCAGAAATAATAACAGGTCATAACATAGCATGGATTAAGAACATCTTTAGAAAAGCATAAACATAGTCCATCAGAAATAATAACAGGTCATAACATAGCATGGATTAAAACATCTTTAGAAAAGAGAATCAGTACAGTTAGGGAATGCATGTGAACAGGTAACAGTTTGATTCCTCTTCTCTGGAGGTGTCTCTTTGTACCTTGATCTAATACCCTAGTAACAGCTGTAGTACTTATAGTTGCAGCGGTTTGATTTGATCTTGCTTGATTTGATTGCGTGTGTGAACTATGGTTTGTTTGATGATTTAATAATCTTCTATAAAAATTTCTTACTTGCACTTTTTTCTTTTCTATTTTATTATTATTATTATTTCGTTTTATTATTATTTCTTTTCTTTATGCTAACTGTACTTTTCTTGATTTCATTGTAATGGTATCTTACATTATAGTTTTTAGGATGTATCTTCCTTGAGCTGTACTTTTAACAAATGTTATGGTGTAGATTAGCAACAAGTTTGAAAAATGGCTTTTAGTCAGTAGCTTTTAATGTCAGAAAATAAAGCCTCATTGTCATTGTTATTGTCATTGATCTACAGTAATAGAAGTTGTATCATGATTGCTTTCATTTTTGTTTCAGGGTCAGAGCTTGATGTTCACTTCTACTACAAATCTGAGACGTAAGTAAAGTGTCATTGGAACAGGATGCAGAACAGTAGTAGTGTATCCGATTTTTAAAGGGCAGTTTCTGGTAAAGAAAACAAACAAATAAGAATTAAAAAAAGTGCAACCAACGATTGTAGTATTGGTGGATATGTAGAAAGACCCTCTCAAACTTTGCAAGGGGAGTTTCTAGAGGCACATGGTTAAATGTGTTTTTGATGTTATATAACAAGCTGAAGTGGAGTTCTTCAGTCATCACATTCATTTTCTTTAGTCATCAGTGATTGCAATTATGTGTAGGGTTTCTTAATGCTTGGGAAGGTATTTCTGTGTACTTATATTTTTTTCTTTTTGCCAGCACATAGGTTTTGTGCTGGGTGAAGGAGTCTGCCAGTTGATTACTGGCTGGTTTGGATGGAGTGTGATAAATCCCTCTTTAACAAACTACAAACTCATTTTCTGAGCAGGCAGGTTTGGATGGAGTGTGATGAATCCCTCTTTAACAAACTACAAACTCATTTTCTGAGGAATAGTCCATAGCGAATCCCTCTTTAACAAACTACAAACTCATTTTCTGAGGATATAGTCCATAGCATATACAAAATACCCAGAAGGGTTACATCACGTCTGAGTGTCAAATTCAAATGATAAGAATTAAAATCATCCCTTAACTCTCTTAGCATGATGGAACGCTATAGCGTTCGTGACGTAAGACTTGGTTTCAGATGACGGAACGCAATAGCGGTTTCGATAATTAAAAAGTTTTCCAAGCTTCCCTTGTGATGTAGCATGCCAACTGAAGCTACACTGGGCATTGCAGATATGTCAAGGGTCAAGTGGAAAGTTACTTTGTGAGATTCTGTAGCAATACACTCATCGGGAAACGATTGACTTTGGCACCCCACATGACATGCTAATCTGCATATACATCAAAAATGGCGTTGCAGGCGAGTACGAGTTTTGGAACATGGTAGATCATGACAGCGGCGTTTTACTGCTGCTGAAGTGATTGAAGTGCTTGTGATGGTGAAAGTGTTTCCAGTGATAAAGCTACCAGCAAGAAGGTACTGACAGTGACCCAGTTTCAGATGACAGTGAAGTGGGAGAGGGAGGTGGGCGTACACGTCATGAGAGGACAGTGGTCAGTGGGTCAAGTACAGTGAATCACATGTCTGACGAAGATTTCATTGACTTTCTTTTTGCATGACTGGCACGAAGATTTTAGTTTTTCCCCACTTTGCCTCCTTTCTCTGGCTCTTGTGGCCTGCATGTCCCCCAGCTTAGTGCCACGCCCCCGTTGATTTCTTCAATCAGTTTGTGACAGAAGACTTTCTAAATTCTATTAGAGAACTGAGTGGCAAGCAGAATGAGCACCTCTCCTGCCCTCTGCCACCCATCCCCAGTGGCAGGAAGAATTACAGGAAGTGCCATGTGTGTAGTGCCGGCAGCAGGAGACACCCGGAGGTTCAACTGCGGCAAACCCCCAACTGGTATAAAAGGTGTGGGGTTGCCCTCTGTGACAAACTATGCTAGCCCAACAAGACCATCACCTGCTTCCAGCTGTACCACTCAGTGCAGAACTACTCTGATTATTAGGAAAACAGTGCATAGGGACTGAAGCATCTGGCGTGTTCATGGAGCTGATCAAAATGTGTGACTGTACGGTGATCCTGACCACAAAATTTGGAGTATTTTCAACATGGCACATGAAAAAGAAATATTCAAATAAGAACTTCAATATTTTGGCATGAACTAACCCAGCATGTAAATATTCAGATCTGAAAGTTTCATGTTGTTCATTTATATTTTGTATTTTTTGTGATTTTTTTCCAAACCCTTCAAAATGGGCCATCTGTGGGTAAAGCAAGGGGGAAAACTCTCCGTCCCAAGTGAGTTAAAAAGTGTAGAAATGAAATCATCCATAAAAAAGTATCAAGTGGCAGTAGGAATTTAGGGCTCTGAGTGTTATAATGCTTAGAAAATTCAGTTTTGATGTTACACATTTCACTATTTTCATCATTATTATAACCATCATCATGATTGACATTATTATGATCATTATCTTCATGATCATTTCATCATTACTATAACCATCATCTTGATTGATATTATTATCATAATTATCTTCATGATCATTTCATTGTTATCATAACCATCATCATGATTGATAGACATTATTATGATCATTATCTTCATGATTATCACTTCCACCATATCCATCATCATCTTCATTATCATCATCATCGTCATCGTAATGATTATCATTATTATCATTGTTTTATCTGTCTGCCAGCCCGACTATGGCATGTCCCAAAGGTCGCACCACCATCATCAGTATGCACTGTGACCCTGATGAAAAGGCCAATAACTCCATCCATTTGCCCCCCAAGTGTTCCGACGGCACTTGCGATGGCTGCACTTTCCACTTCCTTTGGCGCACTCAGCATGCCTGCCCGCGCTGCAAGCGAGAAGATTATGATGTCATCCGCGGAGAGTGCGTCCATGGGGAGCAGCTGATTCACTACTATCCCCCAGAGTGAGTGGTTTATCACTCTGGTCTCATTATCTCACTCGTGTGCTTTAACTCTGGCACTTGCTTTCTCTCTTTCTCTCAAACTCTCTCGTCAGTCAACACCCTCTCATAGAATATAGCTGTCATTTATCTCTCAGCTTGAAACTAAGGAAATGTATAAAGCAGTATGTCTGCCACAACATCTGTTTGTCATTTTTGTTTTATTGTTCATGTTTCTGTTTGTCATTTTTATTTTACTGTTCAGGTTTGGTTACTAGGACATATGAATAGCAAGTATCATTTTTGTTTTACTGTTCAGGTTTGGTTACTAGGACATATGAATAGCAAGTGTCATTTTTGTTTTACTGTTCAGGTTTGGTTACTAGGACATATGAGTGGCAAGTGTCATTTTTGTTTTACTGTTCAGGTTTGGTTACTAGGACATATGAGTGGCAAGTGTCATTTTTGTTTTACTGTTCAGGTTTGGTTACTAGGACATATGAATAGCAAGTGTCATTTTTTTTTACTGTTCAGGTTTGGTTACTAGGACATATGAAGTAGCAAGTGTCATTTTTATTTTACTGTTCAGGTTTGGTTACTAGGACATATGATAGCAAGTGTCATTTTTATTTTACTGTTCAGGTTTGGTTACTAGGACATATGAGTAGCAAGTGTCATTTTTGTTTTACTGTTCAGGTTTGGTTACTAGGACATATGAGTAGCAAGTGTCATTTTTGTTTTACTGTTCAGGTTTGGTTACTAGGACATATGAATAGCAAGTGTCATTTTTATTTTACTGTTCAGGTTTGGTTACTAGGACATATGAATAGCAAGTGTCATTTTTATTTTATGTTCAGGTTTGGTTACTAGGACTATGAATAGCAAGTGTCATTTTTGTTTTACTGTTCAGGTTTGGTTACTAGGACATATGATAGCAAGTGTCATTTTTATTTGACTGTTCAGGTTTGATTACTAGGACATATGAGTAGCAAGTGTCATTTTTGTTTTATACTGTTCAGGTTTGATTACTAGCACATAAGAATAGCAAGTCCGTTGTATGTCTACAGATCATATTTGTGCTCAAAGATGCCTTGCTTACTTTACTTTTTCTGTCTGCTTGTATTGGAAGTGTTTCTGGGAGATGAAGTTGATGGGAAGCCTTGCGTAGAGTCATGTTGTAGACATATAGCATGCCCACTGCTCCATCTGTCCAGCATCACCCTGATCTTTGTCTGGTTCTGAAGCCTGAGCATTTGGTGTTGTGGGCTTAGAGGGCTTGTTGGTTGACTGGCATCCTGGTCAGGTAGCCAAACTACTTGATTCACTATGACAGTGTTGTTCCAACCATTTCTCAGATCTCTTTGTTATCACATCTCCTTTGTTCCTGCCTGCAGCTCTTCTGAGATATTTCATCGTACAGGTTGTGATCTTTCTCTCAAGGATTTTGTTTAAAGTGTCGGTCTGACACTGTTAGGTCAGTGTGGGTACAAAGATTGTTCTGCTAAGCCTTGCTTTTGTTTCCACTGGGACGTTAGGGTTTTTAGAAAATGTGCAAGTTGACAGCTCACAGCATTTTCCTTTTGGAGTCTGGTTTCATTTTCTTCTTCCAGTTTCCCATCTTCAGTAATATTCTTTCTATTCAATTAATTCTGAAGTTTGTGAAGTTGTTTCTTTTTGAATCAGGTGTCCAGTTTGTCAGGTTTATCCAACTGATATAACCTCTGAATCTTGATGGTCCTAGATTTTCATACTGTAGTTTTCACAGCGTTTGTTTGAATTGTTTGTATAATATGCCATATTAGTATAGAAATTGTCTCTGTAATTTTTCTTATAATGCAATTCATAATAATTATAGTAAACTTTGTTGCAGAAATAATAGCTCATAGAGACAGATGCAAGCAGAAACTTTCTGTATTTGTAGGTAATGTTTCTGTAAGATGTGAATCTATGCATATATGTATACACACACACACGTATATATGTGTGTGTGTGTGTGTGTGTGTGTATACACACAATTGTTAATTCATTCAATATACATTACTGATAAGATATCGATTTGCACTTTAATCTGCATAGTGCTAAAATGATTCTTTAAAGATTTGATCGTTTTCATTTGTAAGCATGTTGCTGTATTGTGAGTCGAAAAGGCAAATTGATGTTATTTAAGGATGATCAGGTTTATTGTTTTTGCATTACATTGCCCTGCCTTATGTGTTTCAATAACATTGAATTGCATTGTATTGTACAGAGTTGTATGTTATGGTGTGTTGTTCCAAGCCATGCTATGCTGTAATACATAAGCTATGCTATGCTATGTATGTTATGATGTGTTGTTCCAAGCCATGCTATGCTAGAATTGAGTGTGGTATGTTATAGTATATTGTAAAGTGGTAAACCTGTTTCAAGTCACTGTGTATTTTTTTTGTGTGGTGTCACTGGATATACCAAGTAAAATTTGTCTTTTTTTTCTGTAGGTGCGTACTTCTCTGCACCTGCGAAAGTGGATTTTTCTACAAAATTTTGCTAGGGACAGTTTGTTGATGTGGGATCTATAACATGTGCTGAGTGCATGCTACACATGGTACCTCTGTTTATCATCTCATCCGAAAGCCTTGCAGAACTAAAGCATTTTTACCTTTCTGACGACAGCTTAGTTTCTTTTACTTCTTTTCTTATTGCAAGGCTGCTTGCTTACAAATAACTGATATTGCGCTTTCAGGTACTGTTTGCCCCTAGACAGCAAGGACATGAAACCCATGAAGCAAAAGTGCCAGGTTTTGCCGTTTGCTGTGAGTATATTTTCATTACGCCCTGCGTGTATGGCTTTGCATCACAACAGAATTAAAAGCAGGAGATATTAGGCATTTATGTCACATATTATAACCAGAATGCTCAGCTTGTTCCTTGGCATAAAGCTGGCATGATGACGTAATGGGGATTGTCCAACTTTCTTTTAGAGATGTTGCTATTAACATTTAATGATAATAGTAATATTGAAGATTCACACAGCATGACATTTTGGTAAGCAAGCTCTTAAGTGTTTGCACTTTACAGAACATGTTATTAAATAAAAACACAGGTCAAGAATAAATCATTTGTACAAACGTAACAGTACATTGAATACAAAAAGAAAACAACAGCATAATTCATTAGAAAAATTGTACATATACACACACAAGAACACGCTTCCATATGAAAAAACACATATACAACACACACACATGCACAGGTACATGCAGACATACACATACACATACACACACATGCAATACACAGCCACACACAACACATCATGCACGCACAGGCACACACACACACACACACACACACACACGCACCACAGCACACACACACACACACACACACACACACACACCACCACACACACACACACACACACACACACACACACACACACACACACACACACACACACACACACACACACACACACACACACAACCACACATGCACACACACACATGCACACACACACATGCCCACAGATTGGCACATATATTTGTTCATTTTCACAAAGACACATGTAAGCAGGTGCACATACTCTGATACAAGGCAATCAAACAGATCAGTGAAACATACACAGAACAGCATTTTCTCACACTGCGAATCACATGATTGCACTATGGAAATTAGGGTGGGGAGGAAATAGGAGAATTGGGACATGCTGAAACTTTAGATTATATGTCCTCATAGATATTTTTACAAGAATCTCAAAGTGAAATAGGGACATGCTGAAACTTTAGATTATATGTCCTCATAGATATTTTTACAAGAATCTCAAAGTGAAATACATAAGTTTTGTAGAATTAAACCAAGAGTCTTGGTGTCAGATATACATGAGTGCTTGAGTTCACTGGGATGTTACAAAGTGCTGTGGCTGGTTGAACTCACTGGTTTAGGGGTGATACTAGTGGGTTGGATGCATGTCTTTCAGATACAATTGCATATGACATAACACATGTTATGTAGGTGCATCAGGTATACACTGGAAAGTATGACTCGTTTTTGTATAGGGCAGTTCCTCAATTCATTTGGACTTGTTGTGCATCATACATAGTCATACAGTGTAGTTGAGCACAGAGAACTTCAGCTTTCTGCAAGCAGACCGCTTTCTGCTATGTTGTTATTATTATTGTAAATTGTTCTTATATAGCACTTTTGTCCTTTTACACTTGGACTCATTGTCCATTACACATAATGAGACTTTTTTGTGGAGCATGAAGAACTTAAGTTGTTAGGCGAGCTGACCACACTCCACTCTATTGTTATACAGTCTGCATCTTTGGTGGTTGTGAATGTTAGTGTTTTTCATCTTTCCATAAATCTCCAGACACTGGATAACTTTCAGGATCTTCAACGTGCATATTTGATGTTCCGCATGTGTATGCACATAAAGGGGGTTTAACTCTTTGTTGACGCGAATTTTCCAGACCAATTTTCCCCTGTGACGCACGTTTTTAAGCTATTTTTTAAAAAAGCCAAAAAATGTTTTTTAATTCGAAGGAAACAGTAAAGTGGAAATAATTATTCAAAGTCTGTACTTTTCAGAAATGCATGCTGTGTATTTGTAATAGACATGCATTTTACTGTCAATTCCACATGAAATGTGGTTGCAACAGGTCCCACAAAAAAAGGTTTTTACTGATGGTAATCCAAGGCCCCTACACTTCCATGAATCATAGGCATCGTTTACACAGGTCATTGGTGCACATGTATGTTTCTGGGACACAGAAGTACTTGATAAATAATCCCACACTGATTGTTCCATATTCATGAAAAAATGGTGTTTTATATTTACCTACACAAACAACGCATAAAAGGTTCCAAAGGGAAATTTCACACCTCTCCACTACAGTTAAGTCACTAGCAAAGCCATTCAAAGTACGAAAATATTAGAAGGGAAGTATTATGGGAAAGAAGACAGACTGAGGTTTCATTTTCTGTCGGTTGCTGCCTCCCTTACACCGTTGGCTGCTCTGTGAAAATAGCACAATACTGTCGCGGATATGTCGCTGACGCGTCAACAAGGGAATGGCAGCCGTTGCGGATATATCGCTGACGCGTCAGCAAAGCACTGGCAGGTCTGCATGCTTGTTGACCTGGGGGTCAGAAAAATCTCCATCCTTTACCCACGGGGTACAGGTATCCAGGCAGATTGAACCCAAAACCTTTGGATTGGAGGTTGGACATTAATACACCTGACCACCTTGCCTGTGTGAACATGGTGTTGCTGTAGGTAAACTTTTTACATTTGTTTGGTTTTGCAACTTCCATATATGTGTTTGAATATATGAGAAAGCTTTGTTGTAGGTGTATGGTCATTTTTATTTAAACCCAGCATTTCAAGGCAGTCATACATATTTTTCTGGGGTGTGCATGCTTGGTGTTTCTGTGTTTCTATCAGCCATCAAACTCTGACATGGTTTACAAGATCTTTAATGTGTATTTTGATATTTTGTTGTTTTGCATACATACGCACATACACACACACACACACACAACACACAACACACACACAGCACACACACACGCCACGCACGCACGCGCACGCACGCACGCACGCACGCACGCGCACACACACACACACACACATACAGAAAAGGGATTCAGGCATTAGCAGGTCTGCATTTATCTTGACCTGGGAGATCGGAACAAAACCTCCATCCTCTACCCACCCACCAGGCGGTACTCAAACAGTTTTGAACTCAGACTTTCCAATTGGAAGATCAATGTTACAACCACTTGACAGTCATATTCATCATGCAAATAAGTGACACGGGTAAATTACATGAAAAACTGCAATCATTAATGCAACACAATTATGTGGAAAATTTTTTTAGTGCACATGTGATGTAAGTGTTGGTGATTGTGAAACAGACAGCACGTAGATTAATCCTTTGACTCATGCACACTATCAACCAACTGCAAAAACTTAACCCTTTGACTCCCTCACCCTATCCACCAGCTTCCTGCAGGAAGTTGGTGGACAGGGTGAGGGAAGCAAAAGGCTAAGTTTTTGCTTTGCTGGCGTGGTTGACACTGCAGGATGCTGGTGGACAGGGTGTGGGAGTCAAAGGGTTAATCATTCATGTACCGCTGCTAGTGTGCTACATGGTCACAGTGAATGTGATGTGACTGCAGGTCATGGTGGCCATCCCAGTGGCTCTTGGCTTGGGTTTGATCCTCATCTTGCTGCTTATCTACTGTTGGTCCAGGAACAAGAAGTGAGTTGGACTTGTGTGCTTTTGCGTCTGAAATATCCCTGTCTTTCTCCGTCATGTATTAAACAGTACTAGGTCTTGTGGGAATTGTGTGTGTTTATGTCTGAAAGATCCCTGTCTTTCTCTGTTATATCTTGTATAGCTCTAGATTATGTGGGGGTTGTGTCTCTCTGTGTCTGAATTATCCCTGTCTTTCTTTGTCATGTCTTATATAACTTGTGGAATTCTGTGTTTGCATCTGAAAGATCTCTGACTTTCTGTGTAATGCCTTATACAGTTGAGTGGTTGTTGATTGAATGGCACATGACTGATAGTTGAATGGTTGTTGATTGAATGGCACATGACTGATAGTTGAAAGGTTGTTGATTGAATGGCATATGACTTATAGTTGAATGGTTGTTTATTGAATGGCACATAACTTATACAAGTTATAGTTGAATGGTTGATTATTCAGTGGCACATGACTTATAGTTGAATGGTTGTTGATTGAATGGCACATGACTTATAGTTGAATGGTTGATTATTGAATGGCACATGACTTATATTTAAATGGTTGTTGATTGAATGGCTCATGACTGATGTTTGCATGACTGATGATAGAATGACTGATAATTGAATAGTTGATTGAATGGTTGATAAATGATGACTGAAATGGATGACTGAATGGCTGTTGACTGATGATTGAATGGCTGATGATTGGTTGATTGCTGACGATTGAGTATCTGATGCTATATTGGAGTAAGAGGCCCAGTTGGCATAAAGGTCAAGCTCCAACCATCCAGTGTAATTGCATAGGTTTAATGAGGCTTGTGCATGTGTCCTCCATTCCATCCAAGCTGTGATCGAGTGCTTGACCTTGTTCAGAGTTGGGGAACACACAACAGCAAGGAAGAGGAGATGGGCACTACCCTCATAATGCTGGCCCTGAGAAATGTTGAGGTCTCTACCACCCCGCTCCCCTACTGCCTGAGGCTTATGACAGAGCCACACAGTATAACATTGTCAAGTATAGGATATTTCTGAAGTCTTCGTTAAAAAAAAAAAGAATCTATGTTTGTATGTGACAGACAGGATGACAACTTTCGTCAAGGATCATTTGTCGAGCAGGCTTGAGTATACCCTAACTCATCTTTGTCTGTGTGTGTGTGTGTATGTGTGTGTGTGTGTGTGTGAGAGAGAGAGAGAGAGAAGATGACAGCTTGGGTCAGAGGTCACCTGCCCTACTCGTCTCCTCCCATTTTGCATGTGCTTTGTGCCGTGGAGATTTGGTTGTTGTTGGTGATTTCTTTAGTGACTGATGAGAGTATGTGCCTTGGTTTGATTGTGGAATCAAGATTTGGCGCCTTAGAAATACCATCATCTTCATCATTGTTATTATTATTATTATTAATATGGGAGCACCTTTTTACCAGATTGGAGTACAAGTATTCCAAGCTGGTGGAGTCATCAGGAGGGAGGGATGGAGAACTACCGGGTGTGGAGTCCTGTGGGATGGAGGAGGGTGAGGAAGACGAGTCTGTCCATTTCTCTGACCGCAAGGGACCACGACTCCTTCAGAAGATACGCCTGAAGATCAGTGGCATTAAGAACAAGGTGAGAGCATTGTTGTTGCTTTTGGGCTGGTGTGTCTAGATATCCTTGTTTGGTTTTAATTTGTGGCCTCCTTGCATCTTACTGATGGAGAGTCAGCTTTGAAAAACTTACAGATTTTTTTCTGTTTATAATTTAAGTTTTAAGACTCATTGGTTCAGATTGACTGTAAGGGCATGTGTGTGCATACATCTTCAGTTTTTCTTTCTGGCTTAGTCATTTTGCGACTGAGTTAAAGCAGCATGAAGACTCGCACAACATATCCATTTCATTTGTCCATTTCTAGTTAGTACAGTTCTTAGACAGTGCAACTATTGTATCAGAGTTCACATAACGTACAAATGGCTTATTGATGTTTTGTTCATTTGACCAAACTGTAAAAGCATGATACTGAAGTGAATGCCATGATCTAAGCACTAATGATTTGTGTGTGGTGGATGCAGTTTACTATGGAAGAGCTGTCTGTAAGTGTATCTTTTGATTTGGTGGTGGGTTTGGCAGTGGGAGTTTGACACGCGAGAAGTGTTCCCACACCAGCAGTGCTTCATTGTTTGTTGATGCTTGTGGCAGATTGTACATACTTTGTAGCTACAGGTTTATTGTAAATGGCATTGTCAGGAAACAAGCTTCATGCTTTGATCCTTGACCTGTATAATATTGCAGCCCCTTTAACATCTGACCCTGTCTTTTTTTGTAATGTCCACAAGACACTGTTTATGTGGTTCAGATATTCTCCTCATCACACTTACAGAATATGTGCATTGTGTAAGTTTGTGACAGAGCCACAATATTACAGTATCAAGTACCAAAGCTTATAGGTTGTCCCTTGACTATGCCTTTAAGTACATTCTTTACCTACAAAGTCCCTTATTTTGCCGTTTACGAATTCAGGTAGGCCTTATGTGACTGATTGAAACTTGTGAAATTTTGTAATACTAGATTTGAGATATGTCCCAAAGATTCAGTTTTTACATACAAGATATGATCAAACGCTAAAACAGGGCATTTCAGTGTATCGTTAAAAAAAGCATGCTTTATGTACATTCTGCCCAGCAGTATTGTTTTTTCACGAGGTTGAGTGTTGTGTTCGTGGACAGACGAAATATCTGATGTGGAGACACTTGCGGTGTGTTTTAGTGGAAGGATTTGTGTCTTTGAGTGAAGATTACCGACTGATTGCAGACATTACATTTGTGCTACCTTGCTTCTTTTTATACGGTTAAGCTTGGGGGTGTTTTTATATGACTTGTTTTTTATGGTTAGTTGGTGTGTGTGTGTGTGTGTGTGTGTGTGTGTGTGTGTGTGTGTGTGTGTGTGTGTGTGTGTGTGTAGTGTGTGTGTGTGTGTGTGAGTGTGTGTGTGTCTGTGTGTGCTTGTGCAGGTGTGTATATGTGTACATTTGTGTGTATACAAGGTGTGTTCATGTGAACAAATGTATACATGAGTGAAATTGTGTGTGTGTGTGTTTGTTTGTTTGTGTGTGTGTGTGCGTGTGTTTGTGTGTGTGTGTGTTTGTGTGTGTGTGTGTGTGTGTGTGTGTGTGTGTGTGTGTGAGAGAGAGAGAGAGAGAGAGAGAGAGAGACACCATAAATGAAAATATTAGAAAGAAGCATATAGTTAGCATAATTTAAAGTTTTGTTAATCAGAGATCAATTTGACCAAAACTCCTGTAAGCAGTAGAGTGTCATTTCACATTCATTTTTTCTTGTCACAGTGGATTTATCATGTGAAACTCGGTCTGCTCTCTCCTTTGAGAGTGAGTTGCCACAGTACAGTGCCACCCTTTTTGTTTTTTTGACCAATACTTCAGAAAGGCAAGAAGGCTAATTGGCCTTCAAGGGGAGGGACCTAAGAAATCAAACTATTTCTCCAGTGTTTTATACCAGGCGAAAGCCTGGCTCTTCACAATTTTCAACTGCCGTGGGATCTTTAGCATACACAGGCCAGAAGGCACATGGGTCAGATTCATTTTTTGTCCCCTTCCAAAGGACTAAGCATTCAATTTGATTTTCCAGTCAAACTGAGGAGAGAAGTCAAGGCCTAAACAGGAAATGAACCCTGGAACTTTGAGTTTGGTTATTTGCAGGTGAACATCTGAATCATTCTGCCACTCTTCTCCGTCTGCCAGAGTACTAGTTACAGTCCTTTCTTACGTGTTTGTTTAAAACTTTCTGACACCATTTCTTTTTATTGTAGCATTCAGATGACGATTTCTAGAGGTAAAATAATCAATTCTCTTGAGATCAAAAGTCTGGGCTTTTGTTTGGTTCTATGGTATATTTATCGAAAATTAATTTGTGGGTTTCAGTAAGGGCACTTTGACCTGTCTGTTTATTTTTTTGTGTGCACTGTCAATTGAGGGTTGTGTGTATGGACTGGTTTTGTGTTATGTTGTGTGTGTGTGTGTGTGTGTGTGTGTGTGTGTGTGTGTGTGTGTGTGTGTGTGTGTGTGTGTGTGTGTGTGTGTGTGTGTGTGTGTGTTCTATGGTTGTGGGTGCATGCTTGAAGCCTTGTATGTCATTATGGATTTTTTATTTTTAGTATTATTTTAGAGAATGGCTTTTCTTTGGAATTATTTTGTGTTCCATATTTTTCTGTTTGTTTTCCTTTGTTTCTTTTTGTGTGTGTTATTGTTCAGGAATTGATTTAGCTGATGTATGTGTGTGTGTGTGTGTGTGTGTGTGTGTGTGTGTGTGTGTGTGTGTGTATGAGAATACATACATGTGATTCAATTCAGACTCATGTGAGAGTCAGGCTTATTTAGTTTTCATTAAAATTCATTGAAGATGTAATAGGCAATGGACAACACTGACAAGTATTCAGTCTGTGTGAGTGTGAGTGTGTGTGTGTGTGTGTGTGTGTGTGTGTGTGTGTGTGTGTGTGTGTGTGTGTGTGTGTGTGTGTGTGGTTTGCTTGCATGATTGTGTTTTTTAGTATGTGTACGTGTATATGAGTGTGTGCATTGTCTTTGAATGATAGATTTTTTATGTTTTGGACAAAAGTTTGAGTAGATTTTTCACATTGAGAGGTTTACATCGAATGCAAACCGTAGTTGATGCAGTCTTCATACAGTCTGTGGAATATCTGAAGTATATGACTTTATATAATATTTATGTATATGGTAAAGCCGATTGTTATTCTTGAAATGTCTTGCACACTAGCTGTCCTTCAAGTCAGAGATGATTGCTCAATAGGGTCACTGTTTAGCATGAGGACACATTTGTCTGTGCATTTTTATGTTCACATACATAGGCAGGCAGAAGGGCAGGAAAATACACAGACACAGACAGACACACAGACACACACACACACACACACACATGCACACACACACGTATACACATCACACATGCATAATCTCTCAGTTTCACTGACGTCTCTGCGCTCGGAACGAATTCCATATGCACTAACGTCACAGGTGCCATGTGTATGGTGATCATGGCACAAGCCTTAAGCCTGCACATAAACCCATGAGCTGGCCAGGTCCTGAGGCCTTACCTAGCCTGTGCTTACCTAGTCTATATTTTATACTGGTATTGTATCATCCTATCACTGGAATAATCTTGGTTACATCTAATTCACATATGTATCTGTCTTTTACTTATGCTGTACTATTCTCTGTCTCTTAACATGCGCTAGACTGTACTGTATTATACCATGTGTTGTTGGCTGTTGCAGGACGATGACAACCCCTTTGTTGCTGTTCAGATGCACGAGAAACTACCACTGACGTAAGGGTAAAACGCCATGTGCCTGCTCCAGACTTCATCGACATATTCAAGTCCAGGATCGTCCCTTCCCCATTCCAACCCTGATCCCACCCCCACTGTACCCCCTGTTTACTCTGTCCGCCTTTGCTTTTTTGCAGATGATGTGCCACATTGCGTATGAGTCAGATTCCATCCAATGCTTACAGCTTGTTGAAATGTGCGTGCCTGAATCGCTTCTGATTGCTCTGTTCCTGCGATATGACTTGACTGGAACTGACTTGCTAGTAAAAGTGATGGTCTTGTATGTGTGGTAGAATGCGAGTGTTTTCACATTTTTTGTTGCTGTCGCCTCCAAATCCCCTGAGACTTACTCACAATGACCATGTTAAATTGGAAGAAAATGAGGATCTTAAAGTTATTATCTTTCTCTCCGGCAGAAATATTTTGAACGGATGAAGTTAGTGACAGCAGATGTTAGTGTTGATTTTTGTGTGTTTTTTTTATATAATTTTTTTCAACACCATGTCTCATTTAGAGAGTGAAAGGTCTGACAGTATCCATGACTAGGCAAGTGGTTGTAAAGTGTCTCTCGAAATGAAGGTGCAAAAATGCATGCTCTGTTTTGTCATAATTGGTCTTTGCTTTCATATACTGCCAGTAAGATTGTGTGTGTGCTTACCTTGGTTATTTTGAATATATTGCAGTGGTTGTGTTCCACTATTATATCTCTTTATTTTCCACTATTATATCTCTTTATTTTTGATGCATTTGCTTGTGTGTGTGGAAGGGGTGTGTGTGGTGTGTGTGTGTGTGCATGTGAGTGTGTGTCTGTGTGCGTGAGTGTGTCTGTGTGTGTGTGTGTGTGGTGTGTGTGTGTGTGTGTGTGTGTGTGTGTGTGTGTGTGTGTGTGTGTGTGTGTGTGTATGTGTGTGTGTGTGTGCACACAAGGAGGATGTAGGCTTTGTAGCTTTGAATCTTCAGATGCGAACACCAAATCCTGACTTGTTTTATTTGTTTGTTAATTCTTTGCTTGGATCAATTGGGAAAAAGTTTGATTCTTTGCACCATGAATATAGCATTTACAATATTGATTTTGATCTGATCTTGTTGTAGAATAAGGTCTCTCTCTCTCACTATATCCCCTCTCCCATCAACTCCCATCAGGTGGCTACTGCAAGCCTGCATCACCACAGTAAACCATCTTATTTTTTCCATCTCTTCTGTGTGCACAGACATATGTACACAATATCTGTCTTTTGATTTGTTGATTTTGTTTTGTTTAAAGTATTGTTTTTTTAGACTTAGTTCACATATGCTGAAGTGTGAATTATTTAAGTTTATGGAGTGTTGTGAACTTTGAAAAGATTACTGAGCCGGAAAGTTGCCATTATCCGTCATATCTTACTGATGGAAGTTCAGATCTCTTAGAACATTTTTCTCTGTACTGTGGTATATTTTTGTTGGTTGTTTTGTGGGTGTTTTTTGTTTTGTTTGTGTGTTTATTTTGTGGGTGTTTTTTGTTTTGTTTGTGTGTTTATTTTGTTCCAGATTACACATTGTCTGCATCCAGCATTTTAATGAAAGTTGTCCATTCTCAACAGCTGTGTCTGCTGTAATAAGATAAGAATAACGAAGTGAGTGTGTGTGTGTGTGTGTGTGTGTGTGTGTGTGTGTGTGTGTGTGTGTGTGTGTTTTTTAATATTTTTCCTATTCATTTGCTTGCTTGAACGTGTCTGTACCAATGGAGCACAACATTGATGAATGAAGAAAATTCACTATTGATTGATAACTAAGAGATTGAATTTTCTCTCATAAAGAGACTTCTTCTCAGCAGTAGCAGCGACGTGTGTATGATGATGAATTGAAATTGACCACAAATACAACTTGCCATTCCACACCAACAGTGTGTACTACACACTGGGTTAGGCTTCATATTAACATTTAACCCTTGTAACTGAATATTCAAGAAGCTGTCCACAAAAGTCAAGACAGAGCGGCCTGGAGGGAGGTGGTGGTGTCAAAGAGTGCAGTGGCCAAAACTGAACCCGGTGACGCCGGCAGGTGAGACAGGTGAGGTGATAACTGATGCAGGCAGTTGAGTGTAGATGTTCAAGCCATTTTAGAACCAGTTCTTTCTGTCTGCCCCAGTGTAATCTCCATGCTGTAATCTTTTCCTCTTTGTACCTTTCTGCTTTTCTTTCTAAGACTGATTAGAGTGCCTCCCTGTTTTTCTTTCTAAGACTGGTTAGAGTGCCTCCATGTTTTTCTTTCTAAGACTGATTAGAGTGCCTCCATGTTTTTCTTTCTAAGACTGATTAGAGTGCCTCCCTGTTTTTCTTTCTAAGACTGGTTAGAGTGCCTCCATGTTTTTCTTTCTAAGACTGATTAGAGTGCCTCCATGTTTTTCTTTCTAAGACTGATTAGAGTGCCTCCCTGTTTTTCTTTCTAAGACTGATTAGAGTGCCTCCATGTTTTTCTTTCTAAGACTGATTAGAGTGCCTCCCTGTTTTTCTTTCTAAGACTGATTAGAGTGCCTCCAGGTTTTTCTTTCTAAGACTGATTAGATGCCTCCAGGTTTTACTTTCTAAGACTGATTAGTGTGCCTCTGTTTTTCTTTCTAAGACTGATTAGAGTACCTCCCTGTTTTTCTTTTTAAGACTGATTAGATGCCTCCAGTTTTACTTTCTAAGACTGATTAGTGTGCCTCTGTGTTTTTCTTTCTAAGACTGATTAGAGTGCTTCCCTGTTTTTCTTTCTAAGACTGATTAGAGTGCTTCCCTGTTTTTCTTTCTAAGACTGATTAGATGCCTCCAGGTTTTACTTTCTAAGACTGATTAGTGTGCCTCTGTGTTTTTCTATCTAAGACTGATTAGAGTGCTTCCCTGTTTTTCTTTCTAAGACTGATTAGATGCCTCCAGGTTTTACTTTCTAAGACTGATTAGTGTGCCTCTGTGTTTTTCTTTCTAAGACTGATTAGAGTGCCTCCAGGTTTTTCTTTCTAAGACTGATTAGATGCCTCCAGGTTTTACTTTCTAAGACTGATTAGTGTGCCTCTGTGTTTTTCTTTCTAAGACTGATTAGAGTGCCTTCCTGTTTTTCTTTCTAATACTGATTAGAGTGCCTCCCTGTTTTTCTTTCTAATACTGATAAGAGTGCCTCCCTGTTTTTCTTTCTAATACTGATTAGAGTGCCTCCATGTTTTTCTTTCTAAGACTGATTAGAGTGCCTCCCTGTTTTTCTTTCTAATACTGATTAGAGTGCCTCCATGTTTTTCTTTCTAATACTGATAAGAGTGCCTCCCTGTTTTTCTAAGACTGATAAGAGTACCTCCCTGTTTTTCTTTCTAAGACTGATTAGAGTGCCTCCATGTTTTTCTTTCTAAGACTGATTAGAGTGCCTCCCTGTTTTTCTTTCTAAGACTGATTAGAGTGCCTCCATGTTTTTCTTTCTAAGACTGATTAGAGTGCCTCCCTGTTTTTCTTTCTAAGACTGATAAGAGTGCCTCCCTGTTTTTCTTTCTAAGACTGATTAGAGTGCCTCCCTGTTTTTCTTTCCAAGACTGATTAGAGTGCCCCTGTTTTTCTTTCCAAGACTGATTAGTGTGCCCCTGTTTTTCTTTCTAAGACTGATTGGAAAGACCAGGCTGGCCAATCTGTTGGAAAGGCTGACAGGAAAGAAGAAGATGGTTGATCGTTTAGACTGTTATCTTTGACACCATTAACAGTCTCTGGAGCTCTGATATGGCTGTAGTAGTCGGCTGGGCTATAAGCAATATGAACTGAACGGTCTCTGGACAGTGCCCTAGATCAGCTGAAAGTGAAAACAGAAGTACAGTTTCCTTTGGTTTGATAAAATCCACATAGAGATCATCTTCCACAAAGCAGTCCTGTGATGTCTGTATGATACCTGCCAGTGCTGTAAAGCTGGTCATCTTGTATCAGCCCTGGCCTTGCTAGTCAGTGGGGCTGTTATAACATGACATGGGAATCGTGTAAATCTGTCTACCCTGGCCTTGCTGTTCAGTGCAGCTGTTACAACACGCATTAGGAATACTGTAATTCTGTCCATTGTGAATTGACACTGATCCCAAAGTACAGAAATCTTCTAAAGGGTGACTGTGTGAATTAGCATAGTTATCGTAACCCGTTGACTCCCACACCCTGTTCATCAGCATTCTGCACTGGCAACCATCAGGATAGGGAGAGGGAGTTGAAGGGTTAAGATCGTGCAGTTGGTAGATAGGGTGTGGAAGTCAAAGGATTAAAGTGTGCAATCATCCAAATGGGTATTTTGTAAATTGACATTTAGATGCACCATTGTGAGGGTTAAAATTGATGAAACAGATTTAGAAGTGATTTTCCCCCACTACTGTTTTTGAAGGGTTTAAAATGAGACTTTGCTTTTTTCATTACTATAGATGTATTTACTTTTTAATTGTATCTCCTTTTCCAGCAAATCCAGTGAAGGGTCTTTTTTGCCTTTGTATGTGTGTGTGTGTGGTGTGTGTGTGTGTGTGTGTGTGTGTGTGTGTGTGTGTGTGTGTGTGTGTTTTGACTTCAAGGACCAATTTACTTTTGTTGTACATTCAGATCCTTAATGTGAGAGAGAGTAGAGCTATACTTTTGTCCATGTTTCCAGTTTTCTTTGTATGATATCCTTCTTTGATGATGCTTTGTTTTTGATGACATTCAGTTCTGGCTTCTACACACAATACACATCCATGTATAGATGAAAGTCCACCACTTAGTGATTTATTTTGAGGTTGAGGTTTTTCCTTACGTGTCATTGAATATGCCAAGGTATTTATTTTTACAATACTGTCTCATTTTTTTTTTCAAGTGAAAACCGTTTTTTCCTCTTGATACTGAATATGATTTTTCTTTTGTGATCATTTTTGTGGGGTTTTGTTTTGTTTTGTTTGTGATGATTCTCTATAATGTGAAGTGCAATGTTTTTTTGATTCTATACTGTGTTACGCAAAACTGTGTGAGTGTATTCAGGTTGTTTTTTTTTAATGCTGTTATACATTCTGTATCAGCATTTGTCATTGTCGCCTGTAATCTTGAATAATGTGTGCATAATGTTTGTCAATTTTGTATTCATGTTATTGTTATGGTTGTACTTGCTTTTTGTGTTTAAACTTCTCCCCCTTCTTTTCTTTTTCTCCCCTGTGTGTGTGTGTGTGTGTGTGTGTGTGTGTGTCTGTGTGTGTGTGTGTGTGTGTGTGTCTGTGTGTGTGTGTGTGTCTGTGTGTGTGTGTGTGTGCATTTCTTGATATGCAGATCTTTTTTAGATTTGTCTCCCCTGGTACACAGCACAATTTTGTAATTTACACTGTGTAGCACACAAAACATAAGTTGATTTTACAGGCTACAACCTAGCCAGAATCTCTTGTCTCTGGACTGTGATGTCCATTGTTTTAGAGACCTGTTTCTCCTTATAATACCTGCACATAGATTGTCCATTCAGCTGTGTTGACAGATGCCAGTTGTATGCATTTGGAGTTTGCACATTTTTCATTAGGATCTCATTGCAGTAAGGCAGTTTAGTTTCACTCAAATCTGCAAACGGCGATCTGGTAGATTTTTGTAATATGCACAAAACCTGGGTTAAACATGAACAAAATCTTGGAAGAGATGGGAAACTAGGCTTGGAGTTTGTTTTGGCTTCATGTTTCAGTTTCAGTTTCAATTTCTCAAGACGACGTCTCCGCGCTCAAAATGAATTCCATATGCACTAACTTCACAGGTGCCATGTGATGGAGAAGATCCAGAATAATCATGGTACAAGCCTTAAGCCTGTACATAAACCCATGAGCTGGCCAGGTCCTGAGGTCCAAATGTTCAAATGTGGAGTGATAGATTTATACATTGAAGGCTGATGTCTGTGACATCGGCAAGTCAGTCTGATCTCATACATTTTATTGATCTGTGAGACGCTGTATGTAACATTGCCCCTCAAATCCAAACTTTTTAAAAAGAATGTGCAGTTGTATGTGGATGACTGTAAGCGCTGCTAACCTGTTAACATAGATCTAGAGATCATGGAAGATGCCTCAGATGTGCACAAAAAGTTTGTATTGTGTTTAGACACCTTCTTGTACTGGATGGCAGAGAATTATCTTGTGTAATTTGAATTGCTTGTGTGTTCGGAGAGCAACTTGTTTTGTTTGACAGAATTATGGTTGGTTTGAGATTGACTTGTGTTGATGCTGATTCCAGTCTGTGTTTATGTTCAGAGCAACTGGTCTTTGGCATAAACAGTAGGTGTTGGTTTGAGACTGTCATCTGTTTAGTATTGATGATATCCACAGTTGTGTTTTGAGAGTGTCATAGTTGTGTTTTGAGAGTGTCTTAGTTGTGTACTGAGAGTGTCTTAATGACAAAAGATAAATGTTGACTGATGTCACTAGTGATACGTGATATGACAGAGTGCTTCAGCTTCCATTTTGATATATATCTTGGGTCTGGTAGAGTCAGCCGTGTTCCTTTGTACCTTTGTCCCTTGCTGTATGACAAAAGAGTAATTTTCAGTTTGGGGTTTGATTTTGTCAGTGTTAAATCTTTAACACTACTTTGTTGAACATGCCTGAAAGTTTAAATGCACTGAAAGGAGTTGTCCAATATAATTTGTTGTCAGTTTATCCAAATGCCTTCACTCTATACAGTTAAGCCACGCAGATTGTATATGTGTTTGGAATAGGTGTTTGTTGTCTTGTTTGTTTTTGGGAGATGGGTAGATCTGCACATGTAGGTTGTTTTCCATGCTATTATTGCCTTTGTTTTTGGTGATGGCTAGATCTGCACATGTATCGTGATGGTTGTTGTCCATCCTGTTATTACCTTGATATTTACCAGTTACTTGGCAATACAACAGTGATGATGAAAATTGTGGAATCCCAGTGGACAGCTGAACCAGGTGTATAATCCTTATCAGTTTACCCATAATAAATATTTTGAAGAACTTCCAGTTGAGAACTAGTATTTCATCCTTCATGTACATGTTGTACATTGTACTGGTTGTGAAGGGAAGAATTTATAAAGTATTATTGACATACCTGTGTAAATAGAATGTTGCAAATTTTTTAACACTCTGGGTTGCCATTCATTGTTTAGTCAGAAATATTAGGGAAGCAGTGTTTTGTGCTTATACAAGCGTTGTTGATGAGATGTCTGGACATGTTAAGACCAAAGGAAGTGCGATTATAAAGTTTGTATATATATATATATATATATATATATATATATATATATATATATATATATATATATATATATATATATATATATAAAGTATATATATATAAAGTTATGAGAAAACTATTGATTGGTGCATTCCACATACTTCTATGCTTCCAGATTGTGCATTCCTTTTCCACTTTGAGTTTCTGTGGAGAAAATTATCAACGACACAGTTGAGTTGACTGATGCCTAGTAATTGGACTGATTGGATCATGCATTTGTGTGACAGAGTCATTTGATATGTTGCACTCAGGTTCAGTATTACGTCAGTTGTATTGTGTAAACTGATTTACAGTCCATGTTTAGGTCATTTCTAGCCCCATGATTTTATTTCCGTTGAGCACATTTGAAAGTTCTACGCAATTTCGTTGTCACATTGTAAATATTCTACAAGACTTTTAAAACAAGTGTGACTGCCTGCATTCAAGCAAACAGGAACAGAGAAAACACGAAAAAGAATAAGAACGCATATTTAATATAACAAGACAAGACAGGCGCAAATTTTTAGCCAACTGGCCTTTGTCAAGCGTAAGATCACAAACAAACACCAGATACAAAAATTAGGAGACAAGACTGAAATTTCCCTGCTGCTCCGTCCAGTGTGAGAAAGCTTTTTTCAGCAGCAGGGAAATTTCAGTCTTGTCTCCTAATTTTTGTATCTGGTGTTTGTTTGTTTGTGATCTAACGCTTGGTAAAGGCCAGTTGGCCGAAAATTTCTGCCTGTCTTGTCTTGTTATATTAAGTACGCATTCTTATTCTTTTTTCACGTTTTTTCTGGTCACTACAAGATTTTCAGTTTAAAAATTTTTTTTTATTGTTGTTGTTCATCTATTGTAATCGAAGATGACCATGGGTTCTGGGTGATGCTGTAAATGTGGTGTGTCTGGAGGTGGCTGATCAGGCCAATCCAGGGTATGAAGTCTCTTCAACATAAGGGACACATGTGGGTAGATGCTGTGGATGGAGTTATGGCAGCTCATGTGTAACATGCATTGCTTCTCAGTTTTGGCAAATCTCTTGGCCTGTGCTGCATTGGCCCCTTTTGTGATCTTGCTGTGCCACACACAACAGTTCTGGGCCATGCTGTCCCAGGAGATGATGTTAATGTCCAGGTCTTTGTGGGAGGCCTTCTGGTAGTCTGTGAAGCGTTTTTTCTGCCCGCCAACTGTCCTTTTGCCAAGATAAAGTTCATACAGCAGTTGTTTATGTGGGTGATTGTTGGTCATGCACTCTAAACCTGACTTGAGTTGTTAGCAGGAGGGTGTAGATACTTTGGAGGCCAACCTGCTTCAGGATTTCTGTGTTGGGGATTTTGTCCTGCCATCTGACGTGAAGGAGAGTGCGGAGGCAGCTCATATGAAAATGGTTGAGCTGTTTATCATGTCTTCTATAGACTGTCCTCATCTCACTGGCATACAGATGGGCAGTGAGAACCACTGTGTGGAGACCAGCAGTTTCAGTTTCTTAAGATGACATCTCTGTGCTCGGAACAAATTCCATATGCACTAACATCACAGGTGCCATGTGTATGGTGATCATGGCACAAGCCTTAAGCCTGCACATAAAGCCATGAGCTGACCAGGTCCTGAGGTCCTACCTAGACTATGTTTTACCTAGTCTATATGTTGTACTGATACTTTATCAGCCTACCACTGGAATAATCTTGGAAACCAGCAGCTTGGTGGTAAAGCTGATTCCTCTCCACTCCCGTACATTATCTCAAGTCTCTCAAAGATTTTCATAAGAAAAAGGATGAAACGGTACATGGCTGTGGTTATCTTGGCTTGCTGTGCTCAAGATCTGAAATTGCACTGATGATGAAGTATAAGTTCTCTGAACTGAAGTGTGGTTAGACATCTTTTTATGACACCATGAGCATTTGATTGGAACACAGACACATCTTAGGCTACGCATTACACAGATAATTGTGCTCGCTGTGCTGATTATCAGGTATATTTACATCACTAACTACACCACTAAAAACCAGATTTAGATTTTTTGTTTGCAGATAGTCAGAGGGCTTCATGTATGTTTGTAGACTGTTAGTTTATATTGAAGTGGTTTTTGTACAGTAAGTTTATATTGAAGTTGTACCATCCTCCACAATACGCATTCCACCTCAGTGTCATTTTTTTGAGGTATAGTACATGCATTGCATTTATGGGTCACTGACCTTTTAAGATATTTTGTTTTGCATAAACTACAGCTTGCCATCCATCTTTATATTATGTTTTATATTATTTGCACTGTCTCTGCATTGTGGGTATGGTTTTCTTACTGTTATACCATGGCGACAATAAAGTCCTGTGTGACACCTCACATGACATAATTTTTGTATTAATTCTTTTATGGTATATTCGTATGAATGGTATTGTACACTGTCTTATGTTTTTTTTTCTGTATTCAGATAAACATTTGGTTTTGGGTTTTATATGCATTAAAGAGATTTTTTTTTAAAGTATGTTTCTGTGTGCTTCTCATTTGTAATAATTGTTTTGTCAGTACGGTTTGTGCCTGTGAAATTCAAAAGTTCAGTGCTTCAGAATTATGTTACCGTTCAGTACTCGTGTGACGCTTTACAGACTGATGGACCAAACAAACAGCTAAGTGACCAAGAGATAGACAGTCGTCATATTCACATTCATGTTCATTTATATTCATATTCATATTCATGTTCATTTCTTTCTGTTACAATGGATTTACCATGTGAAACTCAGACAGTACACACTACTGAGAGCACATCACCGCAGTGAAGCGCCACCATTTTTTTTTATAAACTGAGACTTTGGAAAGGCAAGAAGACTAATTGGCATTCAAGGGGAGAGACCTGGAAAATCAACCTATCTCTCCAATGTTATGTACCAGGGCAGCTAGGTGAATACCCTGCTCTTCATGATTTTCAACTGCCATGGGATATATAGAGTGTGCCGGCCAGAAGGAACATGGGCTCGACTCATTTTTTGTACCCTTCCGATGGACTAAATGTTGAGTTCAATTTTCAGGCCAAACTGAGAAGAAAAATCGAGGTCTCAATAGGAAAGAAACCTTGGAATCTTTGAGTTTAGTTACAGGAGGTGAACGTCTGAACTATTCTGCTATTCTTCTCCCTTCTGTTAGCACCACCATCATAGCACCAGCACCACCTCCTCTGTTTACCGCATGTTATACTTTTTTCTACACATGTGCAATGCGGTGTTGTTAAGTACATATAACCATGACATGCTTAGAGTACCTATCCTGAAGAGTGTGTTACAAATAATAATATTTTTTACTATCTGGGAAAAACAAAACAAAGCTGAAAAGAAACAATATCTTCCCATACCCTTCCATGAAAAGAAAAGGAGCATTTCCCCCTCCCCGCCTTTGATTTAAGGCACAAATTATGGACTTTTTTTCTCTTGGTTTTAGGCAATTTGTGTATTTTTTCTTTTTGATTTTAAACGTTTTTTGTTTTTTTTTCATCTTGATTTTCGGCACAGTTTCTATTTTGTTCTTTGTTTTAGACACAGTTTCTGTTTTGTTCTTTGTTTTAGACACAGTTTCTGTTTTGTTCTTTGTTTTAGACACAGTTTCTATTTTGTTCTTTGTTTTAGACACAGTTTCTGTTTTGTTCTTTGTTTTAGACACAGTTTCTATTTTGTTCTTTGTTTTAGACACAGTTTCTGTTTTGTTCTTGGTTTTAGGTTCAGTTTCTATTTTGTTCTTGGTTTTAGGTTCAGTTTCTATTTTGTTCTTGGTTTTAGGTTCAGTTTCTATTTTGTTCTTGGTTTTAGGTTCAGTTTCTATTTTGTTCTTGGTTTTAGGTTCAGTTTCTATTTTGTTCTTGGTTTTAGGTTCAGTTTCTATTTTGTTCTTGGTTTTGGGTTCAGTTTCTATTTTGTTTTGGTTTGAGGTCTTGAAAATGAAAATAATTACATGAATTGGAAATAATTGTATCAATGTAATGTGCTTGTTGTATCAGCTCCTGACATCTGGCATATCAATGCTCAAATCAATTGCTCATCTTCACTGTCAGCATTTAGAATACATGCATGCATGTGTGGTCACCCCACCGGCCCCCA
>JAPXFY010000018.1:35171815-35191815 GCA_030674185.1 Monoplex corrugatus | reverse complement strand
TGACCGGCATGGGGTAAGTGGTACATGAGCGTTATGGGGTAAGTGGTACATGAGCGGTATGGGGTAAGTGGTACATGAGCGGCATGGGGTAAGTGGTACATGAGTGGCATGGGGTAAGTGGTACATGAGTGGCATGGGGTAAGTGGTACATGAGCGGCATGGGGTAAGTGGTACACTGAGTGGCATGGGGTAAATGGTACATGAGTGGCATGGGGTAAGTGGTACATGAGCGGCATGGGGTAAATGGTACATGAGTGGCATGGGGTAAGTGGTACATGAGCGGTATGGTATAAGTGGTACATGAGCGGCATGGGGTAAGTGGTACATTAGTGGCATGGGGTAAGTGGTACATGAGTGGCATGGGTAAGTGGTACATGAGCGGCATGGGGTAAATGGTACATGAGCGGCATGGGGTAAATGGTACATGAGTGGCATGGGGTAAGTGGTACATGAGTGGCATGGGGTAAGTGGTACATGAGTGGCATGGGGTAAATGGTACATGAGTGGCATGGGGTAAGTGGTACATGAGTGGCATGGGTAAGTGGTACATGAGTGGCATGGGGTAAGTGGTACATGAGTGGCATGGGGTAAGTGGTACATGAGCGGCATGGGGTAAATGGTACATGAGCGGCATGGGGTAAATGGTACATGAGTGGCATGGGGTAAGTGGTACATGAGTGGCATGGGGTAAGTGGTACATTAGTGGCATGGGGTAAGTGTACATGAGTGGCATGGGGTAAGTGGTACATGAGCGGCATGGGGTAAATGGTACATGAGTGGCATGGGGTAAATGGTACATGAGTGGCATGGGGTAAGTGGTACATGAGTGGCATGGGTAATGGTACATGAGTGGCATGGGTAAATGGTACATGAGTGGCATGGGGTAAGTGGTACATGAGCGGTATGGGGTAAGTGGTACATGAGTGGCATGGGGTAAATGGTACATGAGTGGCATGGGGTAAGTGGTACATGAGCGGTATGGTATAAGTGGTACATGACCGGCATGGGGTAAGTGGTACATGAGCGGTATGGATAAGTGGTACATGACGGCATGGGGTAAGTGGTACATGAGCGTATGGTATAAGTGGTACATGAGCGGTATGGGGTAAATGGTACATGAGTGGCATGGGGTAAGTGGTACATGAGCGGTATGGTATAAGTGGTACATGAGCGGCATGGGGTAAGTGGTACATTAGTGGCATGGGGTAAGTGGTACATGAGTGGCATGGGTAAGTGGTACATGAGCGGCATGGGGTAAATGGTACATGAGCGGCATGGGGTAAGTGGTACATGAGTGGCATGGGTAATGGTACATGAGCGGCATGGGTAAATGGTACATGAGCGGCATGGGTAAATGGTACATGAGCGGATGGGGTAAATGGTACATGAGCGGTATGGGGTAAATGGTACATGACGGTATGGGGTAAATGTACATGAGCGGTATGGGTAAATGGTACATGAGCGGCATGGGGTAAGTGGTACATGAGCGGTGCAGATATAGGGCAAAACAACAACAACAACAACAACAACAACAACCAACAGCAATAACAACAACACAACACAAACAACAACCAAACATCTGTAAGGCACTGAATCTGATACAAGATCAAACCCAAACCACGCAATCTCATCATTCACCAAAACACTCACCCAGCAACAATCAAAACTCCAGGACACAAAGCACGCCATCTATCATTCACCAAAACACTCACCCAGCAACAATCAAAACTCCAGGACACAAAACACGCCATCTTATCATTCACCAACAAAACACTCCACCACCCAGCAACAATCAAAACTCCAGGACACAAAACACGCCATCTCATCATTCACCAAAACACTCACCCAGCAACAATCAAAACTCCAGGACACAAAGCACACCATCTCATCATTCACCAAAACACTCACCCAGCAACAATCAAAACTCAGGACACAAAGCACACCATCTCATCATTCACCAAAACACTCACCCAGCAACAATCAAAACTCCAGGACACAAAGCACACCATCTCATCATTCACCAAAACACTCACCCAGCAACAATCAAAACTCCAGGACACAAAGCACACCATCTCATCATTCACCAAAACACTCACCCAGCAACAATCAAAACTCCAGGACACAAAGCACACCATCTCATCATTCACCAAAACACTCACCCAGCAACAATCAAAACTCCAGGACACAAAGCACACCATCTCATCATTCACCAAAACACTCACCCAGCAACAATCAAAACTCCAGGACACAAAGCACACCATCTCATCATTCACCAAAACACTCACCCAGCAACAATCAAAACTCCAGGACACAAAGCACACCATCTCATCATTCACCAAAACACTCACCCAGCAACAATCAAAACTCCAGGACACAAAGCACACCATCTCATCATTCACCAAAACACTCACCCAGCAACAATCAAAACTCCAGGACACAAAGCACACCATCTCATCATTCACCAAAACACTCACCCAGCAACAATCAAAACTCCAGGACACAAAGCACACCATCTCATCATTCACCAAAACACTCACCCAGCAACAATCAAAACTCCAGGACACAAAGCACACCATCTCATCATTCACCAAAACACTCACCCAGCAACAATCAAAACTTCAGGACACAAAGCACACCATCTCATCATTCACCAAAACACTCACCCAGCAACAATCAAAACTCGGACACAAGACACCCACATTCAACACAAAGACACATCTCACATTCACCAAAACATCACCCAGCACAATCAAAACTCAGACACAAAGACACCATCTATCATTCACCAAAACACTCACCCAGCAGACAATCAAAACTCCAGGACACAAAGCACACCATCTCATCATTCACCAAAACACTCACCCAGCAACAATCAAAACTCCAGGACACAAAGCACGCCATCTCATCATTCACCAAAACACTCACCCAGCAACAATCAAAACTCCAGGACACAAAGCACGCCATCTCATCATTCACCAAAACACTCACCCAGCAGCAATCAAAATTCCAGGACACAAAGCACACGCAAACAGGGAGTAGGGGGACAAGAAAGTAAGGGGCAAACGATCGAGCATGTAGGGGGGGGGGGGGGTGGAATCACTGCTGGACAAAAAAAGATATCTGCAAGTTAGAATTTTTTTGGTTTTGTTATTGTTGTTTAAAGCCCAGCCGACTGCGTAGAGCCATATCAGGGCTACAACCGTTTCAAAACATACAAAACGTCAACAGGCAAAAAAATTAGAAAATTAAAGAACACATATCAATGCATTCGACCACACGATCCAAGGACACGCGCCCGGCGTCGACCACTCCGTCCAGTTTATCGCACAGGGGATTTAAAAAACACATCTGAATACAAATTTAACAATACGTAAGGACACCAAAACATACATAAAAACGGGCCCAAATCACCCAAAGCTGCTTACGCACACCTCACCTCCCTAGAGTCAAAAATGCACCCAATACATGTACCCAACTATCAATCCTAATAAAAAGTACGTAAGTCTTTATCGAACACATACAGCTGAATGGACCAGCAAGGCAGAAAATGATAGGAAAAAATGACAGAAAGCAAAGGAACAAGGCAAAGAGGAAATTTGTAGCACAGAATTTCCCGAAGGTGGGGATAGTATTTACACTGAAAGAGTCCCCAGCATCCCCGCGGGGGAAGTTAAACTTGAAAGAAGAAAAAGCACGTGACAGTGAAATAGACAGGGGAAGGTTGTTCCAGTTGTATAGGCCAGTCACAGAAAAAAAAGAAGAAAACTTAGTATGGTTATGAACCAGGCTACATAATAAACCATCAAGGATTTCTTTGTGTATGTCAGCCGGAATAGCTCAGTTGGGAGAGCGTTAGACTGAAGATCTAAAGGTCCCTAATTCAATCCCGGGTTCCGGCACGGAACATAATCTGGCGGTTGACACTTTCTTTTTCAAGATCTGGCCAGTGCATGGGTTCATGTGCCAGCTTAAGACATGTGCCACAGTCACCATACACGTGGCACCTGTGACGTTAGTGCGTATGGAATTCGTTCCGAGCGCGGAGACGTCATCTTGAGAAACTGAAACTGAAACTGTAACTGTAACTGTATCTTTTAAAACTGAAAACGGGAATCGAAAATTTACGACTGTGACCCTTTTAATACTTAGCACTATCCACGAGTTTCCTGCTGAGAGCACGTGGATGTGTAGGAGTAAAAGGGGTTAAGTGTGCGTGTGGGCATTAATCATTTTCAAGATAATAGTTATCGGAAAAAAATGCAAAACCCAAGATTAATGACATAACTGTCATAATCATTTCCACGGACTGAGCATCAATCCATGTTTCTGTCTTTTCTTAAGAATAAATATTGTAATTATTATGTATGCATGTGCGTACGTATGTATGTATGTATATATGTATGTATACGCTTAGATTTATGTATGTATGTATGTATGCATGGATACGCTCAGCTTAGATTTATGTATGTAAGTATGTAAGCATGTATGTATGCATGAATACGCTCATATGTATGTAGGTATGTATGCATGTATACGCTCAGCGCTTAGATTTGATTTTGTCAAGATTTTGCGCTATATAAATAAAATATATTATTATTATTATTATTAGTATGGTTTAGATATCTTGTTAGAGATTAATGACATCACTGTCATAATCATTTCCATGGAATGAGCATTAATCCTTGTTTCTGTCTTAAGAATAAGAGTGACTGTTAGTATGATTTAGATATCTTGTTAGAGATGTAACTTTTTTTTTTATCTTACCTTCCCTCCTTCCCCTCATCCAGCTCTCCCAAGTCACACAAGCCACGAATAGTTGTGTATGTTCATCAACCTTGCACACAGAACTCTTCTGAAGAATATGGTCCAACACCAACACCATTGCCAACCCACAACGACTTGTCCGATACAGTCAAGAGAGTATGGACACTACCATCGTGCAAAGACGATGGAGATGGACTGTGCACATTACCCGGATAGAGCAGGATAACATCACCCGGACTGCCCTTCACTGGACACCAGAAGGAAGACGCAAGACAGGAGGACCCCAAAACACCTGGCGACGAACAATACACGGAGATTTTGAGACCTTGATAAAACATGCTTTGGGTACTAAATAGAGACTAGCTAAGGACAGACAGAAAGTGGAAAACCTTCGTTGCTAATCATATGCCAACGGCATGAGCAGTCAGGAAGGAAGGAAGGAAACAAAAAAATCAAGAAAGAAAGGAAGGAACAAAGGAATACAGGAGGTAGGAAGATAGGAAGGAAGGAAAGGAGGGAGGGAGGAAGAAAGGAAAGAAGGAAAGCAAAAAGGAAGGAAGGAATAAATGAAGGAAGAAAGGAAGGAAGGAAGGAAGGAAGGAAGGAAGAAAGGTAGTAAGGAAGGAAGGATCGAAGGAAAGAAAGAAGGAATGAATGAATGAAGGAAGGAAGAAATGAGGGAAAGAAGGGTAGTAGAAAGAAAGGAAGGAATGAAGGAAGGACGGGAGGTATGAAGAAAGAAAGAAAAAAGGGAAGGACGGTAGGAAGAAAGGAGGGAAGGAAGGAAGGAAGGAAGGAAGGAAGCAAGCAAGCAAGCAAGCAAGCAAGCAAGCAAGGAAGAAAAGAAGCAAAGAAGAAATGAAATAATGTTCATATTCAAAATACGAGATCACATTAACATTGCTAAGTCATCTCCACCTCAACGAAACTTCAGGGAGGTTAGCTGATGTATTGTTATTATTTTTGTCCTGAACCTTGCGAATTTGTTTCTTTGTTGTATTTTGTGTACAAGTGACGAAGGATAGTCGGCCAAAAAATTGCGCCTGTCTTGTTATATTGGTAAAAATACACGTTTTCATTCTATTTTCGTGTATTTCTGTTCTCGAAATTAAAAAAAAATTATAAACCAGTCTTTCATACTACCATCTTAGAATCAGGCACCGGGGCATCAGAAAAATCCGTGATGGATATGTTAAGTGTGCAGTGTCAAACGTATGAGTGTCCTGTTTTAGTTCAACATGCAAGAGGAATGGAGAAAGGCATGTGTATGCATTAAAATTACCATGTCTTTGTTCTTACCTGCACTCGAAACACAATGCTATCTCTTTGTCTGTCTGTCTGTCTCTCTCACTCACACACACACACACACACACACACACACACATACACACGCACATTAACAATGCCCCACAATCCCCACTGGTTTGTGTATGGGTCGGTGGCCTTCACAATAAACCATGTGTCAATGTAAGTCTCTCTCTCTTTCCCTCCCTCTCTTTCCTCTGTCTGTCTGTCTGTCTGTCTCTCTCTCTCTCTCACACACACACACACACACACATACACACACACACACACACACACACACGCGCGCACACACACACACACACACACACACACACACACATACACACACGCACACAATCTCCTTTCCTTTCCTAGCGTAATACATTCGTGCACATCTACCTCCTGCTGGTACAGTTTACAGAAATGTGGGCTTAATAACTGTTGCTTCAACGTTTAATTCCAACCCCCAACATAAAATCTGCCTCACTTACAACCTCAGCCCATTTTTAATATACCTGAGTGTCATTTAATTGGAGCGCACACAGAAACATCCAAGCATTCCCGCTGACGGAAGGGATGTAGCTGCAACTAAACTGTTAAATGTAGCCGACACGCTTCTCTCCCCTGGTACGATGGCCCAGCCAAATGCTGGCAGTAAAACAAAGATTAGTGACATCCAATACCATCGGCTTAATTTTAACCGATATAGAAAACTAAGAAAATTCCTGCTTTCTTTGAGTACTTGTTCCCTCTATCCCCTCCAGACCAGTGAAAGATTTCAGCAGTTCCACACACAGGCGAGATTCTTCTTACGCAGGCGAGAGTTCCTGCTAGTACTCTCTCCTATACTGAAGCACGTAAATTCAAACAAAGCTACCTATCTGGCAAAAAGGCAAAAAGAGCTGGTTTTTGCGCGAGTGACCGCTCTTTATCCTGCCTCTTAAAGGCAGTCATACTCCGCTTGGGGGGGAGCTAAAGAGAGAATTTGGAAGAGATATAAGTGAATGACGAGCAAGGCAGGAATGACATACATCCATCAATCTTGCTTGGATCACGAAGGAGAACCGAATAAAGCATCGGTATCTCACAATGCTACTAAAATTTTTATAGGCTTCTTTGAGCAATTTTTTCGCTAGTCCTCGTATACTTTGAGAGTGGTAGGACTTTAAAACCTACAGAACAGAACAACAACAGCAGAAATGAGTCTTGTGAGGATAAGAGAGTATGACAGGAAAGAGGAAACTCTAACCACCTAAAAGCAAACTGGACAGCTCCTGTGGTTCCGAAACAGGAGGGGATCTTAATTTCAGCATCCATAGTACCCCCGCTGCGGGGATAGCTTGATGTTGTTATTTTGTTATTGTTGCTTTAAGCCCAGCCGACTGCGTAGAGCCATATCCGGACTATAACCGTTTGCAAACATAAACAATGCCTCAACAGAAGAAAAAGGAAAAGAAAATTAAGTACGCATATCAATGCATTCGTGCACATAATCTAAGGAGATGCCCCTGGCGGTGACCACTCCGTCCAATTTATCACACAGGAGATTTAGAAAACATACCTGAATACATACTTAAACATGACTAAGGACACTAAAATATATATAAAATCAGGCCTAAATTACCTAAAATTGCTTCCGTATATCTCACTGCCCTAGAGGCAAAAATGCACTTGATACATGTATCCAGTTATCAGTCCTAAGAGAAAGTACATAAGACTTTATCGAAAACATACGAGTGAATGGACCAACAGGACAGAAAATGATGGGAAAAAATGACAGAAAGCAAAGGAACAAGGCAGAAGCAGAGAGTGACAGACAAGAGGAAATTTCTAGCACAGAGTTTCCAGAAGGTAGTGATGCTGTTTATACTGAAAGAGCCCCCGGCATCCCCACAGGGGGCGGGGGGGGGGGGTACGATGATGGACATTGTTCTTCCCAACCCTACTGTCTAAAACACTACCACCAACGATAAGAAGGAACTTTTTTTTTTAAGTGGCCTATTCCTTCAGTGGATAGAGCACCATGTTCATAACACATGGCTTTAAATCTGGGGCGGGCCACCTTTCAAAATCGTTTTCAGTCCCTGTCAACTTATTTGAATAGAGCCCAATGCGGAGGTCGTGGATTGCATCCTCCACCGGAATACATCTCTCTCTCTCTCTCTCTCTCTCTCTCTCTCTCTCTCTCTCTCTCTCTCTCTCTCTCTCTCTCTCTATATATATATATATATATATATATATATATTACTTATAGTGAAAAGACGTTAAATCAAAGAACGAACACACACACACACACACACACACACACACACACACACACACACACACACACACACACCACACACACACACACACACACACACACACACACACACACACACACACACACACACACACACACACACACACACACACACAACACACACACACACACACACACACACACACACACACACACACACACATATATATATATATATATATATATATTGATGGCAAGTTTCCAGCTGCTGCGGTCTGCTGCTACCACTTCGAAGCCTGCTGGTGCAATGCCACCCGCCTTGAGGTCCTGCTTGCACACATCTTTGTAGCGGAGTATGGGCCTTCCCGTGGGTCTGGAGCCAGTAGCAAGCTCGCCGTACAAAATGTCTTTGGGTATTCTGCCATCTTGCATGCGGGTAACATGGCCAAGCCAGCGCAAGCGTCTCTTTGTGAGCAGGGCAAACATGCTGAGAGTTCCTGCACGTGCTATGACGTCCTTGTTGGGGACGTGGTCCTGCCATGAAATGCCAAGGATCCTTCTGAAGCAGCGTAGGTGAAAGGTGTTGAGCCTGCGTTCTTGACGGGAGTAAAGAGTCCAGGTCTCGCATCCATACAACAGTGTGCTCAGCACGCAGGCTTGGTACACTTTAGTCTTTGTCTTGATGGTCAGCATGGAGTTTTCCCACACTCTCTTTGACAGGCGGGCCATTGCTGCAGATGCCTTGCCGATCCTTGAGTTCAGCTCAGTGTCCAGGTTGAGACTGCTGGAGATGGTGGAACCAAGGTATGTGAAGTCTTCCACCACGTCGAGAGTGCAGTCACCGAAGAGCCGAGCTGACATCTTGACCCAGGACGTTGGTCTTCTTTAGGCTGATCGTGAGGCCAAATTCTTTGCAGGCATGAGCGAAACAGCTGATGAGCTCTTGGAGGGCAGCCTCGGTGTGTGCCGTCAAGGCGGCATCGTCAGCAAACAGCATCTCTCTAATGAGGACTTTTCACACTTTCGTCTTTGCACGGAGGCTGCCGTTGCTCCCGGTGTGAAGGTAGACGCCTTCTTCGGATTGACTAAAGGCGTAGCGCAGCAGCAGGGAGAACAGGATGCCGAAAAGTGTCGGGACGAGGACACACCCCTGTTTGACTCCGCTTTTGATGGAGAAGGGTCCGAGGAGGAGCCAACGTACTGGACGGTGCCTTTCATGTCCTCATGAAAGGATATGATCATCCTCAGGAGCTTGGGGGGACATCTAATTCTCTGCAGGAGTGTAAACAGGCCTGACCTGCTGACCAAATCGAACGCCTTGGTCAGGTCTATGAAGGCGATGTACAGAGGACGTCTCTGCTCGCGGCACTTCTCTTGCAGCTGCCTCAGATAGAATATCATGTCGATCGTTGATCTCTCAGCTCTAAACCCGCACTGCGCCTCTGGGTAGACGCGTTCTGCAGGCGACTGCAGTCTGTTCAATACGACGCGGGCGAAGGTCTTCCCGACAATGCTTAGGAGAGATATTCCGCGATAGTTGTTACAATCGTATTCCGCGATAGTTTTTACAATCGCTGGGATCACCTATGTTCTTGTAGAGCGTGATGATGTTGGCATCTCGCATGTCCTGAGGCACAGTTCTTTCCTCCCAGCACTGTAGCAAGAGTTCGTGGAGATGATCGAGGAGGCTGGTATGTTTGCCTGCTATGATGACCTCGGGGTGGGGGGGGGGGGATGCCATCGTTTCCTGGAGCTTTGCCGCTGGCTAGAGAGTCGATGGCCATGCTGAACTCTCGGTGGTGGGTGGGTCGTCGAGCTCTTCCATGACAGGCAAGAGGCTCGTTTTTTCCACCGCTGAGTCTGTAACAATGGTCTCCCTCGAGTATAGTTCTTGGTAGTGTTCTGCCCATCTCTCCATTTGCTTTGCACGATCGGTGAAGATTTCGCCTGTGGTGGATTTCAGCGGGACGATCTTGATGGCGCTTGGGCCAAAGGCCTTTTTCATACCCTCGTGCATGGCTCGAATGTTGCTGCAGTCGGCGGACAGTTTGATGCTTTGACATAGGTTCTTCCAGTAGTTGTTGGCGCACTGTCTAGCGATCCGTTGGGCGTCGCTTCTAGCCCCCCTAAGGGCGGCAAGTGTCTTTTCACAGCGGTCTTGTTTGTAGTTGAGTAAGGCAGTCCACAATTCCGGCTTCAAACCAGTCGGGATTTCTCTGCTCTCTCTTTCCAAAAGCGCCAACAGCAGATTTGTATGTGGCATCACGGATGTGTTTCCATCTCTCATCCTTTAAATCTAGTCTCAAGACACACTTTTTCTAATGTTGTATGGGATTGCTTATTTGAATGTGAATACCTTGAATGCCTTTATGAATGTTGGTGCAAAGGCTGTGTGGAATTGTTTTTGTGCCCCCCCCCCTCCCCCCACCGTGCGCCGCGAGCATGCTTTTATAGCATGGAGATTTTTGTTGCGCGATATAAATTTTCATTCATTCATTCATTCTTCCGCACTGCTGGTTGGGCTGTTGCTATGGACTTCTTGGATGGCCTCTGCAAAGCGTTCGCGTTGTTGTTTCTTTAATTTTTAGGGGGCTTTTTTCTCTTTACAGAGCCCTGTAAAGACTCAAGATCGGACATCAGTCGGTCATATGCTTATACTTTCTCCCTCTATATTTTATGTATGTATGTATGTACGTACGTATGTATGCATTTGAATGTATATTTATATATCTATATAGATAGATAGGCAGATAGATAGACAGACAGACACACAGATAGACATAGATAGATAGGTAGATAGCCAGACAGCCAGACAGATAGATAAATAGATAGATAAATAGACAGGCAGACAGGCAGACAGACAGACAGATAGACAGATAGATAGATAGATAGATACATACACACATACATACATACATACATACATACATACATGCATACATACATACATACATACATACATACATACATACATACATACATACATTCATTTTGCGCCTGTCTTGTCTGGTTGTATTAAATATGTGTTCTGATTCTATTTTCATGTTTTTCTGGTACCTGGTACCTGTTCACTTGAACGCAGGCGGTAGCACTGGTTTTGGACATCTCGAGTTCAGTCCCAGCCTGAAACATGAAAAACTGGCCCTTTCGCTGCCCATCTTCATGCTGCCATCGTTCTCGTGGTGTCAGTTTGCTGTTTCATAGCTCCTTTCCCCCTATCCCTACTCTGTCTTCATGTCAAAAATTTGCCAGCACACAGGGTTTCGCGCAGGCTCAGGGAGTCTGTCAGACAGTTGCTGGCTGATTTGGGTGAAGCGCTTATGGATTTTTTTGAGTGCCATGAATCCCCCTTGAACAAACTCGAAATTCTAAACTCCAAAATGTCGCAGCAATAACAACAATAACAATAGCAGCAGCAGTAGCACCATCATCATCATCATCATCATCATCATCAGCAGCAGCAGCAGCAGCAGCAGCAGCAGCAGCAGCAGCAGCAGCAGCTAGCAGCAGCAGCAGCAACAACAACAACAATACATAAACACACACAAACACACACCCGAAGCAATCATGTTTGAAAGTCTGTAAGTGTGTAAGTGTGTATACATGTATATATGTATGTACGTACGTACGTACGTAATATGCATACATGATATAGTATGTATATATGTATGTATGTATATATGTATGCATGTATATATGTATGTATATATGTATGTATGTATTAATATGTATGTATATATGTATGTATGTATGTATGTATGTATAGTTACATGTATGCATGCATGCATGTATGTAGCTATATAGGTTTGTGCGTGTGTGTGTGTGAGTGTGTGAGGGAGGGAGCAAAACTGGGGGGAGAGAAGAAAGAAAGAGAGAGAGAGACAGAGAGAGACAGACAGAGACAGAGAGAGAGAGAGACAGACAGACAGACAGACAGACAGAGAGAAGAGACAGACAGACAGAGAGAGCAGAGACAGAGAGAGAGAAGAAGACAGAGAGAGAGAAGAGAAGAGAGAGAGAGAGAGAGAGAGAGAGAGAGAGAGAGAGAGAGAGAGAGAGAGACAGAGAGAGAGAGCATGGTGGCAAACGACGGAATGGATTAAAATGGCAGAAGCATCTACTTGTCAACTTCATTAAAAATCATTCAAGCCATACTCAAGACAGATAATTTAGGAATAAATGAAAACAGTATACATACAACTAAATTACGATCTGATCACAGTGATCGGAAAATGAAACAGGCAGTTGTGGATTTCTCAACTCTTCATGTATGGATCTTTAATACATTTTGGCTGTTCAAATTGGAAAGCACTAACGGCTGCTTAATTTTAATTCTAAATTGATACGACCAACTTGAAAGATCACCATTCACGAAACAACACAGTGTCCAACTACATTGAAAAAGGAAGATTTTCAGTGTGGCGTGCCCATTTCAGAAAATCTGCAATGTGTATGATCCACTGGTTTGATTATTTCTCAATGATTTTAATACTTAATTGAAACAATCGGTCAAATTGATTGACATTTTTACCAAGTCACTATCACAGCCTTAAAAAAAAGGCCTTAATATCAGTATGAACATAACTGGCAACGCATCTGGTATTATCAGGTATACGAAAAATGCACATCTACCCTTCGGTCCGAACTCAACAGAACTATTATAAACTTAAGATTTGATTTGTATTCCAATTGAGCATTTATAACACGTGCCTTCTGGCGGTATCGCAGGGAAAATACTCAGTTCTGTTCTTGAATTGACTGAATGCAGCGTGCTTTAGTGTTTAAATCCCACTGTCCCATCCGCCAGACTAAACAGAAGAAATGGCAGAGCTACTCTTGAATTCCAAATGAATGTCTAGCAATCAAGCTGTAAGCAGAGCGATATTCCGAGCAACAACGTTCTACCTGCGAAATGCAGCGTCAGTAGGTGAGAGAGTGGGTGGGAGGAAAGGGTACTCATCCCCTCTCATCATCATCATCAAGTGCCCTGCCGCATGGCGTTGGCGACCATGGCCCTCCATAATCTATCCTTTGTTGTCGCAAGCACATCTTCCACCCTTCTGTCCTAAGCCACACTGCAAGTCCATCCAATATTTTCTCCCTGGGTCTACCTGGTGCTCTCTTTCCCCCCTACTTTCCTGTTGTGACCAGGTGCTCTAATTCCCATTTCCACATAAAATGGCTTATAAATGTTACCTGTCTTTTCGTAATCTTCCTTACAATGATCTTCTCAGACATGGGCTCACAGGCATGAGGAAACTACAAGTGGAGCATTAGGACTGTGGACTAATTCTGCTAATGGAACAGTAGTACAGTGAAGTGCAAAGGATCTCTTATGCTGAAATGGTAGCTCGCATCTCCAAGGCTTGCTCTGCCAGTGGAAGGTTGACCAAGAGATTGTGCCAAGATCATGGAATCAAGTTAGCCACAAGGACAGTTCTGTACAAAGCGGTAGTCTTCAGCACTTGCTGTACTGTTGCAAGACATGTGACTATCTGCCGACGACGGCACATTCAACAGGTTGAATGGCTTGCACCAAAAATGTGTGCACCAGATCTGTGACAACACGTGGCCAGATTAGTGACAAACCTTCCCGTTGTGAGAAGTGTGGATGGCTAAATGTAGACAGTCTACTCGTCACCATCACCAGCTTTGATGGACAGGATACGTTCTCCGTACAGAAAACATCCGCACTTCCAAGATCTGCTGTACAGACAGCTGAATGAAGGACACCACGAACAAGAACGAGCATTAAAGTGACACAGAGACATCTGAAGGTCGTCCTGATCACCTGTGGCATCAACAACGCTTACTGGGAAGACATTATCCACAACCAAGCACGCTGGTGACAGGAATGCAAGCAGGACACAATTACATCTGAACAATGCACTACACTGTTATTCAACAGAAGAAGGACCGGTAAATGCAGAACCCAAGGCCACAGGACACCTTCACAGACAGTGCCTGAGGAAGAACATTCGTCTCCAGGATCGGTCTTGTATATCACATGAAGACCAATATCAGGCGATGAACATCAGCACGTCTACTTGTCCGTCAAATCAGTGACAAGAGTCCATCAAGATCAACATCATACAATAAAAATCGAGACATGACAGATTCAAGGCAGACAGACTGAAGCCTGTTCTGCCCCTCTCCCTTGTGTCGGCCTAGTTTTGGACAACCCTGTATAACAGAGCATGTCCTCTTAAGTTACAACGCCTCAAGAAGACCATCTAGCCACTGGTACCCCCCTCACATATCAATCATACAGTTCACAACGGCAGCAAGAGAGAACATCATGTTTTGTCCTGCACTCAAGACGGTCTGCCCAGCTGGTAATGACAACGAAGAAGAATACAACAAAACATCTGAGCTGGAGACATTAACAGACAAGCAGTAGTTTGATATTCATTAGGGCAGAAGAGGATTCAGCGCCTAGAGACTCAAGATACTTTCTATCATACATGTACTCAAAGGAATACCTGACCAATTCTGTCTGGCTTACATCGGATAAGACAAATATTAAACAGAAGGAAGGGGGAAATAATACAACAGCAAATAAGCGATGAGTTTTAATGGTCCAGCCACCGATCTATGTGTAACGGTTGCTGGCAAATACGAAACGGATGAAAAACAACGGGAAAACAACAACAATGTGTAGACAAACAATGCAATTAGATATCTGTACATCATAACATGAACTGAGAACATTGGGTGTTGATAGTCTGTCATGGTAGTGGTTCATTTTACTCATTCACAGTCCAGGCAATATGCTAAAATTGTGGGCTAACCTTTGATACCAACTACACAACTGCTGCTGAAGATGAGATGCTGTTTTTAGGCTTCATCTTTTCATATCTGAAGCAGCTCTATTTCTGCGTTTTGGTGGCATAATTATATGCTTGGTAATAGCACTAGTTTCGTGGAAATTGTCTTCATTTGCTCAATGAAATTTGAGCTATTGCAAATGCCCTTCTATACAATTTGATTGATGGATGGTGACCACTGTCCACAAGTCGTTAAAGCCGTTGTTGTTGCTTTCGTGCTGTCACAGGTAACAAGTAGCCATCATGGTCCACTCTTGTCTCGGTGGCAGGTCGTTGTCTTCTGGGGTTTGAATCTTGAGGTGAGACAAGGGTCCTGTTGTCACCGTTGGCTCTACTCTCTGGGCTCCTGCCTTGTGTCCGTGCCGTGTCTGCTCTGGAAGAGCAGGATCTCGATGTCTCTTGGCTCAGTCTTCTGTTAGAGACAACGTTTCTGATTGAAAGGCCACTGACGGTGCTGGTGCTGCTGGATCTTCTCGCCATCTTAGGAGAACCAGCTATAGGACGGCCTTTACCGCCTAAGACAGAATCATCGAGCTGTGAGGTGACCTCATCTTGAGACACGTTGGGAGAAGCACAGGGTTCAAAGTAATAGGGGTCATCACGACCAGCGCTGTCCCCGCATGCTGACGTTGCTTTAATTTTCAAAGATGTATACACATGCTGCTGTGTGCCTTGTGTGCGTGGCCTTTCGTACTGTGTGTTACTGGATGACGGTACATTGACATAGGGGGCATCAGCATCATCAACGTTGACACTGCTACCTCTAGGAATCCCGGACTTCAAATTGTAGTACCTCCTGAAGCTTTCATTACTCTGAGAGACTGCCTTTGAGGGAATCAAACCTGTTGTGTTGCAGTTCTGTTTGGAATCTGGCCTCAGTCTGTTGGCTACATCCACTGTGGATCTTGACCCTGAGGCCTTCACGGCTGCTGTGCCGTTGTCAACATTGCCGGGGCTACCAGAACTCTCACCAGAAATGTGATAGTTTTCTGGCGACGAATAACTTGCCTTGTCAAAGTTCTTCGTGAAAACAGGCTTGCTCTCCTTGTCGCTGATTGTGTCCCCTGCGATCGTTGATTCGGACCCGTCAGTGACTTTCACAACACTGACGGGAAAAGCTGGACCAGCCGAGGAGATGGCTGTATCATTGAGGGAAGCGTAGAGGCTTTCGTCATCTTCCCCTTCAGAAGACTTCGAGGACACGTCAGGTCTCCGGGACGTGGCCAGCGTGGGGTTGGGTGTGTACCGCTCCTCGCTGATATCGTCTCCAGCATCGTCATCGTCCATGTCGTCGTCATCTTCCACTTTCTGGGATACGTCGTCGGTCTCTTCAGCATCTATGACTGCCTGTAAACATCGACAACATTTGTGTCATCTCTCAGTGAAGTGCCACAGAATGGGGGAGCAAAAACCAAAAACAAAAAACAACAAAAAACAACAAAAAACAACAACAACAAAACAATACAAAACAAAAACAAACAAAAAACTAACAACAGTAATGAAAAACTTAAAGACAGGAATGAAAATTGACATACTACTGTGAAATGCTACTGTCCGCTACAGTGACTGTCTAAATCGCATTCTAATCCCTCATCTCTCTTCATCTATCTCGTCTCCACACTCCTCTCATCATCACCCTACCATCTCCTTCTCTCTCACACTCACTCATCTTCTCACTCTCCTTCTCACCACACTCTTTCCTCACTTCTTCTCATTCACTCACTCACTCTACTCTCCACTCATCACACACACATCACAACACACACTACACTACACACAACATACACAACACACACATACACACACAATCATACAAACACACACACAACAACACACACACATACAACACACAACACACACATACAACACACACAATACAACACACACACAACACAACACACACAACACACACACAACACACACACAACACACAACACACACACACACACACACACACACACACACAACACACCACAACACACACACAACACACACACAACACAACACACACACACAACACACACACACAACACACACACAAAACAACACACACACACACCACACCACACACACACACACACAACACCCCACCCCACAAACACACACACACACACAACACACACACACAACACACACACAACAAACACACACACAACACCACACACAACACAACACAACACACACAACACACACACACACAACACACACAACAACGCCCATAACACACACACACAACACACACACAACACACACAACACAACAACAACACACACACACAAAACACAACACATACACACACAAACACACACACCACACACACAAACACACACACACACACAACAACACACACACCACACACACACACCACACACACACACACACACACACACACACACACACACACACACACACACACACACACACACACACACACACTACACTACCAACACATCCCTCCTAACCCCCTCCTCCTCGAAAAGAATACACAGTCAAGGAATACGAAGAACACAGTCACCTTTTTGGAAGAGACACTGGGAAGTGACGTAGCTCTCTGACGTTTTCCCCTCTGGCTACCGCCATGTTCCTTCCCAGAGGGTGTCGGCATTACAGCGCCATCTACTTCCTCTCTGGAACACACATGCCCCGCAAAAATGAACCATACATCGGGTTTTGTTTGTTTTGTTTTGTTTTGTCTAAACCTGTAAATGTTTATTAAACCGATCAGACAAATATATCTTTGATTGATTTGGTTCCGGTTTTACGTCGACACCCACCTCAGGTGATATGGCCGACGGGGATAACCATCCCAGGGATGTGGGGGAAGGGGGACTTACCTAGTTCTATACTGACTCCACCAGAACAACAATGATATTAAGATGGGACGGTGAGAAGGCCAGTTTCAATGTAGCGCACCCCGGGATTCGAACCCACAACCATTACCATGTGAATCCGACGCTCAAACCAACTGAGCTACTGAGGCCCGCATATAAATATCAAATAATCGTTGTATATTTATGTGACGCAATATCAGGATAAAGGTAAACGGTTGTTTCTTATACAATAACTAAAAACATTTTCAAGTCATGAAATTACGTTGAATGTCTGAAACCAATACCTTCAGCGACATGGAAAAGGTTGGGTCTTCACTGATTTGAAACTTATGCTGATTCACTTATATCTGTTTAGGGTTTGGTTTGCAACGATTGTTGACGCTGCCTTGTACCTACTGAAAAAAAAGCGCTAAAAAAAGACCAAAAAAAAAAAAGACCGTAAACCCATGCAAGTTTACTTTTTCGCTGGGGACCTAACAAAAGAAGAGCGATGTCTTTTCATTGACGATGAATATAGCTATTCTTTTCATTGACGATGAATATAGCTATTCTTTTCATTGACGATGAATATAGCTATTCTTTTCATTGACGATGAATATAGCTATTCTTTTCATTGAAGATGATTATAGCTGTTCTTTTCATTGACGATGAATTATACTATTCGCTTCATTGACGATGAATATAGCTTTTCTTTTCAGTGACGATGAATTGTGTATTCTTTTCACTGACGTGAATACTGTTATTCTTTTCATTGACGATGGAATATAGCTATTCTTTTCAGTGACGATGAATACTGTTATTCTTTTCATTGACGATGAAAAGCAATTCTTTTCAGTGACGATGAATATAGCTATTCTTTCACTGACGATGAATACTGTTATTCTTTTCACTGACGATGAATATAGCAATTCTTTTCATGACGATGAATATAGCTATTCTTTCACTGACGATGAATACTGTTATTCTTTTCATTGACGATGAATATAGCAATTCTTTTCACTGACGATGAATATAGCTATTCTTTTCACTGACGATGAATACTGTTATTCTTTTCACTGACGATGAATATAGCAATTCTTTTCAGTGACGATGAATATAGCAATTCTTTTCAGTGACGATGAATATAGCTATTCTTTTCACTGACGATGAATACTGTTATTCTTTTCATTGACGATGAATACTGTTATTCTTTTCACTGACGATGAATACTGTTATTCTTTTCACTGACGATGTATACTGTTATTCTTTTCATTGACGATGAATATTCAGCATGCCCAACTAAGAGGACAATATTCAACCAGTCACCTTGGTGAAGTGGTCACGCCACAGGCCTCCCACTGAGGACTTGTGGGTCCGAATCCCCATCGGTAAAACAACAACAACAACAATAATAACAACAATCATATAACAATAACAACAAAACAACAATACAACAACAATACAAGGAAACAATAACAGCAATCACAACACCAACAATAATAACAATAACACCACCCCCACCCCCAACAACAACAATTTTCTTCCCTGGCCGGATAGCATACAAAGCTGAGCATCAAAGGAGATAAGAGGGAAGCAGGGAGAATTTTAAATATTAACTAAGCTACATAACTCTTGAGAGTCATGGAGTTATCTCCCATGTAGAATTTCTCAAATCCAACACAGTTTGCGCTACCCATTCAGCTAGCATAGACGCAGCCATAAGGCACAGAATTGCAAGCTCAAAACATTTCTCTAAATATTCTGAGCTTGCAATTCTGTGCCTTGTGGCTGCGTCTATGCTAGCTGAATGGGTTGAATTTGAGAAATTCTACATGGGAGATAACTCAGTGACTCTCAAGAGTTATGTTGCTTAGTTAATAAAAGCTGAGCATGCTATGGGCTCATAAGGAAGTCTGGTATCACACAACTGAGTCTCATCAATGGGTGCGTCATTGAGAGATAGATAGAGAAGAGACAGAGAGACAGACAGAGAGAGAGAGAGACAGACAGACGAGGACATACAGAGGGAGAGAGAGTGAGAGAGAGAGAGAGAGAGAGACAGAAGAGAAAAAC
>JAPXFY010000018.1:35139315-35166815 GCA_030674185.1 Monoplex corrugatus | reverse complement strand
TGTTTTTGCAGTTGGTGTACAAGGTGTGGGATTCAATTAAGCTCAGCTGTAATTTTGCTGTCACCTGACAACACCAACGTTCTGTCAACTTTGCTGTACAGCCGGGGAACTGGCACCTGAAAACAAGCCACGAGAAGAAGCTTGACTCCTTTGACCTTAAGTGCCTGTGTATGATTTGGGGCATCAAATGGAACTTTAGACTTTGTGACAAGCCATAAAGTGAGGTTAAAAAGCAAACAGATCCCAGTTACCAACATCTTCTGCAAGCGTCTACAGAGACGACTGGGCCTTACTACTAGACGGCCATCTTTCAAACTTGCCAATCAAGTCCTGAACTGGAACCCAGGAGGCCAGCGAAGGAGGGGAAGACCAAAGTGAACTGGTGCCAGACGGTTGACAGAGACGTACAATTGGTGGACAGACTCTGGAATGATGTCCTAGACTCTCTACTGACCGAGCCTGTGGGAGCGCTGTAGCTGCCTTGCATATCGCAGGGCACGGAAGTGTCTAGGCACATGACATACTTGTAAATGGAGGAATATGAGTATGTCTTTACCGTTCTTTGTCGCTGTGCCTGTACCAACCAAACACATCCATGCTCTTACTGTTTTCGGTCTTTTCTTTTTTTGTGTGTGTTTGCTTTTTCACAAATTCATGACATATTCATTGCTTATTGGCAGATGTCTTCGTTTGTTCGTGTGTTTGTTTCTTTGTTTCTTTTTCTAATGATCGTTCTACACCGATGAAGAGAAACCGAAATAGTCGATCGAGTATTACGAATGTACAGGACTGATTTCAAAGAAATAATAATTTATACTGATTTTAAAGAAATAATGATTATACTGATTTTAAAGAAATAATAATTTATACTGATTTTAAAGAAATAATGATTTATACTGATTTTAAAGAAAGAGTAATTTAGACTGATTTTAAAGAAACTGATTTAGACTGACTTTAAAGAAACAATGGTTTAGACTGATTTTAAAGAAACAATGATTTAGATTGATTTTAAAGAATCAATGATTCAGACTGATTTTAAAGAAATAAGAATTTAGACTGATTTGAAAGAAATAATGATTTAGGCTGATTTTAAAGAAATCATGATTTAGACTGATTTTAAAGAAATAAGAATTTAGACTGATTTGAAAGAAATAAGGATTTCTCCGATTGCCGTAAATATGTCAGAGAACCTCAGTACAAAAAAAATATGTCACCCTCAAATTCTTTTTAATTCATTTTCAATGATGAAACAAGGAACACAAGAAAACACAAGAAATCAACAGAGTTTTACTTGATTGTTCTTGGGGCCTAATTTATAGTCTGACGCCAGTGCATATCGAAAGACGAAAGATTACAATTTCATGTTATTCGTAACCCACACTTTCTAAAAATAATATAAATAAAAAGTAAAATAAATAAATAATCAAACAAACAAACAAGCAAACAATTAACTAAAATAAATAAATAAATAATGATTATTTTAATTAAAAAATGAATGAACGAATGACTGAATAGATAAATAAAAAACAAACAAAGAAAAAAATATAAATAAATGAATACATATAAATAAATAAATAAATAAATAAATACGATACAGACTGAACAGATGGTCAGCTTACATCAATGTCGCTCACTCTTTCCATGAAAATAGTAAATATGTGCACACACAAAAGCTCATGCTATACTTTCACATTCCCTCCCTGTCACACTCCATATCATTCTGGAGAAATCACAGAAATTGAGCCCCCCCCCTTCTCACTGGAAAATGGAGATTATTACAAGAGCTCGACCACCTCCTTTAATTTTAGTGTTTCCTTTTTCAAAATTTTGTTTAGGATTATCGCACTCAGGGAGGTTACCTCTGTGCTCATCTTTTTTTTTTTTTGGTCCCATTTTCTACGCCACCTTAATGGCCACAGGAGCTGCACAGTTTTTACAATGCGCCGATGATGAGGATGAGGATGATAATCATGATGCTATAGAGTTCATGTAGGATTGAGACTGCGTGACAGTGCTGAATTCTACTCTAATATCATAGTATAACCTGGCGTCAACCAGGCCGAGAGATTCAGACACCTGCGGTGCTGGTCAGAAGATTAAGCAACATCCTAATGATGCATTCGTGAAGTGGATGAGACTCGACTGCGTGTCCAGTCTTCCAATGAGCCATAGCACGCCCAACTGTCGGTAGGAGCCGGTTAGAGCCAAAAAATTCCACAGTGATATATTTTTGAACGGATGGTGGGATTCGAACCACAACCTTCCAGTCGGTAGTCCGTTGCGTTAACCACTACACCACGGCGACTGGTTCCTTTTATTTTCTTACTGCCTTTTTTTCCCCCCTCAAAATCTTTTCAGCTTCCAACCCTTCCGGCAAGACACTAGTAATCTCCCTTCCCATTCCCTCTCCACCCCCGTCCCCCCCCCTCTCTCTCTCTCGCACACACACACACACACAGAAGACAATAATATGTTATCACACACACAAGAAGACAATAATATGTTATCACACCATTCAGCAGTCTCGGCACACACAGAGAAATAGCACCTTTTGGTATTAGACATCCTGTTCGGACAGGGGCGGCTATCTGTCTCTTTTGATACCGTACAACAATGGCGACTGTCGTGAACACACACAGTGACACTGGGACAGGGGAGATAAATGGTTTTCGTTTGGGTCCAGTGACGGATTCATAGGCTCGTATTTGCATACTGACACTTGTCCGATTCACTCATTCCTCCCTCTTCTTCTCTCTCCTCCCCCTCTCTTCCTCAAGAAGGAAGGAGGAGTTTAGTTGGGGTAGGGGTGGAGGGGAGGTTGAGATGTTTAAGCCATATTAGTGATATTTCATTTCTCGGTGGCGTAACGTATTCTTCTTATTGCTGTTCTTGCTCTTGTTCTTCTAGTTGTTCTTCTAGTTGTTCTTATTCTTTTTCTTGTTCTTTCTTCCGCCTCCTCCTTCTTCTTCTTCTTTCTTCTACCTCCTCCTCCCTCTACTTCTTCTCCTTCTTCTCCTTTTTCTTCTTTGTCTTCTCTTTTTTTTTCTTCTCCTTCTTCTTTTCCTTCTTATTCTTTCTTCTCCTTTTTCTTCTCCTTCTCTTTCTTATTCATTTCCTCCTTTTTCTCATTTTCTTCCCCTTCTCCTATTTCTTCTGTTTCTTATTGCTGTTCATCTCCTCCTTCTCCTTTTTCTTCCGCTGTGGCTGGTTCCTTGCTGGCTGCACTGGACAGAGTTTTACTACCACGTTCCCTGGCGCGACAAGACGGACGAGAGCAAAGAGAGAGACAGAGAGAGAGAGAGAGAGAGAGAGAGAGAGAGAGGAGAGAGAGAGAGAGAGAGAGAGAGAGAGAGAGAGAGAGAGAGAGAGAGAGAGAGAGAGAGAGAGAGCTCCAGCAGTTCAGGCGGGATCTAGTTCACGTGCAGGATCCGGCGTTGCTCCACCCAGAAAGGACCTCAACAGACGAGCGCCAGTCTCGTGCTGCTGTTGATGACCATGTTGACATTTTACGTTATAGTCCATGTGCCGTGGTTTGTAAGAAGGCGCTTACAGGCCTTGGAACCTCTGACTTCATTCTTCTTTGGTTGTCTCTAGCGGTTACCCCACCCTTAGCCTGACTCATGGCCAGAAAGACCTGACCTGTGAGAGTAAGGGCTGAGGACTGATTGATTGGAACAGTTTTTACGTCGGTACCCACCTCAGGTGATATGGCCGACGGGGATAACCATTGCAGGGAAGTGGGGTAAGTGGGGGTTGGGGGGGGTTGGGGGGTTGGGGGAGATATCTACTTCTATACCGACACCACCAGAACAACAATGAAATTAAGATGGGACAGCGAGAAGGCCAGTTTTCATGTAGCGCACCTCGGGATTCGAACCCCACAACCATTAGCATGTGAATCCGACGCTCAACCAACTTGAGCGAAGGAACATGCAGGGTCTTCTCCAGGTGTGGCCTTGCCAAGGACCGCCCGACCTCATCCTGACAGAAAGCATCGCAAGTTAGTCTGGGACTAATTTATCTGTTCCAGGCAAACCTGGCTTATTTCGCAGCTGACTGTCATGTCTAATGAGCATCTGTCATCCGCCACCTGCGCCTCGGCGGATTAGAGAAAGTTGCTCGGCACTACTAAGATAGAGGTAACAATCCCAGAGCGTCACTGATGGCCTACAAACATGGCTCAATGTCCGTTTAATTAACTCTTTGACTCCCGCACCCTGTCCACACAGCATACTGCGTTGTCAATCATGCTAGTAATGAAAAAAAAAAAATTAACCCTTTGACTCCCTCACCCTGTCCACCTGCTTCCTGCAGGAAGCTGGTGGATAGGATGAGGGAGTCAAAGGGTTAAGTTGTTGCTGTTGGTGAACAGGGTACGGGAGTCAAAGGGTTAATTAAGCGTGTATAGTTTCTGTTTCGACACTGTGATCTAAAGACAAGGCATTTCTGCCTTCCTCTTCCTTCTAACCCCATGAAAATTTATCGTCAGTATTGTGAATCGTTTTTGCATGACGCTGTTCTCAAAAATTTAGAATCACTGCGCAAATAATTAGATTCAAGCTTTCAGCGAGCTGACAACATTCCACTATTTGGTGCCTTTTCTGTTCTAACCCAATCCAGCGAACCAACCAACCAACCAACCAACCAACCAACCAACCAACCAACCAACCAACCAACCAACCAACCAATCAACCAACCAATCAACCAACCAATACAACCGACCAACCAATCAACCAACGAACCGATCGACTGACCAACCAACAACCAACCAGCAACCAACAAACCAACCAACCAACCAACCAACCAACCAACCAACCAACCAACCAACCAACCAACCAACCAACCAACCAACCAACCAACCAAACCAACAATCAAACCAACCAACCAAACCAACCAACCAATCGACTAGCCAACAACCAACCGACCGACCGACCGACTGACCGACCAACCAATCAACCACCAATCGACCGACCGACCATAGTACAATCAACCAACCAACCAACCAACCGACCGACCGACCGACCGACCGACCGAGCAAGCAAGCAAACAATCAAGCAAGCAACCGACCGACCGACCAAGCAAGCAAGCAAGTAACCAACCAACCAACAAACCAACCAACCAACCAACCAACCAACCAGCCAACCGACCACAATAATAATAATAAAGAAACACAGACAAGCATGTGACACGGACCTATCCGAATCTTTCCCCCTTCCCCTGTCTCTTTGGAGGAAATTGAAAAAGCACCCTGAACCTCGTAAAATATTTCAAACGTCAACAGATATAGCAAGCGCGGGCTAGACACATGGATGATAAATCACTGTAAGTGACAGTCTAATTGCATAACATATGCATGAGACATGCACATCAATCTGCGACAGTATGCTGACAACACTGGACACCTAATTTAAAATGGACGTTCATCACTCCACAGAAGAAGAGAAAAAACAAAACAAAAGCAAAATCAAATCTTGTTTTAGGTTTTGTTTTTCTTTCCTTTCTTCTTGGATTTTAAAACAATAACCAGCAGCTTGCCAAAGACACAGAAAAAACAGCGAAAAGGACTAGATATGTTGTGCTTAAACAGGATCTTATAACTTAAAAAGAAAGAAAGAAAGAAATAGTACAGTGACAACAACAAAGCCAACAGACCAGAACCACCTATAGTAAGTAACAACATCAGTAACAAGAACAGCAACGACACAGTCAAAAATGATACACGCACCAACACTAGTACACACAACACACACACGCTTACTGTCACCTGTCCCCAGGAATACATTTCCAAGGTAAATTGATATGTGCACATACTATTTCTCATCTTGTACTGAGTCACACATACGCACACGCACGCGCGCGCACGCACACACACACACACACACACACACACACACACACACACACACACAACACATCACAAACACACACATACAGAAGAGAGAGAGAGAGAGAAAGAAAGAAAGAGAGGCTGAGGGAGAGAGAGAGAGAGAAAACACAAACACAGACACATACAGAGAGACAGAGAGAGAGAGAGAGAGAGAGCGCGCGCGCCACACACACACACACACACACAACACACACACACACACACACACACACACACACACAACACACACACACACACACACACACACACACACACACACACACACACACACACCGAGAAACAGAAAACAGACGAAATAACATGGAGGAATGGTTACGCAACAAATTACTGACAAGGAGGTCGTGGGTTCCTTCCTGAAATCAACAACAGCAACAACAACAATAACAACAGCAACTACAACAGCAGCAACAACAACAAGAGCAACAACAACAACAGCAGCAACAATAGCAACAATAACAACCACAACAGCAACAACAACAACAACAGCAGCTAAACAACAACCACAACAGCAACAACAACAACAACAACAACAACAACAACAGCTACAACAACAATTACAACAGCAACAACAACAACAGCAGCAGCTACAACAACAACCACAACAGCAACAACAACAACAACAACAGCTACAACAACAACCACAACAGCAACAACAACAACAGCAGCCGTTGCAAAGACAACCACAACAGCAACAACAACAACAGCAGCAGTTGCAAAGACAACCACAACAGCAACAACAACAACAACAGCAGCTACAACAACAATTACAACAGCAACAACAACAACAGCAGCAGCTACAACAACAACCACAACGGCAACAACAACAACAGCAGCAGCTACAACAACAATAACAGCAAACAACAACAGCAAACCACCGCCACCACCACCACCACAACAACAACAACAAACAACAACAACAACAACAACAAAACCACTTCCAACAGTAATACTCACAATGATAGTAAAGCTGACGCTCCGTCCCAGTTGAGCGGCGCAGGAACATCCGTATCCGCTGAGTCTCTCTCACCACGCGGACGGCACACTCCAGCGGGATACACCGGCGACAAGCGCGCCGGTTGCCATGCCTGAGGCCCGGGGGTATTCCGGCCTCCATCATATGCTCCATGGCCTCCTCGATCTCCTCCCCCAGGTAGCCGGCGCTGCCCAGCATCTCCACGGGTCCGTACCGGCCAATGCCTAGAAAGTTCATCATTCCCGTCCGCATGCTCTGCCGATACAGGCACAACAGTGCTCGTGTACCGCGGTAGGTGCACGTGTACCCTGGAAAAAAGATACGGCAGTGTGTACAAATGTATATGTAAATGTGAGTGAGTGAGTGAGTGAGTGAGTGTGTGTGTGTGGTGTGTGTGTGTGTGTGTGTGTGTGTGTGTGTGTGTGTGTGTGTGTGTGTGTTGTAGAGAGAGAGAGAGACAGACAGACAGACAGACAGAGACAGAGATAGAGAGAGATGAAGAGACAGAAAGAGAGAGAGAGACAAGCAGACAGACAGACAGACAGACAGACAGAAAGACAGAAAGACAGACAAAGATACAGAGACAAAGACAGAAAGATAGATCGAGAAAGAAAAAACAACAACAGATTTTACCTGCTGCTTTTTAAACTCATCTTTTGTGTCAACATGTCCGTGCATAATAGGCATTTTATATTGATCCATTCAGATTAGATATTTTAGTCCCTCATGGTTTCAAGGGCGGGATGAATAAAACAAACGAACAAACAACAAAAAAGCACGTTTGTACTTATCTGACTGCCGTGGAAATATAGGATGCGTTCCCTGGTCATGTCAATATTTTTGTATGCATGCGAAACATGGACAGCAGACATTGAAAGAAGGATACAGGCAATGGAGATGAGATGCTTCCGCAAACTCCTTGGTATCTCGTACAAAGATCATATAACCAATAAGGAAGTGAAAACCCGAATCGAAAACGCCATCGGGCCATATGAAGACCTCCTGACTTCAGTGAAAAGACGCAAACTGAGGTGGTACGGGCACGTCACACGATCATCTGGACTGGCCAAGACCGTCTTGCAGGGAACAGTACAGGGAGGGAGACGAAGAGGCAGACAGAGAAAAAGATGGGAAGACAATATCAGAGAGTGGACTGGCCTTGAATGGAACATCATTCTGCGGAAAGCTGAGGACCGTGAGGAGTGGAGGAAGTTGGTTGCAAAATCTTCAGTGGTGCCCCAACGGTCAACCAGACTACGGGACTGATGATGATGATGATGATGATGATGATGATGTGTTCTTATCTATGAACTTATTCCATGATGCGGAAAATAAGAACAAGAAGGGAAGAGAGTTATAATGCCCTGGCGATCATGGTTCTTTTTTCTTTTGTTTTTGTTTTTGTACAATTTAATCAGAAAATTTGATGGCGTGCATTCACATTGTTAGTTATTTTTGCTTAAAGCTCAGCCGAATGCGTAGAGCCATATCAGGGCTATAGCCACGTCAAAACACATAATTCAGCAGGGGAAAAAAAAGGAAAAGAAAATTTAGTACATTATATCAATACATTCGCGCACACAGTCTAAGGAGATGCCATGTCGTTGATCACTCCGTCCAATTTATCACACAGGGAATTTAAAAAAAAACATACCTGAATACAAATTTACACATAACAAAAGACACTAAAAACATATATAAAAACGGACCTAAATTACCTAAAATTTTCCCCAGAGCCGAAAATGTACTTAATACATGTACCCAATTATCAATCCTAAGAGAAAGTACTTAAGACTTTATCGAACACATACAGGTGAATGGACCAGCAAGGCTAAAAATCATAGGAAGAAACGACAAAAAGCAAAGAGGAAGAAAGAAACAAAGAGACTGACAGAAAAGAGGAAATTTCTAGCACAGAAATTTCCAGAAGGTGAATTCACAGGATTTGCGTCACACATAATGACTTCAGATGGCATAACCATCTTGGTTTCCACCCACCCCCACCCCCACCCTTTGTGGTTTTCTTTTCGTATAATCCAATCAAAAAATTCCAGGCGTGTCTTCAGATGGCTCGTGTTACACATACTATTACTCTCACAGCCGGTGGGGTTTGAGAAATGAATGTAAATCACCCTGGAGTCTTCATGAAGCGATGATGAGGGACCGTCACGACGGTGGTGGCCATTTGCATAGGGCATGGCTGAGAGCTTGGGCTGGGTGGGAACAGAAATGTATGGAGATACATGCACGCACACAAACGATGCGTATACACGCCGTACAAGAAAAACACACACACGTGTATTATTATACTCGGCTTCAAGGTTTTCTCTCCCTTTGTCTAGTGAGTATAGTATCCTTTTGTTATAGTAATATGTTCACACGAACAGAGACACGCACGCGCGCACGCATGTACACACACAGTACATACACACCACACACACACACTCACACGCAAACACACACACACACAAGCTTACACACATACACACTCAAACACATACACACACACTCACACACACACATACACACACATACACACATATATACACACACACTCTCACACAAACACACACACTGACACACACACACAAACACGCACACACACACATACACAACACGCACACACACATACACACACACACACACCACACACCACAGCACGCACACAACACACACACACACACACACACACACACACACACACAACATTTCATCGATCTTGGAGTTCGTTCAACAGCGATTCACTACGCTCAACAACTCCATATGCGCTCCACCCAAAATCTACCAGCAATTATCTGACATACTCCCTGAACCAGCACAAAAGCCCTAAGTTATGGCAAGGTCTTGGTCGGTCTTGTATCCCACACACAGCAGACTCCTTCATACACATGGCAAGACAAGATTCCGGACACGGAAGTCCTGGAACGAGCAGGCACTTTCAGCATATACACCCCTCCTGCGGGCCTCCTGTGGGGATGCCGGGGGCTCTTTCAGTATAAACAGTATCACCACCTTTTGGAAATTCTGTGCTAGGAATTTCCTCTTCTGTCACTCTCTTTGTTTCTGCCTTGTTCCTTTGCTTTCTGTCATTTCTACCCATCATTTTCTGCCTTGCTGGTCCATTCGCCTGTATGTGTTCGATAAAATCTTACGTACTTTTTTCTTAGAATTGAAAAGTGGGTACATGTATTAAACGCATTTTGGCTCTAGGGAAATGAGATATGCAGAAGCAATTTTAGGCAATTTATGCCTGTTTTAAATATATTTTGGTGTCCTTTGTATGCTTAAATTTGTATTCCGGTGTGTTTTTTAAATCCCCTGTGCGATAAATTGGACAGAGTGACCAACGCCATGGGCATGTCCTTAGATTATGTGCGCGAATACACTGATATGTGTACTTAACTTTCTTTTCTTTTTTTCCTGTTGACGTTTTATAGCCCTGATATGGCTCTACACAGTCGGCTGGGCTTTGAACAACAACAACAACAACAACAATAACAACAACCCTCCTGCAAAAAGCCCAAGTAAGATGGTGAGAATGTCTGAAAACCCACTAATAAAACAACTTATGTATGGAGAACTGAGCCAGGGGAAGCGCTCAGTTGATGGCCCCAAAGAAACGCTTTAAAGATTGCCTCGAAGTATCCATCAACGACCTGGGCATCGACCCCAATACCTGGGAGACACTTGCACTATATCAACCGAACTGGCGAGGCAAGCTGACCATCGGAGCAAGAGCAGCAGAGAGAAGACGTACAGCAGAGACTCGAAGAAAACGAGAAGCGCGCAAGGCGCGAACGACCTCCAGTTCTACATCGGCAACAACCCACGTTTGTCCTACGTGTGGGCGAGCTTCCTGGCCTGGACTGGCCTCACCAGTCACCTCCGGACCCACAATCACCGATCCCCCAGTCAAAATTGAAGTCGTTGTTTTCTTCGACAAAGAAGGATGAACAGCATCCCACATGAATAGCCGTATCAGACTATCACGCCTACACATCTGTCAGATCGACGAGAATGTCTATCATCCCCATCATCAGGCAGTTTATGGTTGGCCTTCCGACTGAAAACCCGCTTGTATGTTTGATTTTCTATCATTGTGACAGTTATTGAAAATTATTGTTCATCATCATGTGCCCTGCCACATGGCGTTGGCGATAATGGCCCTCCATATGCATCTATCCCTTGTCACCGCAAGCACATCTTCCACCCTCTCTGTCCTCAGCCACCCTGCAAGTCCCGTCCAATATTTTATCCTTGCTTAAAATCATGGCCAGCCACAGCAAGAAAATTAATATTATTATCAAAAAACAAAAAATGATTGGAAACCGCTCACAACAGACCCAGCAGAAAGCACAGGATACATACGGACAGTGGTGGAGACGGTGACGAACGTGACGTCAAAGGTGACGCCATCAGCCCCGTCAGGGAGGTAGGCGGGAGGGAAAAACAGCACACACTGTCTGCTGGGGCGGCATATACATCGACTGAAGCTGCAACAGAATAAACAAGACACAATTAACAGAGTTAACACGAGGGACAGCAAAGAAAACAAACGAGACAGTTTTGAAGAAGGCAGACGTAAGAAGATCATTAATAAAGAAGGTTAGGAAAAGACAAGCAACATTATAGGACATTTTATGAGAATAGAGAATTAGAGCACCTGGTCACAACAGGAAAGCAAGAGGGAAAGAGAGCACCTGGTAGACCCAGGGAAAAAAATATTGGACGACTTGCAGGGTGGCTGAGGACAGAGAGGGGGGAGATGTACTTGCAGCGACAAGGGATAGATTGGTATGAGGCCATGATCGCTAGCAAGGTTAAAAATACAGGATGCTTGGTGGACAGGGTGCGGGAGTCGCAAGGTTAAAGACACTTTCACATTCAATGTCCCATTAGTCCAGTGGTTAGAGCTCCATTTCGTAACGCAGAGTTGTGTGTTCAATCCTTGGGCAAGCCACTTTAGCCAGCTCATAGGTTTATGTGCATCATTGTAGTGCAATCTTAAGGCTCATGCCATGATCATTCTGGATCTTCTCCATCACATAGCGTCTGTGACGTTAGTGATATAGAATTATTCGAGCGTGAAGATGACATCTTGAGAAACTGAAACTGAAACTGAAATCTCATTCTATTTCCGTGTGTTTCTGATTCCTAACGTTGTACTGACATGCAATACTATACGAGGCTTTCTATGCATGACGATCATGGCCCTCCGTACATGGGATGGAAAAAAGATTCAGGATGATTGTGGTAAGATGCCGTAACCCTGTGCAAAAGTCCCATGCAATCGCAAAAGCAGTGCAATTCAATGAATACAGTGTGATTCGACACAAAATGATACAATAAAATGCAATACTGTACAACACAATGCAACACAACACAATTAACAATACAATACAATACAACACACAATACAATACAATTACAATACAATACAACACAATACCAATAAATAAAACAAAATACAACACAATGCAATACAATACAATATACATACAATACAATACAACGCAACGCATCGCAACGCAACGCAACGCAACCAAACAAACAATACAATACAATACAATGCAATACAATACAATACAATCATGCAATGCAATACAATACAATAACAATACAAAACAATACAATACAATACAATGCAGTGTAAAGCAATAATAAGAATTCCATTCGTATAACGCAAACAGTCCACATCAACGCCTGCTCGTAGCACTTAACACGGTGCTATAGCACTGAAAATCATTATTTTTGCCTATTAGTCTTTGTTTATCAGCCAGAATGGACATTTTACTTGCCAAAATACAAGTCCAGCCACACAACAGCAAAGTGCTGGTATGAGACTTTGGACAAGCACATTTCTTCTGTCTGCCAGTCTGCTTTTTATCATTTCAGAAGAATCAGTTCAATTCGATTATATCTTTCTATAAACGACACATCACGACTTGTCGTGTCCTTTGTACTGTCAAGACTGGACTATTGTAACGCAATTCTTGCAGGTCTCCCATCCTTTCCTATTAAAGCCCTTCAGAGGGTAAAAGTAGTGCAGCTAGGCTGGTTTTTCAGAAAGCGAAAGACCACCTCAGCATCCAGCCTATTGAAGCAGCTCCACTGGCTCCCTGTGGGAGCAAGAGTAGTTTCATAAACTAGCTACTCTGGCTTATCGGCATTTTGATAGTACCTTGCCTATCTACCTCTCTTCTGTGCTTAAAACACACAGGCCTGAACGCAGTCTAGATCAACCAGCCAAAAGCTTCTGGTCAAAATCAAAACCATAGGACACCGAGCCTTCCGTTTACCAGGCCCCACTTGTCTGGAACGATCTGCCTTTTTCTCTCCGTTGTTCATCATCTCTCTCTTCTTTTAAGGCGGGCCTCAAAACTCATCTTTTTGATAAATATTACCGGGAATGGAACATGATTTTTGATCTTTCTGATTCAGTAATGTATATATCAGTACTTGCTTGCAATAGATGTGCTATGTGTGTGTTGGGAGAGGGGGGAGGGACTAGGAGTGGGAGTGAGTATAATTGAACACTAGGCATAGGGCTGATTGGGAAAAATGAACTAATTAATGTAAACCGCAGTGAGTCTTTACCTATGCGTAGGGAATAGCGCTTATTGAAGTCATTATTATTATTATTATTATCTTATTATCATTGTTATTATATAGCCTAATATACATATCATATGCATGTACACAAATACACACACACATACACACACACACACACAACACATAGCACATATGTAATATGTATATGTCATTCAATGTAGTTTTTGTTACAAGCTGAGAAAGTCCAAAGAGACTAAGACTTAAAAGCCAGAAGTTTCGTGGTTTCATGTGAAATTATCAAGGAAAGTTTATCAGCATTATATTTGAGTTTGTTAACATGGTCTACCACCATAACAAAGAAGTTATACCAATCACAATTCACAACTGGATTTCTGTATAGATAACAGACACAGAGAGAGGGGAGTAAAGGTTTTCGTTTAATTTCTAACTAAATGCAATTGAAATGTTCTGCACATCTTGGCGTCGGCGAATGTTGTGTTTCAATACTGTTGTATATATACACAGCAATACCAGTCTGACCTAAAGTCTGAGCATCGTTTCTAACTAACTATATTGTAATCTGCAATGTTGACAAAAATATTACGTGCTTTGATTCAGTGAATCTAAATATATGGTAAGATGAAGTTTAATATATGAAGAAAGTTATGATCATCAAGTACTTTGTAGCGTATAGCCCCCTGTAGTGATGCGGGGTCTCTTTCAGTATAAATAGTATCTCCGCCTTCTGGAAATTCTGTGCTAGAAATTTCCTCTTTTCTGTCACTCCCTTTGTTTCTGCCTTGTTCCTTTGCTTTCTGTCATTTCTTCCAATCATTTTCGGCCTTGCTGATCCATTCACCTGTTTGTGTTCGATAAAGTCTTACGTACTTTTTCTTAAGATTGATAATGGATACATGTATTAAGTGCATTTTTGGCTCTAGGGATGTGAGCTATGCGGAAGCAATTTCGGGTAATTTATGCCAGTCTTTATATATGTTTTGGTGTCCCTATGTATTCTTAAATTTGTCTTCAGGTATGTTTTTAAATCCCCTTGCGATAAATTAGACAGAGTGGTCAACGCCAGGGCATGTCCTTAGATTATGTGCGCGAATACATTGATATGTGGGCTTAATTTTCTTTTTTTTTTTTTTTTCCTGTTGAAGTTTTGTGTTTTGAAGCGGTTATAGCCCTAGTATGGCTGTACGCAGTCGGCTGGGCTTTAAAACAACAATAACAATGTTGCGTTATAGAACAGATATTCAGAAGACTTATTAACAGCACATTCAGCGGGCTGGTTGATTATTTGGAGTTGCAGTTTGTTTGGAGTTTGTTCAAGAGGGATTCATCGCACTCGGACAATTCCATATGTGCTCAACCCAAATCTGCCAGCAATTATCTGGCAGACTCCCTATGCCTGCGCAAAACGCTATTCGCTGGCAAGGTCTTGAAACTGGGGACAGAGGGGGTGGAGGAAGGACCTATGAAACACTGAGCTGACACCACCAGAATGATGGAAACATTAAGATGGGCAGGGAACAGGTCAGAGTTTTAATGTTGCAGGCTGGGGTTGAACTCGAGTTATCAGATCTCGAGTCCATGGCTCCATCATAAGAACCCGCAGGGATTCCTTAGATAGAGCCGTGGATTCAAGATCTGACATTTCGAGTTCATTTCCAGCCGCAACATTGTTGAAACATGGCCAGTTTGCTTAATGTTTCTGTCAAAATAATGGTGTCAGTTTAGCGTTTCAAATGTCACCTAAATTCCCACCCCCCTCCGCAACAATACAACAACCTGGCTTGTTTCCTTAATGTTCCATTGTTCCGGTGATGTCAGCGTAATGTTTCATAGGCTCCTTGATCACCACCACTACCTCACTCTCTCTTCTGTCACTCTCTCTCTCTGTCACTCTCTCTGTGTCTCTCTCTCTGTCTGTCTTCTCTCTCTGTCTCTCTCCCTCTGTCTCTGTGTCTGTCTCTCTCTCTCCTTTCTCTGTCTCTCTCTGTCTCTCTCTGTGCTCTCTGTCTGTCTGCCTGTCTGTCTGTCTGTTTGTCTGTCTGTCTGTCTGTCTCTCTCTTCATTTCAAGATTTTGCCAGCACATAGATCTTTGTACAGGCGCAGGGAGTCTGCCATATAGTTTTGCTGGTAGATTTGGGTGGAGCGCATATGGAATTGTCCGAGTGCGATGAACCCCTCTTGAACAAACCACAAACCACCAAACTACAATATCCGGTGTCAAAAGAGAGATGATGATGAAAATGGAAATATCAATGGAAGGAAAAGACGCATTGTTATGTGGAAACTACTCGAACATAACTGTGATTTTCTTACCGGTGTATACCAGAGCAGGTTAGAGCACATTTACAACAGTTCAGTAACCAGAAAAACACGAAAAATAGAATCAGAACGCGTATTTGATACAACCAGACCAGACAGGGGTAAATTTTCGGCGAACTGACCTTTGTCAAGCGCAAACTTAAGATCACAAATGAACAAACAACAAATACAAAAATTAGAAGAAAAAGACTAAGACTTCCCATTATGATTTCATTTTAGTTCTTTTCTCCCACTGGACGAAGCAGCATGGAAGTTTGAGTCTTTTTCTTCTAATTTTTGTCAGTATTGTTGGTTCTTTTGTGATTTTATGTTTACGCTTGACAAGAGCAAGTTGGCCGAAAATTTACGCCTGTCTTGTCTGGTTATACGTATTTAATATGCGTTCTGATTCTATTTTCGTGTTTTTCTGGTTCCTGTTTGCTTAAACGCGGGCGGTCGCATTTGTTTTTGATAACAGTACAATAAATTAAATATTATAATTATGACAATCTGTTGAGCGATTTCAGATTAGACACGAAAAACTGGGGCAACAGAAGGAATTATGATTTAAGCGTAAAAATCCTTTTAAAGAGAAAGAGCAATATATACAGAGGAAAGTGAGCGGGTGTAGAGAAGAATGGTTGCAGAAATACCGGGTGCTTCACGTCTATCGTGTTGTTCCTTTCAGAAATTGTTCAGCTTTGCTTGAGAGGAAACATAGTGTATACATATATATATACACATCCCACCACACACATAAACTACTAGTAGACATCAACATTGGCCATGTGTCATCCAGCAAAAACACGGGCCTCATAGCAACCAATTTGGCCATGAGTCATCCAGCAAAAACACGAGCCTCATAGCAACCATTTTTCAAGAAAAACAGTGGCAAAAAAGAAAGGCAGACCTCCAGTCCCCATACATCGAGAACATAACCAGCATCAGTGGCCTAAACATTCAGAAATTGCCCACGAAGTCAAGACAGAGCGGCCTGGAGGAGAAGTTGATGTCAAAATGTGCAGCAGCCAACACCGAACCCGGTGACGCCGACAGGTGAGACAGGTGAGAGCGCATACATGCACACGCGCACGTGCACACGGATGTTGAGAGACTGATAACTTTTCTTAGCGCACTAGAGAAAAAAAAAAGTTGATATTCAACCTTTCGATTTCCGTACCCTATCCACCAACTGCAAAAACTTAACCCTTTGACTCCCTCACCCTACCCACCAGCTTCCAAAACAAGTGCGACTGCCCGTGTTCAAGCAAACAGGAACCAAACAACAAAACAACAACAACAACAACAACAACAACAAAAACAGGAAAACAGAATCAGAATGTGTTGTAATAAATTCGTTTGATTGTATTAAATACACGTTCTAATTGTTTTTCCGTGGTTTTTTTTTCTCTCCAGGTTGATGACCATGTCGTTGATATCTCGTAATTTACAGAATAAAGTTTTGGGATTTTTGTTTGAATTAAACGTAACGACACATTCAATTTTCTATGTAGCTCCACCCATATCTCATGTTTTACAGAATAAAGTTTGTTTTTGTTTGTTCAACTGTTTGTTTGTTTGAACTAAACGTACAGAAAAATTGAACATTCTTACCGTTCAAACTCGGTCACAATGTCGTTGGTGATGTTTTTATATGACGTCCTTCGACGTAGTTGTCGGACAGGGCACTGTAACTGTCTGATGACGCAACACGATGACATCATGGTGTTCACTTGGTTCCCTGAAAACGTGGATAAATATGGGAGTTAATTAAGGGCGGACGTTTGTCTGTTCCCTTACCAAAATGGATTCTTCTGCTGATTTTTACCAGGGGACAACTGACTCCTCATCACCCTGGGATCTTTAACGTGCGTTGATTGCGGACTGCACATTTTTCTCACGCTGGAAGGAGCAGCAGGGAAGTTTCAGTCTTTTTCTCCTAATTTTTGTATCTGGTGTTTGTTTGTTTGTGATCTTACGCTTGACAAAGACCAGTTGGCCGAAAATTTGCACCTGTCTTATCTGGTTGTATTGAATACGCATCCTCATTCTTTTTTCGTGTTTTTTCAGGTTCCTGAGAGCTGGGCTTATATTTCGTCCTGAAGAATATAATACCTACACCACCACTCAAGGTTTAGTGAAGGGGTGGGGGGGGTGTCTCCACAGTGTCGTAATCAGTGCTTAAACCCTTTGACTCCCGCAAATATATCTACCAACTGCAAAAACTTAACCCTTTGACTCCCTCACCCTTTCCACCAGCTTCCTGCAGGAGGCTGGTGGATAGGGTGTGGGAGTCCCAGCATGGTTGACAATGCAGGAAGTTGATGAACAGAGTGCGGGAGTCAAGGGGTTAACCAGTAGGCCACCAACTCTTCAAAACAAGCTTCTTGGAAAGGTTGTACTGGTCTGTGTGGCGGGAAAAAGTGTTGGTGGTGGCAGAATCAATCAGCCAGTCTGATAGCGTCCGAATGTCTGGCATTTTACTGGAATCTGGAGTTTGTTTAAGAGGGATTCATCGCGTTTGGATGGTCCCACATACGCTCCACCTTTATCTGCCGACAATTATCTGGCAGACTCCTTAAATTAAGCCTGTGCGAAACCTATACACTGGCAAGATCTTGAAATGGGGAGGGACCGGGGAAGTAGGCTCCTGCGAAACACTAAGGTGATATCAACAGAATGATGGAAACATTAAGAACGGCAGGAAACAGGCCCATTTTTGATGTTGCGGGCTGGGATTAAACTCGAGATATCAGATCTTGAGTTCATGGCTACATTAGAAGAACCAACCACCCAGCTCGCTACTAGCACGTTCATTAGGATGGAAAAGTAATAGACCCCTTTATCATTTTATGCTGCGGCTAAGGCTAAACAAGAGACTTCAGGTCTTTAACTGATGGTGATTGCTAACTGTTTCATTTTTTAAGGATCTACAAGGAACAACAGTTTCAAAAGAAGACTATTATCTGAACCAGTTACATCGATCACGCTATGCACGAGTGAAGTTTTATCTAACAACGACCCCCCGTGGGGATGCCGGGGGCTGTTTCAGCATAAATAGTTTTCCCCAACCTTCTGGAAATTCTGTGCTACAAATTTCCTCTTCTCTGTCACTCTCTTTGTTTCTTTCTTCCTCCTTTGCTTTCTGTTATTTCTTCCTATCATTTTCTGCCCAGCTGGTCCATTCACCTGTATGTGTTTGATAAAGTCTTGTGTACTTTCTTGATAATTGGGTACATGAGTTAAATGCATTTTTGGCTCTAAGAAAATGAGATATGCGGAAGCAATTTTAAGTAATTTAAGCCATTCTTAGATATGAGTAAGTGTCTATACTTATGCTTACATTTGTATTCAGATATGTTTTGTTGAATCCCCTGTGGGAAAAACTGGACGGAGTGGTCAATGCCAGGGGCATGCCCTTGGATTATGTGCGAAAATGCATTGATATGTGTACTTAATTTTCTCTTCTTTTTTTTCCCTGTTGAAGTATTGTGTGTTTTGAAATGGCTATAGCTCAGATATGTCCCTACGCAGTCGGTTGGGCTTTAAACAAAAATAACAATAACAATCTGACAACTGTTTCAAAAGAAGACTCTCTGAACCTGTTACAATCACACTATGTGCGAGTGAAGTCTTATAACAGGTTCAACAGAAGACTATCTGAACTCGTTGCATTAATTCTTTGACTCCTGCACCCTATCCACCAACTGCAAAAACTTAACCCTTTGACTCCCTCACCCTATCCACCAGCTGCCTGCAGGAAGCTGGTAGATATGTTGAAGGAGTCAAAGGGTTAATTTTTGCTTTGCGATCATGGATAGCAATGCAGGATGCTGGTGGACAGGGTGCAGGAGTCAAAGGGTTAATTCGCTATTTACGAGTAAAGTATTCTAACAACAGTTTCAAAAGAAGACTGACTGAACCCGTTACATTAATCACGCTATGTATGGGTAAAACAGCATTCAAGAAGATGACAAGCATTCTTACCAACAAATGCCTATCAATTAACATCAGAAAGAGAGTCCTTGAATGTTATATAGAACCAATACTGTTGTACGGATGCGAGGCGTGGACAGTCAGCAAGCAAAGCCAGAACAAGATTGAGGCAGCCGAGATGTGGTTTCTCAGAAGAATGTTGAGAGTTCCATGGACAGCAAGGAAAACAAACGAGACAGTCTTGATGGAGGCAGACACAAGTAGATCACTCATGAGGAAGATTAGGAAAAGACAAGCAACATTAATTTTATAAGCCATTTTATGAGGAAGGGGGATTTGGAGCACCTGGTCACAACGGGATAGCTGGAGGGAAAGAGAGCACCAGGTAGACCCAGGAAGAGAATGTTGGACGGACTTGCAGAGTGGCTGGGGATGAGGATGGTGGGGGAGATGCTGGGGGCAACGAGAGATAGAGATGGTTGGAAGTCCATGGTCGCCAACGCCATGCGGAAGGGCACCTGATGATGATGATGATGATGATGGGTAAAATATCATCTCACATTAGTTTTAAAAAAAAGATATTTCTCAGCTTGTTACAATCACGCTATGTATGAGTGATGTCTTATCTCACAACAGTTTCAAAAGAAGAGATATCTGAAACCGTTACTTTCACACTATATACGAGTGAAGTCTAAGCAGTTATTTTCTCTCGCTCAACGATACATCAGGGAGATTTAAATGATCTGTTGTTCTTGTCACAAGTCTAGCGAACTTGTTTTTTTCGATTTTTGTTTTTGTTTCTTACTGTCATCTGTGTTCAATTGGTTAAGACCAGTTGGTCAAAAACTTGCACCTGTCTCTTTTCGTTAATTACAATTACGCACTTTCATACGTTTTTGACAGAGAGAGAGAGAGAGAAAGAGAGAGAGAGAGAGAGAGAGAGAGAGGTGTGTGTGTGTGTGTGTGTTTGTGTGTGTGTGTGCGTGTGTGTGTACGTGTTTGTGTATGTTGTGTGTGTTGTTTGTGTGTGTGCGTGCGTGTGTGTGCGTGTGTGTATGTGTGTGTGCGTGTGTGTGTGCGTGCGTGTGTGTGTTGTATGCGTATGTGTATGTGTGTGTGTGCGTGTGTAGGTGTGTATGTGTGTGTGTTTGTTGGTTTGTGTTGTGTTGTGTGTGTGTGTGTGTGTGTGTACATGCGTGCGTGCGTGCATGTGTGTGTGGGGATGGTGTATGGACTGGGATGAGTTGCCATAAGGAGACTGAGTGGGGATGATTTCTGTGATGTGATCGTATATGACAGTCTTGATGGAGGCAGACACAAGTAGATCACTCATAAGGAAGATTAGGAAAAGACAGGCAACATTTATAGGCCATTTTATGAGGAAGGGGGATTTGGAGCACCTGGTCACAATGGGAAAGCTGGAGGGAAAGAGAACACCAGGTAGACCCAGGGAGAGAATGCTGGACGGACTTGCAGAGTGGCTGGGGATGAGGATGGGTGGGGGAGATGCTGGGGGCAACGAGAGATAGAGATGGTTGGAAGTCCATGGTCGCCAACGCCATGCGGCAGGGCACCTGATGATGATGATGATGATGATGATGAGTCGTATAGGACATTGGTGAGGTCAGTTTATCCAAACGTTCATGGTTGTGTATTTATCTGTCTCCGGTTTTTAATCTATCTATCTATCTATCTATCTATCTATCTTCTATCTATCTATCTATCTATCTATCTACCTACCTACCTACCTACCTACCTACCTACCTACCTACCTACCTATCTATCTATCTATCTTTCTATCTATCTATCTATCTATCTATCTATCTATCTGTCTGTCTGTCTGTCTATCTATCTATCTATCACCACCACCACCATCATCATCATCATCACCACCACCACCACCACCACCACCACCACCACCGCCGCCGCCGCTACCACCACCACCGCCACCACCACCACCACCGCCACCACCACCACCACCACCACCATCATCATTCTTCTTCTTCTTCCTTTTATTGTTATTATTATTATTATCTTATTATTATCATTATTGTTATCCTCCTCCTCCTCTTCCCTCTCCTCCTCCTCTTCCTCCTCCTCATCAAACATTGCACATTGAGAGATACTATTCATTACGATGGAAGCTAAACTGTTCCACTGGAGGACTGATACATATCTAATTATGCGGTATAAAACCCGCATGCTTGGTAGGAATCCCAAGACCATTGCCAACACACAGGGCTTATGTGCAGGCTTAAAGGTTTAGGTTTATGCCATGATCATTTTGGATCTTCTTCCATCACAGGGCATCAATGGCGTCAATGGACATGAAATTTAGTCCGAGCGCTGAGACGTTATCCTGAGAAACTGAAACTGAAACTGAAAACTGACAGCAATTTCGGTGTAAGTTTTCTTAAGATAGTTTTTTTCCGCTCGGGAAAAAAAAAAAATATCCACGTGCACCAACACGGCAAAATGCCATATGCGTGGGAAAAAAAGATTCATAATTACAGGAGTATTTTTTGGAAGGGTAAAATGTACTTTAAAAAAAAAAAAAAAAAGATTTATTAATTTTTATACTACGAAGCTAGTTTCTCGACTGTGAAAAACAACGAACAACATGACCATTGATAGGTAGGATAACACTGTCTTCATCAGCCGAGTTTTTATCATAATGACTAATTTTATGATACGAGCTACTGTATTGCTTAAATTCAAAGAACAAGGAATTTTGTTTGATGGCATCACTGTCACCCCATTCACACTCACATCATACCCACTTACATCCTCCCCACCTTCCCCCCCCCCCCCCCGACACTTCCCTCCCCTTCCACATTTCCTCACGAAAACATTCCCATTAAAAATAAATGAAATGAAAAAAAAAATCATCTAAACACGCACACACACAAACACACACTCACGCACACACACACGCACGCACGCATACACACACACACACGCACACTTACATCTATCTATCTATCTATCTATCTATCTATCTATCTATCTATCTATCTCTGTCTGTCTGTCTGTCTGTCTGTCTGTCTATCTATCTATCTTGTCTGTCTTTCTGTCTTTCTGTCTGTCTGTCTGTCTGCCTGTCTGCCTGCCTGCCTGCCTATCTGTCTGTATGTCAGTCTGTTTATCTCTCTCTCTCTCTCTCTTACACACATATGTATAGTCACGCTTATATACATACACATACATTCACCTGCATATAGATAGACACATACACATAAAATCAGAGGTTGTGAAATCAGTACCGATCAATCATAAATACTGGCCTACCCGCATCTCACCCTCTCTCATGCTTTTTCTTTTTTTCTTTCTTTTTTTTTTTCTTTCTTTTTCGTCTTTCCCCATTCTTATCCCCCAAACGCTCGTTCCTTTCTCCATTCTCACCCCCACCTCCAACCACTCATTTCTGATCTTCCCCTTACTTTGTACTAACACCCCCCCCCCCCCCACCTGTATTACAGAAGTTTGCTTAACTAATTTTCAGTCAGTGACTGCGTGATGGTATAATAAAAGAAATCATGGCCAGGAGTTTAACCCTTTGACTCCCGCACCCTATCTATCAACTGTGAAAACTTAACCCTTTGACTCTCTCATCCTATCCACCAGCTTCCTGCGCGAAGCTGCTGGATTGGGTGAGGGAGTCAAAAGGTTAAGTTTTTGCTTTGGTGGCATGGATGACAATGCAAGATGCTAGTGGACAGGGTGTGGGAGTCAAAAGGTTAAAGAGTTTAGGACCGAAACACTTGCTTCAGTGAGGTGTGTGTTGCGGAAAGGGGAGGGGGTGTTCTGTGATGAGACAAGGGTTACAATTGGTAACTAGTTGTGTTTTGTAACATTAATCAAAGAACATAACTCTTGAGAGTCACGTAAGAATTATCTCCCATGTTGTAGTACTAAAATCTAACACAGTTTGCGCTACCCATTCAGCTAGCATAGAGGAGTGTTCTGAGCTTACGGTTTTTGTGCTTTGTATCTGCTTCTATGCTAACTGAATGGGTAGCGCAAACTGTGTTAGATTTGAGAAGTTCTACAACATGGGAGATAATTCCTACGTGACTCTCAAGAGTTATGTTCTTTGATTAATATTATAAAAATTCTCCCTGCTTCCCTCTTATTTCTTCAGTTGTGTTTTGATTTAATCCTTTAATCCTTTGACTCCCGCACCCTGTCCACCGGCTTCCTGAAAAAAGCTGGCAGATAGGGTGAGGGAGTCAAAGGGGTAATTTTTTACAGTTGGTGGATAGGGTGAGGGAGTCAAAGAGGTAACTTTTTACAGTTGGTGGATAGGGTGAGGGAGTCAAAGGCGTAACTTTTTACAGTTGGTGGATAGGGTGAGGAGCAAGGGGTACTTACATTGATAGGGAGGGATCAAAGGACGTTTTTGCAGTTGGTGGATAGAGTGAAGGCGTCAAAGGTGTAACTTTTTACAGTTGGTGGATAGGGTGAGGGAGTCAAAGAGGTAACTTTTTACAGTTGGTGGATAGGGTGAGGGAGTCAAAGGGGTAACTTTTTACAGTTGGTGGATAGGGTGAGGGAGTCAAAGAGGTAACTTTTTACAGTTGGTGGATAGGGTGAGGGAGTCAAAGGGGTACGTTTTTGCAGTTGGTGGATAGGGTGAGGGAGTCAAAGGGTAACTTTTTCAGTTGGTGGATAGGTGAGGAGTCAAAGAGGTAACTTTTACAGTTGGTGGATAGGGTGAGGGAGTCAAAGAGTAACTTTACAGTGTGGATAGGGTGAGGAGTCAAAGGGTAACTTTTTACAGTTGGTGGATAGGTGAGGGAGTCAAAGGGTAACTTTTACAGTGGTGATAGGGTGGATCAAAGAGGTAACTTTTTACAGTTGGTGGATAGGGTGAGGGAGTCAAAGGGGTACGTTTTTGCAGTTGGTGGATAGAGTGAAGGCGTCAAAGGGGTAACTTTTTACAGTTGGTGGATAGGGTGAGGGAGTCAAAGAGGTAACTTTTTGCAGTTGGTGGATAGGGTGAGGGAGTCAAAGAGGTAACTTTTTACAGTTGGTGGATAGGGTGAGGGAGTCAAAGAGGTAACTTTTTGCAGTTGGTGGATAGGGTGAGGGAGTCAAAGAGGTAACTTTTTGCAGTTGGTGGATAGAGTGAAGGCGTCAAAGAGGTAACTTTTTACAGTTGGTGGATAGGGTGAGGGAGTCAAAGAGGTACTTTTTACAGTTGGTGGATAGTGAGGAGTCAAGAGGTACTTTACATTGTGATAGGGTGAGATCAAGACTTTTTGCAGTTGGTGGATAGGGTGAGGGAGTCAAAGAGGTAACTTTTTGCAGTTGGTGGATAGAGTGAAGGCGTCAAAGGGGTAACTTTTTACAGTTGGTGGATAGGGTGAGGGAGTCAAAGAGGTAACTTTTTACAGTTGGTGGATAGGGTGAGGGAGTCAAAGGGTAACTTTTTACAGTTGGTGGATAGGGTGAGGGAGTCAAAGGGGTACGTTTTTGCAGTTGGTGGATAGGGTGCGGGAGTCAAAGGGGTAAGGTTTTGCAGTTGGTGGATAGGCTTACGCGGGAGTCAAAGGGTTAATTTAATCATAATAATAGCAAATAATGATGAACAAATGTACTCACCTAGAGCGAATCTCAGCATGTGACGTATATCGCCAAACTCCTGCATGACGACTTGCGTGAAGAGGGCGAAGAGCAAGGCACACAGTAACATCTTGTTGCACCACTCTCAGACACAGACAAGGGACCCGAAAATCCACTCTTTTATCACCACTCCACAACACGACAGTTGTCTTGTGTGTCCTAAATGCGAACAACCTAAGCAGACAAATTCTTCTTGTCAACAGACAGTGTCAAAGTTGTTGCTATTCATTACGCCATACACTTAGAACGTCTGTCTCTACGCACCGGTAAAGATTCATGTTTTTTGTTATTTTTTATTTAAAAGGCACAAGATGTGGGATAAGAACAGTTGCACTGTCTCCTCTGTATCACAGCAGTTGGGATGTCATTTCCTTTGAAACTGTACGAAGAAATTGTATATACACACACCGTGTTGCTGAAGAAAGAAACAGAGCATTTGTGTAGTCACGGCTCAAAGGTGGGTTTTGTTTATCTGCTTTTATTTTTGTTGATTATTTAGCGTGTGTTTGTTTGTTTGTTTGTTTTGTGAAGAGAGAGAGAGGCAGAGAGACAGAGAGAGACGGAGAGACACAAGGACAGAGAGAGAGAGAGAGAGAGAGAGTGTGTGTGTGTGTGTGTAAGTGTGTGCGTGCGTGCGTGTATGTGTATGTATGTATGTATTATGTGTGTGTGTATATGTGTATGTGTGTGTGTATATGTGTATGTGTGTGTGTGTGTGTTGCGTGTGAATGTGTGTATGTGTGTGTGTGCGCGCGCGCGTGTGTATGGTGTGTGTGTGTGTGCGTGCGAGCGTGTCGTGTGTGTGTGTGTGTGTGTGTGTGTGTGTGGTGTGTGTGTGGGGTGCTGTGTGTGTGTGTGTGTGTGTGTGTGTGTGTGTGTGTGTGTGTGTGTGTGTGTGTGTGTGTGTGTGTGTGATATACTCTTCCGTCTTTCCAGTTTGTCCGCACACACTTTACTTATAAGTCCATGGCACTAAAGGGAAAAACAGGACGACTGCAGAACAGACATGTCACACTTTCTTCCTTCTTCCAGAATAAATCGGTTTTTATATTCAGTCCATAGAAAATACAGAAAGGTTGTTTTATCATATTCGAGTTTAGTTTATGAAATGATAGAAACGATATTTTGCCAAATACAAGGCTAACTTATGAAATGATAGAGGAGATATTTTGTCAAGTACAAGTTCAGTTATTTTCCTGTTTTGTACATAAACGTTGTATTAAAATTCGGTGATGCGTCACTGCCAGTATATACATTAGGCCTATACATCAGAAATGTCACTGCATTCCCGTCTTTATCTCAGTGAATTAGAACATATGTGAGGGTTATGTTAGAACATATGTGAGGGTTATTCTACTGGTCTTTCACCGTGGTGTACGTTCATTTGAAATCCATGACACTTTCGACAGAACAAGGAAATCTCACGGCAAAGAATGCCACGCTGTTGTGTCTCAACAATACGTTCATGTTTTTGTAGTCCACAAACGTATGGGGGGGCAAGGCTGTTTTGTCCAATACTATTGATTCAGTCTGTCCACATGGTCCGCATACACCATTTATTTTCGTGAGTCCACGGCGTTTTTTGAGGAAACAAAACAATCGTCACGTCCAACAGACATGTCACACTTTAGCCCCCTTTTCCCCTCACAACACAGTATAGCCTGTAGGCCTATACGCAGATTATAATGTGCTCTACGACCTGACAGCTGTTTTGTCTCTGCACACCCAGCCGACGTTACGATAGTACCTTGTGTCTTTAAGTCTGTACGAGAAAGTTTTCCTCCGTTTCCAGAATACAAATAATACAATTTTTCTTCTCCTTCTTCTTCCTCTTCTTTCTTTCTTTCTTTTTTTTTATTATTAATTTCTTTTGACAGTTCAAAACTGATGGATCTCTGTGGCTGTTCTCGCTATCAAATGGACACTCGAAATGTGAAGATGTCTTAACTAGTCCAACAAAAAACTGTAGGCTATTTGTAACTTAATTTGGAAAAAAGCAGACGCCCACAATAGAATGATATTACGGTAGTAGTTTGCTGAACTGGTAGCCAGCTAGCTATCTTGTCCAACACCACCACCTTTGGGCGTCCGCACAGCGATCATGTCCCTCGAGCTTAGAACGTGAGAACTGCTTTGTCTAAACTAACAGCCCAGTCGCCGGCCCGTCAAGAGTCCGATAGTCGTCGAGGGCGGGGGGGAGGGGGGGA
>JAPXFY010000018.1:35129315-35136815 GCA_030674185.1 Monoplex corrugatus | reverse complement strand
GTGTGTGTGTGTGTGTGTGTGTGTGTGTGTGTGTGTGCATACATAAAATACATAATATCATACATACATATAATACATGTACCTGTGTGTGTACGTGCGTGCGTGCGGGCGTGTGTTTGTGTGTCTGTGTGTGTGTGCATGCGTGTGCGTACGACCGTACTAAACTAAATAGAAAAAATTACTTTATTGCAATGACGTGTTAAAAAATTCAGGTTTAATCTGTTTCTGCCAGTTGTTTGCTATGTCCACAGTGCAGAATGATTTCAATCCAAAATTTGTTGTCAAGATTCAATCAAGTTTTATTCTTCACTGACCATCTCAATGCTCTAGTCATTCCAGTCATGTCAGTGTTTTTCTCCTACTTTTTGTATTTGGAGTTTGTCATTGATGAAGACCAGTTGGCCGAAAATTTGCGCCTGTCTTGTTTGGTTGTATTAAATACGCGTTCTGATTCTATTTTCCTGTTTGCTTCAACGCGGGCAGTCACACTTGTTATGGATTTGTATTTTCAGTGCTTGGGTTTTCAATCAGAACACAGATAACACTGATATAGAACAAATTTGAACCTGGCCTGTTGTAACAACAAGTTTGTTTGTCAGATCACTTACAGCGTGTAGTGTGAAACTTATTCGGAATTATATGTGTCTAACATATTTGACGGGCACATCACTTCCGCTTCAATTTGTTTGCTTTGAGCCCAGTTGACTGCTGAGACGCATAGGCTACAGGCTAGGTAGTGCCTCAGGACCTGGCCAGCTCATGGGTTTTTGTGCAGGCTTAAGGCTTGTGCCTTGATCACCATACACATGGCACCTGTGACGTTAGTGCATATGGAATTCGTCCCGAGCGCGGAGATATCGTCTTGAGAAACTGAAACTGAAACTGAAACCCATATCAAGAGTTTTTCGTTTTTATACCCCATTTGTATGTAGCCTACATGGAACACCTTCATCATCATCATCAGGTGTCTCTATCTCTTGTTGCCCCAAGCATCTCCTCTACCCTCCTCGTCTTCAGCCACTCCGCAAGTCCGTCCAGCATTTTCTCCCTGGGTCTACCTGGTGCTCTCTTTCCCTCCAGCTTTCCCGTTGTGACCAGGTGCTCCAAATCCCCCTTCCTCATAAAATGGCCTATAAATGTAACCTGTCTTTTCCTAATCTTCCTTATGAATGATCTACTTGTGTCTGCCTCCATCAAGACTGTCTCGTTTGTTTTCTTTGTTGTCCATGGAATTCTCAACATTCTTCTTAGAAACCACATCTCGGCTGCCTCAATCTTGTTCTGGCTTTGTTTGTTGACTGTCCACGCCTCACATCCGATACAACAGTATTGGTTCTATATAACATTCAAGAACTCTCTTCCTGATGTTAATTGATAGGCATTTGTTGGTAAGAATGCTTGTCATCTTCTTGAATGCTGTTTTGGCTTGGCCGATTCTGCCGGCTATTTCTGATGTGCATCTGCCGTCTGATGAAATGATCGTTCCCAGGTATTTGAATTTATTAACCTGTGTCAAGGTTGTGCCATTTGCTGTTATTTTGCATGAGGGGATTTCATGTTTTTTACTGATCACCATGACTTCAGTCTTCCTGCTGTTCAGTTCCAACCCCTTACCTTTGCTTTCTATTTCATGTATATTCACAAGGTTTTGTAGGTCCTTTTCATTTTCTGCAATTAGCACGGTGTCATCTGCGTATCGAATGTTGTTTATCATTTTCCCTCCAACCTTTAATCCAGGGTCTTCTTCTAGGTTTCTCATGATGTTTTCTCTTCCTCATGTTAATTGATAGGCATTTCTTGGTAAGAATGCTTGTCATCTTCTTGAATGCCTTGTTTCTTAAAAAAAAATTCAGTGCTGCGCATATTCTTCTTTGTTGCTTTCTTTTTCTGTCCCCCGTCCCTCTCTCTCCTTTTACGCATTTTTTTTTTCATCGCCTTTTCAGCATACATTTGTTACACACACTTTAAAACGTGATGAGGCGCACAGTATAGACTACAGTCTGTGGAATGGACATTTCTGATATTTTTCTTTGTCCCTTTCTTTTTCTCTCTCTTTGTTTCTCTCTTTCTGTCTCCTTCTCTCTCCCTGTCTCTGTCTTTCTGTATCCGTCTCTCTCTCCCTCTGTCTCTCTCTCTCTCTCTCTGTCTCTCGCTCTGTCCTTCTCTCTCTATCCCTCTCTGTCTCTGACCCTCTCTCTCTCTGTCCCTCTCTCTCTCTGCCCCTCTCTCTCTGTGTCCCTCTCTCTCTCTCTCTGTCCCTCTCTTTCTTTCTGTCTCAGCCTCTTCCTGTCTGTCTGTCTTGTCTGTCTGTCGGTTTGTCTGTCTCTCTCCCTCCCTCCCTCCTTCTGCCTTTCCACACTCCCTCTCTCTCGGTTTCTGTGATGGACACTTTCACTGGAATTTTTTATCTCTGTCTTTTCCATCCTCTCCAATAGACTTCCCATACTGTCCCTCCCTCTCCCCCTACCACAGCAGTATTATCACTTCCAGAATATTGAACTGTTCTGATCTTTCCCAAGTATTTCAAACGGCAGTGTAGACACCACTAACAACATTGAAGCATTAACCCTTTGACTCCCACACACTATCCACCATTAGCAAAAATGTAACCCTTTGACTCCCACACCCTATTCACCACCAGCAAAAATGTAACCCTCTGATTCCCACACCCTATTCACCACCAGCAAAAATGTAACCCTTTGACTCCCGCACCCTATCCACCACCCTATCCTGCAGGAAGCTGGTGGATAGGGTGAGGGAATCACATGGTTAAAGGAAGCTGGTGGATGGGATGAGGGAGTCAAAGGGTTAAAGAAGCTGGTGGATAGGATGAGGGAGTCAAAGGGTTAAGGAAGCTGGTGGATAGGATGAGGGAGTCAAAGGGTTAAAGGAAGCTGGTGGATAGGGTGAGGGAATCAAAGGGTTACAATTTTTGCTTTGCTGTCATGATTGACAAAGCATGATGCTAATGGATAGGTTGAGGGGATTGAAGGGTTAACTTGTCCAAAGTTTTTCGTCTGCAAATGGTTCACTGGTTGGAATTCATTCAAGACGGATTCACTGCAGTCGAGCAATTCCATACGCTCACCACCCAAATTTGCCAATGTTTACCTGGCAAGACTTGCTGAGCCTACGTAAAACCATATGCGCTGGCAAGGTCTTCAAACGGGAATGAGGGGGATGGAGGAGGAGGAGAACGGGACTTAAGAAACACAAAAGTTAATAATCACCCGAATATAAAAAAAGAAATCAAAACAAGCGTGACTGCCCACGTTCAAGCAAAGAGGAACCAGAAAAAAAAAACGAAAATAGAATCAGAACGCGTATTTAATTCAACCAGACAAGACAGGCGCAAATTTTCGGCCAACTGACCTTTCTCAAGCGTGAATGTAAGATCACAAACAAACAAACACCAATACAAAAAAAATTAGGAGAAAATGACTGAAACTTCCTTGCTGCTTCGTTCAGTGAGAGAAAAGGACTAAAATGACATCATAATGTGTTTGTGAGTGAAAATGATGTCTGAGAGGAAGTGAGATGAATTCTTCAATTTGAAAAGTGGTCATGCCATATAAATATTGTTTTATCTTGAAGAGGGTCCAGGGCTAAAACTGTGAAAACTGTGATGCACTAGCTAAGAGCAGTTTTTGAAATGTAGAGTTTTTGAACTGTAAAGTATCTAAATATTAAACAATGCATAAGAGAAAATATAAGCATATGATCGACTGAATGGGAAAATATAATAAAGAGATATGGCTGATGTAAATGGATCGTAAACCTTGTGAATATACTAGAAATAGAAAGCAGAGGTAAGGGGTTGGAACTAAACAGCAGGAAAACTAAAGTCATGGTGATCAGTAAAAAACATGAAATCCCCTCATGCAAAATAACAGCAAATGGCACAGCCTTGACACAGGTTAATAAGTTCAAATACCTGGGAACGGCCATTTCAACAGATGGCAGATGCACATCGGAAATAGCTGGCAGAATCGGCCAAGCCAAAACAGCATTCAAGAAGATGACAAGCATTCTTACCAACAAATGCCTATCAATAAACATCAGAAAGAGAGTCCTTGAATGTTATATAGAACCAGTAATGTTTTACGGATGCGAGGCGTGGACAGTCAGCAAGCAAAGCCAGAGCAGGATCGAGGCAGCCGAGATGTGGTTTCTAAGAAGAATGTTGAGAGTTCCATGGACAGCAAAGAAAACCAACGAGACAGTCTTGATGGAGGCAAACACAAGTAGATCACTCATAAGGAAGATTAGGAAAAGACAAGCAACATTTATAAGCCATTTTATGAGGAAGGGGGATTTGGAGCACCTGGTCACAACGGGAAAGCTGGAGGGAAAGAGAGCACCAGGTAGACCCAGGGAGAGAATGCTGGACGGACTTGCAGAGTGGCTGAGCATGAGGAGGGTGGGGGAGATGCTGGGGACAACGACAGATAGAGGTGGTTGGAAGTCCATGGTCGCCAACGCCATGCAGCAGGGCACCTGATGATGATGAAATGGATCGTGCCTAGAGCAACGAATCTGGTCGGACCGTATCAACTGAATCATTGGAACATTGACATGAGCAGCAAGAACAGGTCAGTTTTTAAATCCAAAACAAGTGTGACTGCCCGCGCTCAAGCAAACAGGAACCAGAAAAAACAAAACAAAAAAAACACGAAAAAAGAATAAGAACGCGTATCTAATACAACAAGACAAGACAGGTGCAAAGTTTCGGCCAACTGGCCTTTGTCAAGCGTAAGATGACAAATAAACACCTGTCTTTTTCTCCTAATTTTTGTACCTGGTGTTTGTTTGTTTGTGATCTTACGCTTGACAAAGGCCAGTTGGCCGAAAATTTGTGCCTGTCGTGTCTTGTTGTATCTTAATACGCGTTCTTATTCAGTGTTTAAATGTTATAGGCTGGGATTGAACTCGAGACATCAGGTCTTGAGTCTACAGCTCTATCAACAAAGCCCAAACATCCCACATGTTCAGTTCAAGTCAGTATGCACTGATGCCGTCGCCGAGTGAAATTTGTTCCCAGTACGTGGGTGTCAGTTGTTCCACCCTGTTGCCTGCTGACAGGCCTTGCAAGACAGAGCAGACGACATGACAAAGTCATGCACTGACGACGTCGCCGAGTGAAATTTGTCCCCAGTACGTGGGTGTCAGTTGTTCCACCCTGCGCGCGCTGACAGGCCTTCCAGACAGAGCAGACGACATGACAAAGTCATTCATTGTTCACCTTGATGCACAACGTCTGTCACCACTGCCAACCCTGCCATCATACATTGCTGGCGGCAGGACAAAGGAGCTGTGAAACGCTTCAAGGAAACGGTGCTGTTTGTAACGCTACGTGCAGGCAGTGCACTCCTTTTAACAGTTTGTTTCCTGTCTGCCGACCTGACCTGTCACACCATGGACCCGTACAGCTAGTTTCCCGTCCGATGTGTCAACGTTTCCTGTTCTCTTTAATCTTAAAAATAGTTTATGTTGTCTCTATGATGTTTAGTTGTTTTTTGTTTTTTTTCAGAGTAAGTCTAAAGGACAAATGTTCGTTTTTTGTTGGGTATTTTTGACTAACGTGCAAATGTTCGTCTTCTTGGAACAATGCCCTTTACAAATGATGATGATGTCGATGATGACGATGATTTTACCGTTACTGTTATTTTTGTTTAAAGCTCATCCGACTGCGTACAGGGTTATAACTGTTGAAATACACACACAAAACTTCAACAGGAAAGGAAAGGAAAAGAAAATTAAGTGTACATATCAATGCATTCGCGCATATAATCTAAGGAGATGCCCCTGTCGTTGACCACTCCGTCCAATTTATCGCACTGGGGATTTAAAAACATACCTGAATACAAATTTAAACATAAATAAGGACGATAAAGCATATAAAAACGGGCCTAAATTACTTAAAATTACTTCCGCTTATCCCATTTTGCTGGAGCCAAAAAGGCACTTAATACATGTACCCAATTATCAACTCTAAGAGAAAGTACGTAAGACTTTATCCAACACACACAATTGAATGGACCAGTCAGGCCGAAAATGATAGGAAGAAACGAGAAAAAGCAAAGAAGCAAGGCAAAAACAAAGAGAATGACAGAAAAAAAAGGAAATGTCTAGCAGAAAGTTTCCAAAAGGTGGGGATATTATTCATACTGAAAGAGCCTCCGACATCCCCACAAGGGGGGGGGGGGGACCACCAACACGTGCAGCAGATGAAAAACCAATGACAGGATGATAAAAAACTGCAATATTGCCGGCCGATGCCAACAACAGGAACGAGGGGTGGTCGCATCACTCTCTTGTTTCACTTTCTCCACTGGTTACCTATTTCTCAATGAATTTCAATACAAAATCAATACATTATGTTACACGTGTATCAGTGGTACTGCATTAGCCAGCAACCGTGACCAGGCATCCATCCATCTAACCTGAATGCTCTGATGCTCCAGCGGTAGGCTGATAAAATACCAGTATGAAATATAGACTAGGTAAAACATAGTCCAGGTAGGGCCTCAGGACCTGGCCAGCTCATGGGTTTATGTGCAGGCTTAAGGCTTGTGCCACGATCACCATACACATTGCACCTGTGACGTTAGTGCATATGGAATTCGTCCCGAGCGCGGAGACGTCATCTTGAGAAACGGAAACTGATAGTGCACCTGTTTATCTTCATGACCATCTCCAAATGATCACCCTTGCCTAACATCTCCGTTCTGCTTCTGATACTCGTTTACATTTTCCGCAATACAGATGTTCCACAGATGGCCTCTACGCTTATCCTGTGTCTGGTTCATACACCTGGAACGAGTTTCCCCCGTCTCTTCGACTGTAACATAGTTTTGTTTTCTTTCAAGTCTGTCTCCGAGACATAACTTTTTGTCCAGCAGTGATTTCCCCTTCTACATGCCCACTCTTTTGTTCTACTCCCATCCAATCCTCTCCATTCCGGTTTGCAATCGTTTTGTGCCCTGGACTTTTGGCCATTGTGATGAATGTTTTGGTGAATGATGCTCGCTTTGATTTGAGTTTTATATCAAGATTTGGCGCCTTATAAATATCTTCATCGTCATCATCATCATCATCATCATTATCATCAAGTGCCTTGCCACATGGCGTTAGCGAGCATGGCCCTCCATATGCATCTGTCCCTTGTTGCCGCAAGCACATCTTCCACCCTCTCCTTCTTCAGCCAATCTGCAAGTCCGTCCAATATTTGTTCCCTGGGTCTACCTGGTGCTCTCTTTCCCTCCAGCTTTCCTGTTGTAACCAGGTGCTCCAATTCCCCTTTCCTCATATAATGGTCCATAAATGTTGCCTGTCTTTTCCTATTCATTATCAGTATTATTGGTATCATTTCATGGTGGACTTCTTGCAGTATACAGACCAAAGAGAGTGACAGAAACGCAGAATTTCCAGAAGGTGGGGATACTATGTCTACTGAAAGAGCCCCCGACATCCCCACAGCGGACCGCCGGAGATAACCAT
>JAPXFY010000018.1:35124315-35126815 GCA_030674185.1 Monoplex corrugatus | reverse complement strand
ATTTGCATAGTATTACCACAGATACATGACTCACATGCATAATAAGCAGATGATTCATTATCACGTTATGAAAGCGAGGTGGGAAGAATCGTTTTGTTTCCGACGGAAGTTGCATAATACGAAACAAGCTGACCTCTGCATGTTTCCGTATTTAAACAATAATTATGAATGTGTGTGCATAAAATGCTAATATATTGCTCCCATTTCTTTTCTTTTTTTATCTTTTTTATTATTTGCTCTGTCTACATCTGTCTGTCTTTGCAGTTGTCAAATAATAGAAAACAAGGGGAGCAGGGTCGATACGTAGAGAGAGAGGGGAGAGAGAGAGAGAGAGAGAGAGAGGGGAGAGACAGACAGACAGACAAACAAAGAGACAGAGAGACAGAGAGAGACAGAGAAGGGACAGAGAAACAGAGAGTGAGATTGAGAGAAAGAGAGAGAGAGAGAAACAGAGAAACAGAGGAACAGAGAGTGAGATTGAGGGAGAGAGAGAGAGAGAGAGAGGCAGAGACAGACAGAGACAGACAGACGGACAGAGACAGAGACAAAGTCCGAAAGACAGAGAGAAAGAGAGGGAGGGAAGGAAGGAGGATGGAAGAGAAAAAGGAATAAAGATAGTTGGTTGAAAGAGATAATCATTTTAGCAGAAAAATGAGAATCCTTACCAGCGAACATATCCTCATCTGGATAAAACGAGATGACATCTTTTAATAACAGTGAAGACAAACCCACTGACATAGCAGGTAAATAACCATTGTGCCCACTTCAAATCGTTATAATCCTGATCATTGTTCCCCCGATATTAAAAGACGAGAACTTGCAGCAGACAAAATCGTACTGGGATCCAAAACAAGTGTGACTGCTGGCGTTCAGGCAAACAGGAACCAGAAAAAAACACGAAAAAAGAATAAGAACACGTATTTTATACAACAAGACAAGACAGGCGCAAATTTTTGGCCAACTGGCATTTGTCAAGCGTAAGATCGCAAACAAACACCAGATACAAAAATTAGGAGAAAAAGACTGAAACTTCCCTGCTGCTCTTTGAATCTGGTGTTTGTTTGTTTGTATCTTACGCTTGACAAAAGGCCAGTTGGCCGAAAATTTGCGCCTGTCTTGTTTTGTTGTATTAAATACGCGTTCATATTCTTCTTTCGTGTTTTTTTTCTGGTTCCTGTTTGCTTGAACGCAGGCAGTCACACTTGTTTTGGATTTCTTCAAACTATTGTTATTACAGCTCATAGCTGGCTGCTTTATATATACTCAACAAAAACACTGTGTAGACACTCGTATCCACTATGAATATATTTGCATAGTATTACCACAGATACATGACTCACATGCATAATTAGATGACTTCATATCACGTTATGAAAGTGAGGTGGGAAGAATCGTTTTGTTTCCGACGGAAGTTGCATAATACGAAACAAGCTGACCTCTGCATGTTTCCGGTTTTAAACAATAATTATGAATGTGTGGCATAAAATGCTAATATATTGCTCCCATTTCTTTTCTTTTCTAATTTTTTTGTTTGCTTTGTCTACATGTCTGTCTGCTGTCGCCAAATAATGGAAAACAAGGGAAGCGGTGTCGATACGGAGAGAGAGAGAGAGAGGAGAGGGGGGGGGGGGAGACAGACAGACAGACAGACAGAAAACAGACAGACTGACACAGAGACAGACAAAGAGAGAGAGAGACAGGCAGACAGAGAGACAGACAGACAGAGGACAGAGACGAACAGACAAACAGACAGAAACAAACAGAAACAGACAGACAGAAACACAGAGACAGACAATCAGACAGACAGGGGGTGGGTGAGAGAGAGAGAGAGAGACAGACAGAGGCAGAGACAGAGAGATACAGACAAAAAGAGAAAGAGAGGAAGAGAGAGAGGAGATACAGACAGACATCCACAGATAGACAGACAGACAGACAGACAGACGACAGACAGAGACAGAGAAAGAGACAGACAACAATGACAATGACATTGATGCCTTATTTCCAACAGTAAAACCATGTTTTAAAACTTTCTGTTGCTAATCTACATAGACATGTTTGCTTACAACTGCAAATACAACACAAGAAAAATTATTAGTAAACCTATAGGGTAAATCATAACACACCAAGACGAGCATACACAAAGGACAAGAAAGATGAAGGCGAAGAACAATAGAACGATAGGGTGAACTGAAAGAAAAAAAGTTCAGCTAGTATACAGACACAGACACAGACACAGACAGACAGACAGACAGACACACACACACACACATCTGTCTGTCTGTCTATCTATCTATCTATCTATCTATCTATTATCTATCTATCTATCTATTATCTATCTATCTATCTCTCTTCTCTCTATCTATCTATCTATCTTCGTCTATCTATCTATCTGTCTTCTGTCTGTCTGTCTATCTATCTGTCTATCTATCTATCTATCTATCTATCTATCTATCTATCTATCTATCTATCTACCTATGTATCTACCTGTCTGTGTGTCTGT
>JAPXFY010000018.1:35109315-35119315 GCA_030674185.1 Monoplex corrugatus | reverse complement strand
GAGAGACAGAAATGGATGAAGGAACAAAGAGAGACAGAAATGGATGAAGGAACAAAGAGAGACAGAAATGGATGAAGGAACAACGAGAGATAGAAATGGATGAAGGTGCAAAGAGACACAGAAATGGATGAAGGTGCAAAGAGAGATAGAAATGGATGAAGGTGCAAAGAGACACAGAAATGGATGAAGGAACAACGAGAGATAGAAATGGATGAAGGTGCAAAGAGACACAGAAATGGATGAAGGTGCAAAGAGAGATAGAAATGGATGAAGGTGCAAAGACAGATAGAAATGGATGAAGGTGCAAAGAGAGATAGAAATGGACGAAGGTGCAAAGAGAGCGTCAATATGCTGTATCCATGATCCCATGAGGGTGTCCCAAGGATATGAAGGTAAGGAGACCCTGGGCCTAAACCTCATGAGGTCTGAAGACAACGTCAGCCAGCATCAAACTCGACCTCGAGTAAACACGTGACACCAGTTCTGCCGGTCACTATCAAATACTTGAACGCCTGGTATTTTGTGAATGGTTCTTGCTCCAAGATATAAGCAAACAGTGGTGACCTGCATGAAAAGCATTATTTCTATCTGGTAATTTTTGACAGCTCTAACGAGCATGTTGATGTAACAAGCCACGAGGGCTTGATTCAAACTCTCCTGGAACACCCTCTGAGCATCGCCAAGTGTTCGTGTTACATAGGGAGAAGAGTGGCAGAATGGTTCAGACGTTCGCCTGCCAATAACTAAACTCGACGTTCCAGGGTTCGCTCCTGGCAGAGGCCTCGGAAAATAGAACTGAACGTGTAGTCCGTCGGAAGGGAACGAAAAACGAACCCGTGTACCTTCTGGTTGCGCACGGTAAAGATCCCACGTGAAAATCGTGAAGAGCAGGGCATTGCCCGGCTGCCTTGGTAAAAACCATTGGAGAGATAGGTTGATTTCCCAGGTCCCACCCCTTGAAGATCTGTTAGCTTTCTTGCCTTTCTGAAGTCTTGGTAAAAAGAAAAGTGAATATAATAAATATGAATTTGAAGCGAGGTAGAGGGGATGGGCGCCGTCCTTGTGTTGCTGGTCCTGAGAAAAGTTGAGGTCTCTGCCACATCACTCCCGTACAACCCCAGGGTTATGGAACTATTTAGGTAGGACTCAGGACCTGACCAGCTCATGGGTTTATGTACAGGCTTAAGGCTTGTTCCCTGATCATTCTGGATCTCCTCCATCACATGGCACCTGTGACGTTAGTGCATATGGAATTCATTCTGAGCGCGGAGATATCATTTTTGAAAAATTGAAACTGAAACTGAACAACGTGTTACAGAGTGCTACATAGACAGTTGCCTGTTGCCCTGTCTGTGTCTGTGAACAGGCGGAACGTTTTCATATGTCTTGAACGATGGTCACAAAAATCTTTTTCTGACCAAACTGGTGGACATGGTCACACTATGGCGAAGTGGTTAGATCTAAAATCTGATGACTGAGATGCTAGAGGCTTGAACTTTTACCACTACGACGCTGTGTGTGTGTGTGTGTGTGTGTGTGTGTGTGTGTGTGTGTGTGTGTGTGTGTGTGTGTGTGTGTGTGTGTGTGTGTGTGTGTGTGTTTTTGTGTTGTGTGTGTGTGTGTGTGGTGTGTGTGTGTGTGTGTGTGCGTGTGTGTGTGTGTGTTGTGTGTGTGTATGTTTGTGAATGTGTGTGTATGCGTGTGTGTGTATGCGTGTGTGCGTATGTATGTGTGAATTTGTGTGTGTGTATGTATGTGTATGCATGTGTGTGTAAGTGTGCGTGCGTGCGTGCGTGTGCGCGCTTGCTTGTGTGTGTTGTGTCTGTTTGTCTTCAGCTTCAACCGACTAGTACCGAGTGCTGGGCAGGCTAAAAGATCATCAGAAGACCGGGACCACATGTTAAGTCTCAACTACTTTAGGGATGCGTCACTGACGGGTTGCCATCAAATTTCTTAACTAACATTGCAGGTGTCTGTATGTCTCAGGCCTGGTTGACGCCAGGATATATTACATAAAGGAAACGTAGAGAAGAACCAGTAACTAAAGTCATGGTAATCAGAAAAAAAAAAAGAAATCCCCTCATCCAAAATAACATCAAATGGCACAACAATGAGACAAGTCGATAAGTTTAACTCTTTGACTCCTGCACCATATCCACCAACTGCAAAAACGTAACCCTTTGACTCCTTCACCGAATCCACCAGCTTCCTGCTTAAATATCTGGGAACAGTCGTCTCAGCAGATGGCAGAGGCACATTAGAAATAGCCAGCAGAATCGGCCAAGCTAAAATAGTATTCAAGAAGATGAAAACAAACGAGACAATCTTGAAGGAGGAAGACACAAAAAGAACATTAATAAAAAAAAAAGATAAGGAAAAGACAAGCAAGATTATAGAGCATTTTATGAGTTAAGAGAAATTAGAGCACCTAGTCACAACAGGAAAGCTGGAGGGGAAAAAGAACACCAGGTAGACCCCAGGGAAAATATTGGACGGAGGTGCGGAGTAGCTGAGGACAGAGAGAGTGGGAGATGTACTTGCAGCGAAAAAGGATAGATTCGTATAGAGAACCATGATCGCCAACGCCACGCGGCAGACACATGATGAAGAAGAAGAAGATGATGATGATGATGATGAGAGTAGAACCCTGTCACACAGTCTCAGTCTGTAATAAAATTCCCTAGCAGGTATCATCTCAGCATTGTAAAAGCACTGTCTATACTGTCCCAGATTTCTGTGGCCTTTCTTATGATAACTTCAGTTTCCCGGAAGCTGGACGTAGCCGGACAGCTGACCTGACCAATGTGAGATCACTGACAAAGAGACGGTTTAGAGCTAAAGTGGAAGGAGGGAAAAAGAAAAAAAAATAATAAAAAGGCGGACGTGACCGAAATGACCAGGGGCAGGTGTAAGGTGTTACACCGTCCAAGAACGCCAAAAGAGACAGCACCAATCTTTTATGACTTAGTTCCCCCTCTGCTCACAATCTTTTCTCTCTTTCCTTGTTTTGACAAGCCGGAGGTGGCGACACCTATCCCGACATCTCCTTTACACCAAAGACATTGTCCCTTGTTAGCCGTCGTAGTTGGTTTCGGTACGATTCAATGGCTAAACTGCTACTGTTTTTCATCATCATCACGATCTCTGCCACATGGCGTTGGCGATCATGGCCCTCCATATGCATCTATCCCTTGTTGCCGCAAAGCACATCTTCCACCCTCTCTGTCCTCAGTCACCCTGCAAGTCCGTCTACTATTTTTTCCCCTGCATCTACCCGGTGCTCTCTTTCCCTCCAGCTTTTCCGTTGTGACCAGGTGCTTTAATTCTCCTTTCCTCATAAAATGGCCAATAAATGTTGCCTGTTTCTAGCTCCATTAATTTTGACTCTTTGACTCCTGCATCCTGTCCACCAGCATCCTGTACTGCCAACCATGCTAGCAAAGGAAAAACGTAACCCTTTGATTGCCTCATCCTTTCCACCAGCTTCCTGCAGAAAGCTGTTGGAAAGAGTGAGGGAATCAAAGAGTTCAGGAAGCTGTTGGAAAGGGTGAGGGAATCAAAGGGTTAAGTTTTTGCACTTGGTGGATAGGGGCGGGAGTCAAAGGGTTAAAAAACATGACAAGGAGAAAAAAACCCAACTTCCGGGCTACACATTTTTCACAAAAACAGGAACAAAAGGAGAGTACAATCACAGACATTTGCTAACAGTAAGATGGAAATTGTCATTAACAATCTGTCAATTAACAACAACAGAACATGTCATTAACAATCTGTCAATTAATACAACAAAAGCAGGGTCCTTTTCCGTCGTTCTTGCGGCAATCGTGGATTCTAGATCAAAATCAAGATCAGCGGGGGGAGTGAAAGGAAAATGTTGAAGAAAGAAAAAAGAAATGTTAACAATCAAGCAAACAAACCAAGAATGGTGAGAAATCTTAGATCAGTCTAATGAAGAAGAAGATTGGGAAAAGACAAAGAACATTTATAGGACGTTTTATGAGGCAAGAGAAATTAGAGCACCTAGTCAAAACAGGAAAGCTGGAGGAAAAAAGAGCACCAAAGGGCATTCATCGCCAGCGCCATGCGGCAGGACACATAATGATGATGATGACGAATGGGGCAGTGCAAGGGGGAGGGGGGCGGGAGTAGGAGGAGGGAGAAAAATCCCTGTGCAGTCGGTGATTCGAAGCTCGATTTCTTGTGTTCTGGGCAGGCACATTAGTCACTGGGCCACACACGCCACTGGGGAATCGAACGCGGTCCTCATTTTTCGTTTCGAAAATGGAATGAAATCAAGGGTTAAGATGGGGATAGGGTTAGGATTAACCTTCGAATTGAGTTGACTTTTTAAACCAAAACTTAAATCAATCAAATGATATTGTCATGATATGAAACTGATACAGTAGATCGAATGATTAGGGCTAAGAAAACGGTTAGGATTAAAGCTGGGGAAAGGGTTATGATTAGCTTTATAACGGTTAAGGTTAAGTAAGGATAGGGAAACGAGTTAGCTTTATAAAGCCTAAACAATAGCTCAACTGGTTAGGATTAGGGTTAAAGTTAGCTTTGTAAAACCTAAACAATAACTGAATGGGTTAGGGTTTGTTTTACAAAGCATAAACAATACCTCACTGGGTTATGATTAGGGTTAGGGCTAGGGCTAGCTTTATAAGCCTAAACAATAACTCACAGGGTTAGGGCCAGGATTAGGGCTAGGATTAGCTTTACAAATCCTAAACAATAGCTCACTGGGTTAAAATTAGGGTTAGGGTTATGATTAAGGTTGGGGCTAGGGTTGGGGTTAGAATTAGCTTTATAAAGCCTGAACAATGGGCCACTGGGTTAGAGTTAAGGTTAGGGTTAGGATTAGGGTTGGGGCTAGGGTTAGGATTAGAATTAGCTTTATAAAGCTTAAACAATAGCTCACTGTTTGGATGAGGTTTAGAGTTAGTGTTAGCTTTAAAAGCCGAAACAAAAGCTTATTATTAGGATTAAGGTTAGACTTAGCTCTATAAAGCCTAAACAATGGCTCACTGGCATGTCAACTGATGAACTAGATCCTGGACGATAAGCTGTCTGGGAGACTAGTGTTCAAGAATCAAGAGAGCATGTCTACTTACCTAGTACTCCAAGATGAGATTCCAGTGATCTGTCTTATTTTGGAACTTGGCTCGCCTTATATTATTGAGAATGACCTTGGACGTTTTGTGTCGAGGTGTTCTGAGTGTGCAGACAGGTCTGTTCTGTAATCGGACTGGAAAGAAGCTACACCCTGCACTGCCACCCATCTTCGTATCTCTGCCACACCCCAACATTGCCAGTACGCGCGCGCGTGCATCGTGCACATTCCTTCTAAGTGAAACACACCCAAAACAAATTCGCGCGTGCGTCTTATAGTATTTTAATTTAATTTAATTTAATTTAATTTTAATTTAATTTAATTTAATTACAATATTTATATAGCGCAAAATCTTGATAAAATCTGCGGCCGGTTTTCCCGTTCACACCCCATTCCTTTGTTTCTCTGTCTGTCTGTCTGTCTGTCTGTCTCTGTCTGTCTGTCAGTCTGTCTTTCTCTGTCTTTCTCTGTCTCTCTCTTTGTGTCTTTCTCCTGTCTGTCTGCCTGTCTGTCTGTCTGTCTGTCTTTTTCTGTCTGTCTATCTCTCTGTATCTGTCTCTTTCTATTAGTCTATCTGTCTGCCTGCCTGTCTGTCTGTGTGTCCGTTGTCTTTCTCTCTCTCTTTCTGTCCGTCTATCTGTCTGCCTCTCTCTCTTTCTGTCTATCTGTCTGTCTACCTATCTGTTTGTGTGTCTGTCTGTTGTCTCTCTCTCTTTCTGTCTGTCTCTGTCCATCTGTCTCCCTCTGTCTGTCTGTCTCTATGTCTCTGTCTGTCTATCTGTCTGTCTGTCTGTCTCTCTCTCTCTCTCGCACACACACACACACACACACACACACACACACACACACACACACACACACACTCATACACACACACACTCACACACACTCATACACACACACACACAGACACACACACACATACAACACCCCTCACACACTCACACACACACACACTCACACACACATACACACACACACACACACACACACACACTCACTCACTCCATGTCACGCGCTCACATAAAGCGTGTAAATGTGTTTGTGTGCGTATATATGTTCCATCAGTCTATCTGCTTATGAACAACGAAAATCGGTAAAGTTTTTGCAGCCAGGCGTGGATCCATTTTTAGCATGCCTGGGTCATAGGTCACGTGAATGTAAAGACATTAATATGGACTTCGGTGGTTATACTATTTTGACTAACAAAGTGCAAAATACGAAAGTGTTAAATCGGAAGTTAAGTGCGGCTGTTCGTCGACGGATTTTATCGAAATTTTGAATAACGGTTGTGAGCATGTGGTGTGATATAAATATCACTTTTGCAAGTTTAACTGGGATCTCGAAGCTGACGCCACCAGAACGATGGAAACGTTAAGATGGACAGCGAACAGACCAGATTGTAATGTTGTAGGTTGAAACTGAACTCCAGATATCAGATTTTGAGTCCGTGGCTCTGTCCACTGTCTCCCGGCTCACGACCCGATGCACTTTGGTCTTTCCTTTAAAAGCGTGCACGTTGAAGAGATCGCCGTCGGACCTAGTGTGCAGATACACGCCATCATCAGATGCTTTGAAAACATACAAGACTATGAGAGAAGAAAAGATCCCAAACAACGTCGTGGGTAAGACGTAGACCTGCTTCACTCCGCTTAAAATAGGGAATGGATTTGAAGATGATCTATCGAACAGCACTGTCCCTACAAGCCGTCATGAGAAGATAAAGTGAGATTCAGCAACTTCTGTGGGCATCCTGTCTTCTCCAGTAGTGCCAAGAGGCCTCATCTGCTAACCAGGTCAAAAGCTTTGGTCAGATCGATGAAGGTAAGGTATAAACTCCCTCTACCCCGGTCTTCTCTCCTCCAGTTGTCTGGGTGAGAAAGTCAGGTCGATGGTGGATCTGTCTGCCTTCAAACCATATTGGGACACTGGATAGACGCGATCTGTTAGTTTGCAACCTCTTCAGAACCAGTTGGGTAAAGGCATTGCTGGTGGTGCTGAATAGCGAATGCTTCTGTAGTTATTACAGTCGCTGCCGTCTCCCTTATTCTTGTGCATTGTGACGATAGTTTGTACCTCACATGTCTTGGGGAACTGATTCCACCTGCCAGCATTGGCAGAGTAAGTCGTGAAGATCGCTTTAAAAAGCTCAGGTTTTCCACTCTGAATCATTTCAGCTGGGCTGCAGTGTTTGCTTGGTGCCTTGCTGTGAACAAGTGAATCAGTGGCCTGGCTGATTTTGTCCTCTGTTGGAGGGTAGATCCTGCTCATGATAACAGGCACGATGGGGATGCTGGCAAGATCTGACTAGGTAAATCACGTTCTCAGTGGAGTTCAGGTTCTGGTAGTGTTCAATTCCCCTTTCCATCTGACCTGGCATTGTCTTTGATGGTTTCACCGTCCTTGGACTTCAGTGAGCGATCGTGTTAGCGGTGGACCTAAAGACTTTCTTCATCCCCTTCCACCTTGCCACTTTCTGTGCATGATTGGATGTTCTGACACAGGGTCTGCCAGGATTCGTGTCTACATCGTCTATCCATCCGTTAAGCAGTGTTCTTTGCTGTTCTCAGTACACCCATGTTTTTCCCTGACGGGCCTCTTGTGTAGTTGACCAGAGCTACTTTTTTGCCATCGATGACAAATTTCTCAAATGATAATCCTCGTTTCTGTTTCTTCTTTATTATATTGGATTTACAGTACCTTTAAATGAGTGTGCATAAACTGAAATATGAAGGGCTCAGTTTTTGGTTCACATTGGCTTGAATTACGACAATATTTCCTCCAGAAGTTGCCGTTTCATTTATTCGTTTATGTTTGTTCTAGTTGTTGGTTATATTCCCATATGTGGTCATATTCCTGTATGTACATCTTTTTTTCTGGTTAGATGTGTGTTTAGCTGTGAAAGAACACCAGCAGCGTGGCTTTCCTTTTAGGTTGAACATTTAAGCCTGTGACAGCCTAACAATAACAAATCTTTGTTTTTTTGTCTTTTTGACAGTGAGTCATTGAAGGATACATAATATAGTTGCATGAAGAGCATAAGTGAAAGGCTCTTCCTCCTTGTTCCATTAGGCCTATTTGTACCTGAATGTTGGAAAGCGGATTTATGTATTCTTATGTCGTCTGGCATAATGAATTCATCACACAGCAATATGCTTATTTTCAAAAGAAAGAAAGAAAGAAAGAAAGAGAGAAAGAGGAAGAGAGACAGACGGAGACACAGAGAGAGAGAGAGAGAGAGAGAGAGAGAGAGAGACAGACAGACAGACAGACAGACAGACAGACAGATAGACAGAGACAGAGAGAGTCAGAAAGAGAAACAGAGACAGAGAGACAGAGAGACAGAAAGAAGAAGAAGAAGAAGAAGAAGAAGAAGAAGAAAGAAAGAAAGAAAGAAAGAAAGAAAAGAGAAGAAGAAGAAAATAGAAAAGGAGGAAGATGAAGAAGAAAGAAAGAAAGAAGGAAAGAAAGAAAAAGCACAGAAGCTAGACAGAACCACATTCATCATCAGATACCGTCTGACCATGGAAGCTTCTGACGCAAGAAGAAGACAAAGACTGTCTGAAAAGTTCGGGAAATCAAGGGAAAAAACAAACAAACATACTACTTAGGAAGCACCTCACACCTTCAATAGTGCGTGGAATTGTTGAAGAAGCTTGTGGTATTTGCCAAGAATGATTATATCGGATCTTCTGATAATAAGGTGGTCTACTTGTGAATGGAGTAATCGGTGAATGGTGTAATTCCTTCAGACACTGGATTGAACTTTACCTTCTTGAAATTGAGGGTTTCAAGATAAATCATTCAGACACAGGTGGGTGTTCTTATTAACCCTTTGACTCCCATCGGACGAGCCCTCAAAATTTTATCAGGACCCGGCCAGCTCATGGGTTTATGTGCAGGCTTAAGGCTTGTGCCATGATCACCATACACATGGCACCTGTGACGTTAGTGCGTATGGAATTCGTTCCGAGCGCGGACACGTCGTCTTGAGAAACTGACACTGAAACTGACTCCCAACTTCAAAAACTTAACCCTTTGACTCCCTCACCCTATCCACCAGCTTCCTGCAGGGAGCTGGTGGATAGTGTGAGGGAATCAAAGTGTTAAGTTTTTGCTTTGCTGGCGTAGTTGACAATGCAGGATGCTGGTTGTCAAGATGCGGAAGTCAAAACTACAAAAAGAAAATCAGTTTCAAGAAGACCGAGTAGGTGAAGGTCAACAAAACATCAGGCAATCTTGGCATCATCATCATCATCATCATCATCATCTCATCATCATCATCATCATCATCATCATCATGTGCCCTGCCGCATGGCGTAGGCGATCATGGCCCTCCATACCAATCTATCCGTTTTCGCCGCAAGTACACCTCCCACCCTCTCTGTCCTCAGCCACTTTGCAAGCCCGTCCAATATTTTCTTCCTGGGTCTACCTGGTGCTCTCTTTCCCTTCAGCTTTCCTGTTATGACCAGGTGCTCTAATTTCTCTTGCCTCATAAAATGTCCTATAAATGTTGCTCGTCTTTTGCTAATCTTCTTCATCAATGTTCTTTTTGTGTCTGCCTCCTTCAAGACTGTCTCTCTCTTTACTATGCTGTCCATAGAACTCTTAACGTTCTTCTCAGAAACCACATTAACATGAGTAGCACTAAACTCAATCGACTGAGTGTATTCAGAGTTTTCGGTAGCATTTTCCGAATCATTGCATTCGTTTTCTGTTCAGTCTAGAATCAAAGACAAACTCTACTCATTATGCTTTGTATCTGTCTCTATGACAGGTCTTCAATATCTCTCTCGGGTTCTTAACAACTATACATCATACAGAAAACGTCATTCCTCTTCCCATTCCAGAATGTTTTGCGTTCCATCTTTCAAAGCA
>JAPXFY010000018.1:35094315-35104315 GCA_030674185.1 Monoplex corrugatus | reverse complement strand
TCCATCCAGTGTTATTCCCTGGGTCTACCCGGTGTTCTTTCCCTCCAGCTTTTCCGTCGTGACCAGGTGCTCTAATTCCCCTCTCCTCATAAAATGTCCTATAAATGTTGCTTGTCTTTTGCTAATCTTTTTTTTTATCAATGATCTTGTGTCTGCTTCCTTCAAGACTAGCTCGTTTGTTTTCTTTGCTGTCCATAGAATTCTCAACATTCTTACTAGAAACCGCATTTCGATCAAAAATGAAGAGCTAGAAATGGTCGACCACTACCTATGCTTAGGCCAACGCATCTCTGCAGAATCCTCCTCCAAAGAGGAAGAAATTAAACGTAGGATAGTTCTTGGCTTGCAAGCGTTTGGTAGAGCAACTTCGGTTTTCAAGAATGCAAAGTTCCAACTGTCCTGAAACGAAAAACCTACGACCAATGCATTCTGCACGCAGTCACGTACGTGCAGAAACTTTGGAATCAATGAAAACACTTCGCTTTGAACCATGCAGCAAGCACATGAAAGAATCATGCTCGGTATCACCTGGAAAGTCCAAAACTGGCTCATTGGATCAGAGAAAGAACAAAATGCGGACTCAGAAAGCATCAGCAAACTGAAATGGAACTGGGCAGGACATCTCACCCGGAGATTGGGCAATCGCTGGACAACAAAAACCACGTTCTGGATACCAAGAGACAGCACTCGCAATAGTGGAAGACAGAAAACAAGATGTAGAGACGACCTAGATGGATCTGACAAGAACTGGAGAGGAAAGGCGCTGGAACGAAGTGAATGGGGAAGGCCTCCTTCCAACAACGGACTTTCGATGGCTGAAAGAAAGGGAAAAAAGTGATATGTGTACTTGATTTTCTTTTCCAGGTTCTCTTTTTGTCCATGATTATCGATGTGTTGGAACACGTGTTTTGTTTGAGTGTTCTGAGCTTAGTTTTTGTGCTTTGTATCTGCTTCTAGCTAGCTGAATGGGTAGTGCAAACAACGTTAGATTTGAGAAGTTCATTAACATGGGAGATAATTCCTACGTGACTCTCAAGAGTTATGTCCTTTGGTTGATATTTGTTTGAAATAGTTTTAGCCTTGATAAGGCGCAGAGCAGTCAGGTTGGCTTTAAACACTACTACTATTACTACTACTACTACTTCGGCAGCAGCAGCTGCTAATGCTGCTGCTACTGCTGTTGCTACTGCTAGTACTACTACTACTGCTACAATAGTAATGATGATGATGATTATGATAGTATTGTTATTATTATTATTGTCATTATTATTATCATTGTTGTTGTTGTTATTATAACTATGATGATAACGATGATAATAGGAATAGTGATGGCATTAATAACTTTAAGAATAACAACGACAATAATGATATTACTCGTAATCTTATATGTTTATATGCATATGGCTAGTTTTCTTTTTTTCTTCTTCCTGCGTGTGTGTATAGCTTGTCTACCTATGAAAGCAGGTCTTCCTACAGAATTTTGTTGAGACTTTTTTTTTTTGCTTTCTTGGGATCTATCTGGCCACCTGTCTATCGAGCCATTTATATATCTGTGCATCTATCCATCTATGTCCATGTAATTGTTTAAATTATCAATTCATTGAGACTGCCCGCGTGGGGATGCCGGGGGCTTTTTCAGTGTAAATAGTATCCTAGCCTTCTGGAAATTCTATGCTAGAAATTTCCTCTTTTCTGTCACTCTTTGTTTCTTACTTCCTCCTTTGCTCTCTGTCATCTCTTCCTACCACTTTCTGCCTTGCTGGTCCAGTCACCTCTATTGTTCGATAACTTACCTTTTTAGATGAAATTGGATGCATGATACTGCATTTGACTCTAGAAAAGATGCAAAAAAAAACATCCAGTAATTAGGCTGTTTTTCATATGTTTTAATGTCCTTATTTATGTTTAATTTGTTTCAGTATTTTTAGATCTCTGTGCGATAAATTGGACGGAGTGGCCAACGCCAGGGCATTTGTTTAGATTATGTGCACAAATTCATTGATATGTGTCCGTAATTTTCTTTTCTTTTTTTTTTCCTGTTGAAGTATTGTGTGTGTATTGAAATGGTTCTAGCCTTGATATGGCGTTAAGTAGTCGACTGGGCTTTAAACAAAAATAACAATAAAAATAACAATTCATTGAGACCGACTAATTTCTCTGTTTACTGATGTATTTATTTTCAGTCTGTGCACGTACAATTTGGAGTCACTTTGTTGCAGTGTGTCTGCAAAAGCGTTACGCTACGTATTGCACCTGAAAAGAGGAGCATCAGCAATAACAACTACAGCAGCAGCAACAGTAAAAACAGAACAATAAGAACAAGAACAAGTAAGTCTTCTTTGGAATATGCTATAAACAAAGGAGAAAACCCCAAAAACACAAATCAGAAAGGAATAAGTACAAATAAAAACAAACAAATAAAAACAAATGAAAACATAGCAAAGACATACACAATAGGAAGAATAACGATAAGAAGAGGAAACGAAGAAGAAAGACAAGAAGAGGAAACGAAGAAGAAAGACATAGGAGGAAACGAAGAAGAAAGACGATAGAGGAAACGAAGAAGAAAGACGATAGGAGGAAACGAAGAAGAAAGACATAGAGGAAACGAAGAAGAAAGACGAAGAGGAAACGAAGAAGAAAGACATAGGAGGAAACGAAGAAGAAAGACGAAGAGGAAACGAAGAAGAAAGACGAAGGAGGAAACGAAGAAGAAAGACGATAGGAGGAAACGAAGAAGAAAGACGAAGAGGAAACGAAGAAGAAAGACATAGGAAGGAAACGAAGAAGAAAGACAAGAAAAAGGAAAGAAGAAGAAAGACGATAGGAGGAAACGAAGAAGAAAGACGATAGAGGAAACGAAGAAGAAAGACAAGAGAGAAGAAACGAAGAGAAAAGAAAACGATAGGAGGAGAAAACGAAGAAGAAAGAGGAAAGAAAGAGGAAACGAAGAAGAAGAGAAGAGGAAACAAGAAGAAGACAAGAGGAAACGAAGAAGAAAGACGATAGGAGGAAACGAAGAAGAAAGACGAAGAGGAAACGAAGAAGAAAGACGAAGGAGGAAACGAAGAAGAAAGACGATAGGAGGAGGAAAACGAAAGGAAGAAAAGACGATAGGAGGAAACGAAGAAGAAAGACGATAGAGGAAACGAAGAAGAAAAGACATGAGAAACGAAGAAGAAAGACGATAGAGGAAACGAAGAAGAAAGACAAGAAGAGGAGGGAGAAACGAAAAGAAGAAGAGAAACGAAGAAGAAAGACAAGGAGGAAACGGAAGAAAGAAGAGAAAACAAGAAGAGGGAAAACGAAGAAGAAAGACAAAGAGGAAACGAAGAAGAAAGACAAGAAGAGGAAACGAAGAAAGCAAAGAAGAAGAAGAAAGACATAGGAGAGAAACGAAGAAGAAAGAACGAAGAAGAAGGAAAGAAGAAGAAGAAAGACGATAGGAGGAAAGAAGAAGAAAGACAAGAAGAGGAAAGGAAGAAGAAAGACAGAAGAGGAAAGGAAGAAGAAAGACAAAGAGGAAAGGAAGAAGAAAGACAAGAAGAGGAAACGAAGAAGAAAGACAAGAAGAGGAAAGAAGAAGAAAGACAAGAAGAGGAAACGAAGAAGAAACATCAGAGGAGAAAACGGAGAAAACACAAAGGCAACATGAACAAAACAGAAAGAATGAGGACAACAAAAACGTCAGAGGAGACACACAAAAAAAGACAAAAAAAAAAGAAAAAAGAAAACAACAACAACAACAACAAAAACAACAAAAGACAATTAATACGAGGAACAACAGGAACGACAAGAACCACCAAGAAATTGGAGAAAAGACAAACATTCGTCACCAGAAAGTAGAAACAAAAAAAACAAACAAACAAAAAAACGACAGCAGCAACAAAAACACAAAACAGAAACCCAGAGCAAAGAAAACATGACAAAAAACAAACAAAGTCATGAAGAAAAGAAGAATAGAAAACAGAACAATACACAATGCATGGAAAATCCACAGCTGTGCTTGTTACGCAATCAATAACAAGAGCATCAACATGGATACACAGAAATGGAAACGAAAAACAATAACGGAAAGAATACCAGAAGAAATGAAGAGCAAAAGGAACAAGAAGCAATACGACAAGCTACAGAAAAAGAACATTTATGATGACAACAGCGACAAAAACTTCACCAGCAAATCGCCAAGAAAAGCACAAAGTAAAAGGGGACAATTCAAGAAAACTAAACACGTCAAAAAGACTAGCAACACAAACAGGATCAAGAATGAAAAACAATGGAACGAGTATAACCAGGGGAAAAAAAATCAAAAACGACGACTGGCAAAGAAAAATGGCTAAAACCACAAAAACAAGGCAAGCAACAAAACAAAAGAAATAGAAAAAAGAGGAAAAAGTGACCAAAAAAAAAAAAAAAAAAAAAGAGAAAAAGGAAAGAAAATTTAAGTAATAATGACAAAAACAACAAAAGACGGCAAGAAATCAAAGAAACACACAAAAGAAAAACAACAAAGTCAACAAGAACAAGAGGAGGAACAAGTACAGGAAGAACCAAGTATAGAAAAGCAAAACGCACACCAAGAAGTGTACAGTAACAATATCAACACATGGCAGAACCAGAACACCAAAGGCACTAGGAACAGAACGAACAAAACTTTTCAGAAAGAACAAAAAGAAGACAGAAAAACACGAGAAAAAAGAACTAGAGCAGTAAACAATAATAATAATAATAAAAGCAGCAAGAGCAAGAAAAACAAGAGCAAAAACAAAGACAAACAACAAAATTATTTTGAAGAGAAACAAGCACTGAAAGAGCAAGATATAAAGAGCAAAAGCGATAACACCAAAAACATGAAAATGATATAAACAACCCCCCCCCCCCCCCCAAAGCAAAAAGCAAAAAAAAAAAAACCCCAAAAAACAACAACAAAAAACAAAAAGCAAAAAGCCCGACAAAAACAACAACAAAAACAACAACAGCACAAAGAAAACACGAATTACGAAATCTATGCAGAACAAAAGCAAGAAGACATAAACAAACGCAGAACAAGAGAATCAAAATACTACATTACAGTTACAGCAACACGAAAGAGAAACCCTGAAAAATTTTTTTTAAATTTAAAAAGTCACAACCGAAAAAAAAAAAAAGAAAAAAGGAAGAACAATTTTGAAAATATAGCAATTCCATTACTACTATTATTGCAAATCAAAAACAACAGTATCAACATGAAAAAGGATCGGAAATCAAAACTAATAACAGCAAGAATATCGAGAGGAAAAGAAGAGTTAAAGAGACAAGAAGCACAACAAGAAAAAAGCAGAAAAGAACATCTATGATAAGAATAACGGCAAAGATATCAACAAGTCAGCACGAAAATCACAAAGAAGATTGGAAGGGGGAAATCAGGAACAAAAATTAAATCGAGGACAAAACGGCAACAAGACCAGGACTAATAATGAAAAAAAAGCTAAACAAACATAACTAGTGGACGAAATCAAAAGCAACAACAAAAAAGCACCTGAAATGATATGAAGAAAACGAACAACAAAAGAAAACAGAAGAAAACAAAGCAAAAAAAACAACAAAAACAAAAAAAAAACAAACAAAAACAAAACAAAGCTAAACTAAACAAAAAAAAAAAAAAAAAAAAAAAAGGGAAATGGAAGAAAAAATTTTTAAAAAGGGGTAAGCATTCATGACAAGAACAACAGAAACAAGAGAGAGAAAAACACACGAACATAACCAAATACCGCAAGAAAGCAAAGAAACAGAAGAACAACAAAGTCAACAGGAACAAGAAGAGGAACAAGTACAGGAAGAATAAGTGCAGAAGAACAAAACGTACATCAGGAAGAATTCAATCACAATATCAACTCATGACAGAACCAGAACACTAAAGGTACCAAAGAACAGGAACAAATAAAACTTCAAAGAGAACAAGTACAAGATAGAAAAACACGAGAAAATATAACAAAAGCAATGAGAACTACAAGAATGTCAATAACAAGAAAAGCAAAACCAAAAACAAACAAAATTAGTCAGAAGAGAAAATACAGAAAAAAACAAAAACGAGAACAGCACGAACATAAGAATAATATCAACAAATAGTTGAACCACAACACCAAGGTCACTAACAATTACACGAGTTGCAAAGTCTGGTAGACAGAGCAGCAACAAGAAGACAAAGAAAGAAATTGACAACGGGAGAATGAAATTACAACTACTGTAACAAATACAACACGAAAGAGAACCCACCCACGGACTGACGTTATCACCACCACCCCTCCCACCAAAGAAAATACAACACATTGTGGTAGGGAGAACCAAGGGGAGGGAACTTGTGGTAGGGAGAACCAAGGGGAGGGAACATGGGGTGGGAGAACCAAGGGGAGGGAACTTGGGTAGGGGGAACCATGGACAGAATTGGGGAATGGGTGGAGAATCAATACGGTATATGGGGGGGGGGGGAGAACCAACGGTAGGGTAAATGGGGGGGGGGAAACATGGAGGGTATTGGGAGAATGAATGGGAGGGAACTTGGGGGTGGGAGAACCAAGGGGAGGGAACTTGGGGTGGGAGAACCAAGGGAGGGAACTTGGGTAGGGAGAACCAATGGAAGGGTATGGGGGGGGGGGAAGAAATGGGAGGGAACTTGGGGAGGGAGAACCCACGGTAAGGGTAAACGGGGGGTGGGTGGGGTGGAGAACCAATGGGAGGATATTGGGAGGACGAATGGGAGGGAACTTGGGGGTAGAACCAAGGGGAGGGAACTTGTGGTAGGAGAACCAAGGGAGGGAACTTGTGGTAGGGAGAACCAAGGGGAGGGAACTTGGGGGTGGGAGAACCAATGGGAGGGTACTCGGGGAGTGGGTGGGAAAATCAATAGGAGTACGTGGGGAGGGAGAACCCAACGATATGGTAAATGAGAGGGAGGGAGGGGAGAACCAAAGGGAGAGAACTTGGGGGAGAACCAAATGAGGTAATTGATAGGGGGGGGGGGAGAACCAATGGGAGGGAACTTTGGGGGTGGAAGATCCAAGGGGAAGGAACATGGGTAGGGAGAACCAATGGAAGGGTATTGGGGGGGGGGGGGGGCGAATTGGAGGGAACTTGGGGAGGGAGAACCAAAGGGAGAGAACTTGGGGAGAACCAAAGGGAGGGTACTTGGGGTGGGAGAAACAATGGGAGGTCACTTAGGGGAAGAACTAATGGGAGGAAACTTGGGGGCGGGAGAACCAACGGAGGGTATGGGATGGGGGGGGTACAAATGGGAGGGAACATGGGGGGGGAGGAAAGAACCAATGGGAGGGTACTGGCAGGGGAGGGGGAGAATCAATGGGAAGTTACTTGGGGAGTGAACCAAAGGGAGGGAACTCGCAGAGGAAGAACCAATGGGAGGGTACTTGGAGTGGGAACCAGTGGGACGGAACAAGGGGAGCGGAGGGCAAACCAAGGGGAGGGAAGTTGGTGGGGGAACCAAGGGGAGGGAACTCGGGTAGAAAGAGCCAATGGGAGGGAACTTGGGGGTAGAACCAAAGGGAAGGTAATTGGGGAGAACCAAGGGGAGGGAACTTGGTGGGGAACCACAGGGAGGGAACTTTGTGGGGGGAACAAAGGGAGGGTATTTGGGGAGGGAACCTAAGGGAGGGTACTAGGGTGGGTGGGATAACCAATGGAAGGGAAACTTGGGGGGAGAAACAAAGGGAGGTTACTTGGGGAAGGAACCAATGGGAGGGAACTTGGTGGGGGAACCAAGGGGAGGGAACTTGTAGGGAGAACCAATGGAGGGAACTTGGCGGCAGGAGAACCAAGGGGAGGGAACTTGTATAGAGAGAACCAATGGAAAGGTATGGGGGGGGGGGGAAGAACGAATGGGAGGGAACTTTGGGAAGGAGAACCAATGGGAGGGTACTCGGGTGAGAGAACCAATGGGAGGGTACTGGTAGGGGGAGGGAACCAATGGGAGTGTACTTGGGGTGGATGGGAGAATCAATGGGAAGTTACATGGGGAGGGAACCAATGGGAGGGAACTCATGGAGGGAGAACCAATGGGAGGGTACTTTAGGGGGGGAACCAAGGGAGGGTACTTGGGGAGGGAACCTAAGGGAGGGTACTAGGGTGGGTGGATAACCAATGGAAGGGAAACTTGGGGGGAGAAACAAAGGATGTTACTTGGGGAAGGACAATGGAGGGACTTGGTGGGGAACCAAGGGGAGGGAACTTGTAGGGAGAACCAATGGGAGGGAACTTGGCGGCAGGAGAACCAAGGGAGGGAACTTGTGTAGAGAGAACCTATGGAAAGGGGGGGAACTAATGGGAGGGTACTTGGGGGTGGGTGGGAGAATCAATGGGAGGATACTTGGGGTGGAAACCAGCGGGACGGAACATGATGAGGGAGAACCACTGGGTACATGGGGAGGGAGAACAGGGCAGGGAAGGTGGTGGGAGGAACCAAGGAGAGAATACTTGTGTGGGAGAACCAAGCGGAGGGAACTTGGGTAGAAAGAGCCAATGGAAAGAACTTGGGCGGAACCAAAGGGAGGGTAATTGGGGAGAACCAAGAGGAGGGAACTTGGTGGGGGCAACCAAAGGGAGGGTACTTGGAGAGGAAACCTAAGGGAGGGAACTTGGTGGGGGAACCAAACGGAGGGAACATGGAGGTGGGAGAACCAAGGGGAGGGAACTTGTGTAGAGAGAACCAATGGAAGGGTATGGGGGGGGGAGGGGGGAAGGAATGAGGAGGGAATTAGAAAATAAGAATAAGAAGAATTATAATATTTATATAGCGCAAAATCTTGATAAAAATCAAATGTAAGCGCTGAACAGACACATACACACGCACGAACGCACACACACATACACACAGCACACACACACACACACACACACACACACACACACACACACACACACACACCACGCACGCACACACACACACACACACACACACACACACACGGCTATAAATGGGGAAAAAGAAAACAAAGCAATGGAAATCACTCATAAGGAAGATTAGGAAAAGACAGGCAACATTTATAGGCCATTTTATGAGGAAGGGAGATTTGGAGCACCTGGTCACAACGGGAAAGCTGGAGGGAAAGAGAGCACCAGGTAGACCCTGGGAGAAAATGTTAGATTGGACTTGCCGAGTGGTTGAAGACGAGGAGGGTGGAGAGATGCTTGGAGCAACAAGAGATAGAGACAGATGGAAGTCCATAATCGCCAACGCCATGCGGCAGGGCACCTGATGATGATGATGATGACATAAACATTTGCCAACAGTGCAGAAAGTACACTTAAGAAATGCTACAAGGATTGGTGACGCGCTAAGAATACTGTATATGAGCTGTGTATGTGATTGTATGTGTGTGTGTGTATGTGTGTACATGTGTGTGTTGTGTGTGTGTGTGTGTGTGTGTGTGTGTGTGTTTTGTGTGTGAGGTGTATGTGTGTGGGGGGGATGTGGGGTAAGTGGGTAGGTGTATGTGTGTATGTATGCGTATTTCTCTCTCTCTCTCTCTCTTTCTCTCTCTCTCTCTCTCTCTCTCTCTCTCTTCTCTCTCTGTGTAAATAGGTGGGTATGGATGTGTGTTTGTGTGTGTGTGTGTGTGTGTGTGTGTGTGTGTGTGTGTGTGTGTGCAAGTGTATGTCAGTGTGTATGTATGTGTGTGTATGTAAGTGTATGTGAGTATGTGTATGTATGTTTGTGTTTGTGTGTGCACGCGCGCACGCGTGAGCGAGCGAGCGTGGGTCGAGCGTGTGGGTGTTTTCATGTGTGTGTATGTTATGCGTATACACGCGCGTGCGTGTTTCCACGTACGAGGAATTGTGACTGAGGGTGTGAGTTTGTGCGCGCTTAGCGCATGAACGTGCATATACTTGCGTGCCTGTTGTGTACGCCTGCGTGAGCAGTGGGTGCACGTGTAGGGCAAGATCTGTGTGTACGTGTATGTATGTGTGTGCATGTATGTGTGTGGATGTGTGTGTGTGTGTGTGTTGT
>JAPXFY010000018.1:35071815-35089315 GCA_030674185.1 Monoplex corrugatus | reverse complement strand
GTATATGTACATATGCGTGCCTAAGACTACGTCCATCCCTGCCCCCCCCCCCTTCCCCGTCCACACACACACACACCACACACACACACACACACACACACCACACACACACACACACACACACACACACACATGTAATGTCAACATTACGCTATCCACAGCTTGTGAACACATCGATGAAAAGTACCGTAACCACCTCCACATTTTTACCGATGGGTCAGTCTTAGCAAATCAGAGCGCTGGAGCAGCCTTTTATGTTCCAAAATTTAACATTAAAAAGTCTTTTTTCATTGGGGCAAATGTATCTATATATACAGCAGAATTGGTCGCTGTTGTTCAAGCGTTGCATTATTTAATAAGCCTTCGGCCTGTGTCATTCAAAGTTGTTCTCTTTGTTGATTCAAAATCTGTATTATATGCCTTACAGTCTTTTGATACAGACACAAGACCTGACTTAATTATTGAGGCAAATCATCTAATACACTGTTTAAAGATAAATGGCTCGGAAATCAATTTATGCTGGGTGCCTTCTCATGTTGGTCTTCATGGCAACAACGTAGTTGACAGAGCAGCTAAATCCGGTGCCCTCCATTCTGAAAATTCCATAGAATTACATGTTAACACCTCGGTAAAAGAAGCTTACAAATCGCTAGAATTAGCATCATGGATTCGATTTCATGAACATTTAAATGAAAAATTTGTGTCTCAAAAAAGAATCAAACTTTCAGTTCAAAATATCTGTAAAAACTTGCAGTATTCCTCGTTATATCATTTGAGATTAATTGTTATGACATATTTTCGCATTCAACTGAACGCTTTGAAAACAAAATATTGTAACAACGTTTTATGTATTTGCGGCGAACAATTCACATTGTATCACTGTTTGTTTTACTGCAGAAAGCTTCGTTCCTTTTTACCAAAGACGTTTACACAAGGAAACTATCTTGAAACGCATTTTAAAGAAGTAGTATCGGATCAAGTTTTGTTAGTTAAAATTTCAGAATCATTGGTTCACAGTCCTGTTAATGCGTTACTTTAAGATTATTATTATAATTATGATTATTTTTGTTTTGTTTTGTTTTTATGACGATTTTTCTGTTGCATTATTGATGTTAGCGTTGTTCTAGTTTCATTTCTCTGTTCATCCATATCCTTTTTCTTAAGACCTTGCCGCTTCCTTTTAATTTTTTTACGTCCCTTACTCTGTTCCCCTCTCCCCTCCACCCCCCCCCCCCCCCCATTATTTCATCCTCCATGCCATTTTCCTCGTCTAATATCACTTATAATGAAAAGACGTTAAATCAAGCAACGAACGAACATACACACACACACACACATGCACGCCCTTACTCACGCACACACGCACACACACACACACACAGACCTCACCCAACCCCGCCGCATAAAAGAACTCCGGGGGGTGGGGGGGGGGGGAGATCTTTCTCTCTCCGAGCGGATTTTCCGAACAATACTAACATCTACCAATTATTTCTATGGACTACATGGTAATCTAGAGAAGTGAATGACAATGATGCATGAGGCAGTACATGTATAGAAAGACATGTCATACACATCATCACACAGAAGTAGGTATAGCCCCGAAATAGATACCAGCGAACATGATGTATGCGTCACATTAACAAAAAGAAGCATCATACTACAGAGGGACCACCATTGGAATAGAAGAGAGCGAAAATGATGTATTGATGCATACGTCATCAAAGAAACAAACGTCATACTTCTTTTCCCTCCCATCTTTCTATCTTTCATCTGTTCGATTGTATCATTGTTGTTGTAGCGAGAAAGAGCTTTTGATCAGCATAAGAGTTCGAAAGACAGCGACTACATCTCAAACTGAACGGGCCAGTGGTTGGTTGCTATTTTGGGTGATACGGCACACATCTTGCTTATGCGTATGTATCGACCGTGACCTGCAGGATAATAGTGCGAGCATGTTGAACACTTCTTTACGTCACCTTCGACAAAACTGCTGAGGAAATAGTACGAAAACAAAAACACACACACACACACAAAAAGCGAGATAGATTTAGATCTAGCCGTTGGAACAATCGGACGCAATCACGCGGGAAAAGATGCGCTTCCACATTTACCAGGAGATAAGGCAGAATATGCATACATTCGAGATATGATGACACGCACGTGGTGGATATTAGTTTTAAGTTTTCGATCATGTGACACCATCTCCCAGGTCATGGTTCATACATATTTGCATAAGCAAGATGTATGCTGCATCAACCAATATATCAACCAATCACTGGCCAGTTCGGTTTGAAATGTAATCACATGAGTTTCGAAAGAAACTTTCCAGGGCTTCTTTATCTGTCTCTCGCTTTAAATCCAGATATGTTTTTGTTCTGAGACAGGTTATAAGTTTAAATATCTGGGAAAGGTCATCTCACCAGACGGCAGACTCACATCTAGAAATAGCCAGCAGTCGGCCAAGCCAAAACAGCATCCAAGAAAACGAAAAGCGCTCTTACCAACAAATGCCTATCAATTAACATCGGGAAGAGAGTTCTTCAGTGTTAGATAGAACCGATACTGTTGTACGGTTGTGAGGCGTGGCAGTCAACACGCAAAGTCAGAACAAAATTGAGGCAATTGAAATGGAGTTTCTAAGAAGAATGTTGAGAGCAAAGAAAACAAACGAGACAATCTTGAAGGTGGCAGACACAAGAAGATCTATTAAAAAAAAGAAGATTAGGAAAAGACAAGCAACATTTATAGGCCATTTTATGAGGAAAGATAAATTAGAACACCTTTTCACAACAGGAAAGTTAGTAGGAAAGAGAACACCAGGTAGACCCAGGGAAAATATATTGGACCGGCTTGCAGGTGGCTGAGGACAGAGAGGGTGGAAGACGTACTTACAGTGACAAGGGATAGATGCATATGGAGGGCCATGATCGCCAACGCCATGCGGAGGGCACATGATGATGATGATCTTTTTGTTATATGCCCCTGAGCCACATGGCTGGATTGCTTGTTGTCTTCTCAGACGATAAAATCTCCATAATCTCCACTGATGAGTATAATAATGGACTTGTGTTTTTCCCCATTGTATATCTGATCTTATCCTGTCTGGTCAGGCTGACATCATCATGTGCCCTGCTGTATGGCGTCGGCAGTCATGGCCCTCCACACGAATCTATCCCTTGTCGCCGCAAGCACATCTTCCACTCTCTCTGTCTTCAGCCACCCTGCAAGTACGTCCAATATTTTCTCCCTGGGTCTACCTGGTGTTCTCTTTCAGTCCAGCTTTCCTGTTGTGACCAGGTGCCCTAATTCCCCTTTCTTCATAAAGTGGCTTATAAATAGTGCTTGTCTTTTCCTAATCTTCTTTATCAATGATCTTTTGTGTCTGCCTCCATCAAGACTCTCGTTTGTTTTCTTTGCTGTCCATGGCATTTTATATGTAATCATAGTGTGCACCATGGGCTTGGTCCTGGTCTGGCAGTGGTATGTCTGGGTGGGGAATGAGCATGGAACTGATGAGCTGCATCTCACCATACAGCATAGAGATCACTATGAACTAGAAGTAGAGTGAGCAGCAATGGGTCTCTTCTTTGCTTTCTCTCATTTCTTCCTATCATTTTCTGCCTTGCTGGTCCATTCACCTGTATGTATTATAAAGTCTTACGTGCTTTCTCTTACGATAATTTGGTACATGTGTTAAGTGCATTTTTGACTTTAGGGAAATGAGATATGCGGAAGCAATTTTAGTTAAGTTAGGCCCACATCTCTGTATCTGTCTATCTATCTATCTATCTATCTATCTATCTATCTATCTATCTATCTATCTATCTATCTATCTATCTATCATATCTGTATGTATGTATGTATGTATGTATACATATATGTATATGATGTTTTAGTATCCTTAGTTATGTTTAAATTTGTATTCACGTATGTCTTCTAAAATCCCCCGTGTGATAAAATGGACGGAGTGGTCAACGCCAGGGGTATATCCTTAGATTATGTGCGCGAATGCACTGATATGTGTACATGATTTTCTTTTCCTTGTTCTTTCCTGTTGAAGTATTGCGTATGTTTTGAAACGGTTATAGCCCTGATATGGCTCCACGCAGCCGGCTGGGCTTTAAACAAAAATAATAACTGTAACAGGATCTCTTCATACTGTAATGGTGCTGCGCATCTCAAGCTTAGCTGTCTTTGGAAGGATAAAACCAAACGGTTGTGACAAGGCGAGAACAGTGGCAAGATCGCCCAGAGATCGCTGAGTACATAGTAGTAGCCAAGAGCACCACGCTGTACTGCTGTGGACCTGGACTACTACCGACGGTACATTCAAGAAGTGGAACGGTTTCACTAAGCAACATTTATAGGCCATGAACAACTTTGTTTCTAAAAACTGCCAGATCTTGCTACTATCACCTCCATCGTATAAGCCTGATCAGGAAGTATCTCTCTGTCGAAACAACTGCAAAACTCGTTCTTTCCTTCATAATGTCTCGCATTGACTATTGCAATTCACTCCTGTCTGGTCTTCCTGCCTCCACTATTCACATCCTACAGCGCATTCAAAACAATGCTGCACGCCTTGTACTCAAAAAGAAAAAAAGCTGACCACATATCTCCTCTCCTGGTACAACTTCACTGGCTCCCTGTATCAAAGCGCATACAGTACAAACTAGACACCATGTGCTACAAAAGCCTCAATAACGCAGCCCCCGATTACCTGTCAAGCCTACTTGAGATCTATGTTCCCTCATGTATCCTCCGCTCTGCCTCCGATCCTCTGACTTTTCACTTTCCGTGCATTAAGCTCAATACTATGGTCCACGGGCCTTCTCTGTTTCTGGTCCACTCTCCTGGAACAAACATCCTCTCTCAGTCCGTCAGCAACCTACTTTTGTCTCCTTCAAGTCCGCTCTCAAAATTAACCTTTTCTCCTCTGCATAAAATCCTGACCTCACTCAACTTCCTCTGCAGCCTGTCTCCACTCGGAGGGGAATCACATTGTAATATATAATTGTATATAATATGCTCTCTATAATTTTCCATTGCTTTTATTCTTTCTCCCCATTTATAGCCATGTGTGTGTGTGTGTGGTGTGTGTGTATGTGTGTGTGTGTGTGTGTGTGTGCGTGTGTGTGCGTGCGTGCGTGCGTGCGTGCGTGTGTGTGCGTGCGTGCGTGTGTGTCTGTTTCAGCGCTTAGATTTGATTTTATCAAGATTTTGCGCTATATAAGTATTGCAATTATTGTAATTATTATTACTAAGCATTTATGTACAGGATCTGTAACGTAACCATGGCAAGATCCAGTGTCCAACCTTCAGGTTCTGAAGATGAGCGATTTGCTAATACAAAGTATCTACTCATCAAGTGTCAGCTTCGTGTTTTTTCCTGGTTCCTTTTCGTTGGACAAGACATGTTGTATGGAGATCTAAAGCAAGAACATCTCCACCAGGGAAGACAGTCCAAGAGATACAAGGATATTGGTAAGGCCATCCTGATCAGCTGTGGCATCAACACCATCAACCGGGACTACCCTCAACCGAGCAAGCTGTCGACATCAGCGCGCTCGGGGCGCAGTTTCTTTTGAACAGCGAAGACGAATAGTGCTATTCAACAGATGAGGGCCAAGTGGAGACAAAACCCAAGGCCGCTGGATTCCTTCCAATACAGTGTCTGTGGAAGAACATATGCTTTCAAAATCGGTTTTGTAAACCTCATGAAGACTCACACCAAGCGATAAATCGGTCTTACATACCACATGAAGACCCACACCAGGCAATAAATCGGTCTAATATGCCACATGAAGACCCACACCAGGCGATAAATCGGTCTTGTAAACTACACGAAGACCACACCAGGCGATAAATCGGGCTTGTATACCACATGAAGACCCACACCAGGCAATAAATTAGTCTAACATACCACATGAAGACTACACCAGGCAATAAATCGGTCTAATATACCACATGAAGACCCACACCAGGCAATAAATCGGTCAAATATACCACATGAAGACCCACACCAGGCAATGAATAGGTCTAATATACCACACGAAGACCCACACCAGGCAATGAATAGGTCTAATATACCACACGAAGACCCACACCAGGCAATAAATCGGTCTTATAAACTACACGAAGACCCACACCAGGCGATAAATCGGTCTTACATGTACATACCCATGAAGACCCACACCAGGCGATCAATGGGTCTTATAAATCACATGAAGACTCACACCAGTGATAAAGGACCAGTGTGTCTACTCACCTGTTGGATCGACAGGAGGGGTGGTGGTGTCTTCATCATCTGAAGTGAAGGAATAATCATTACTTACCTGAAGAATAGATGTCATGCTACATCGTTTGTTTGTTTGTTTGTAATGGATTTTATACGTGGAATTCGGCATGCTTATCCTGTAGAGAGCACGTCGCCATCCTGCAGCGCCACCAGTGTTTTGTTGTTGTTGTTACTGTTTTTCTCTTTCCAGTCTGTATGAAGTTTTTTTACCTTTTAACTTCCACAAGTGGTTGTGTGTGTGTGTATGTGTGTGTGTGTGTGTGTGTGTGTGATGTGTGTGTTTGTGTGTGTGTATTTGTATGTGTGTGTGTGTTTATATTGTGTGTGTGTGTGTGTGTGTGTGTGTGTGTAGTGTGGTGTGGTGTGGTGTGGTGTGGTGTGGTGTGGGGTGGTGTGGTGTAGTGTGTTGTGAGTGTGTGTGTGCGTGTGTGTGTTTGTGGGTGTGTGTTTGTATGTGTGTGTATGTGTTTGTATGTGTGTATGTACTTGTATGTGTGTGTGTTTGTATGTGCGTGTGTGTTTGTGTGTGGTTTCGTGTGTGTTTGTGTGTGTGTGCGTGCGTGCGTGTGTGTGTGTGTGTGTGTGTGTGTATTTATATATATATGTATATATATATATATATATGTGTGTGTGTGTGTGTGTGTGTGTGTGTGTGTGTGTGTGTGTGTGTGTGTGTGTGTGTGTGTATGTGTGTATGTGTGTGTACGATATCAAATCATCGAAATGAATCAACCAAATAAATAAAGACACTCGGGCATATCAAAATGCATGAGTACACCCGCACATATAGGCAAATGTGCTTACACACACACATATACATACTATATAGTACACACTTCCGCACACTCACTACACACATCCATGCTTCAGGACTGTGTCTTGATTCAGAAATGTGATTGATATAGTGAGGAAACGTCTTGTACATCCCACTGGTCTATATTTGAAGGAGCAAACACGTGAGAGGGATAAGAAGAAAGGAGGGGTCCTGTGAACGAAAATGATTTATGTTGTCTGTACAAACGTAAAGGGATCGCCATTGTGATAGAAGCCAATGAAAATGATGCATTGATTCGTACGTCACCAAAGGAAAAGACGTCATACTAGATAGAAATTGCCGTGTGATAATTCCCCCCTCCACTCCTCGTGAGGAGGCCGGGGTCTTTCAGTACAAATAGTATCGCCATCTTCTGGAAATCTTGCGCTTGAAATTTTTTTCTTTTCTGTTAACAAGAAGGTACGGACGGGACCCACAGCACCAATGCCTCGCCACTCTCGGGACACTCACCTCCCAAGCTCCCGACGCCAATCGACAGTCATTTCTTCAAGCAAAGGGGGGCAGATGCGTTGCATGACCCATTTGGACCCAGTCATCAGTTACCTTGTTTATAAACTCTCTCTGTTTCTGCCTTGCTCTATAAACTCTCTTTGTTTCTGCCTTGCTCCTTTGGACCCGGTCATCAGTTACCTTGTTTATAAACTCTCTTTGTTTCTGCCTTGCTCCTTTGGACCCGGTCATCAGTTACCTTGTTTATAAACTCTCTTTGTTTCTGCCTTGCTCCTTTGGACCCAGTCATCAGTTACCTTGTTTATAAACTCTCTTTGTTTCTGCCTTGCTCCTTTGGACCCAGTCATCAGTTTCCTTGTTTATAAACTCTCTTTGTGTCTATCTTGCTCCTTTGCTTATTGCCATCTCTTCCAGTTATTTTCTACCTTGCTGGTCCATTCACCTGTGTGTTTTGTAAAGCCTCAGATTTTCTATTAGGACTGGTAATTGGGTGATGTATTGCCTACATTTTTGGCTCTGAGGAATTGCGATATGCAGAAGCAATTTCTGGTAATTTAGGCCTGTTTGTATGTATGATTTTATGTACTTAGTTATGCTTAAACATTAGTGTTCTTTCTTTTTTTCCCCCTTTTTTTCTATGCTAAGCTCTTGTGATAAATTGGGCGGAATGGTCAATGCCAGGGGCATGGTCTTAGATTATGAGCGCGAGTGTATTAATGTGTGTAATGTTCTTTCCTGTAAAATTTGTGGATAGTGTGGGGGGTGGGGGCTTAAGGGTTAAGACTGCAGGAAGTTGATGGAAAGTGTCAGAGAGTGAAAGGGTTAAGGCTGTGGACAGTTGGCGGAAAGTATAAGGGGCTAAAGGAAGTTGGTGGATAGTGTCACAGAGTGAAAGAGTTAAGGCAGTAGGATGTTGGGAGTATGTACCGAAAGGTTAAAGGGTTAAGAGAGTGTGAAGTTGATAGGATGGATAGTGTAAGGGATTTAAGGGGTTAAGATTGTGCAAAGTTGGTGGATAGCGTGAGGAAGTTAAAGGGTTAAGACTGTGCAACGATGGTGGATAGTGTGAGGAAGTTAAAGGGTTAAGAATTTGTACAGTTGATAGGATAGATAGTGTGAGGAAGTTAAAGGGTTAGGAATGGGTAAAGTTGATAGGATAGATAGTGTGAGGAAGTTAAAGGGTTAGGAATGGGTAAAGTTGATAGGATAGATAGTGTGAGGAAGTTAAAGGGTTAAGAATTTGTACAGTTGATAGGATAGATAGTGTGAGGAAGTTAAAGGGTTAAGAATGGGTAAAGTTGATAGGATAGATAGTGTGAGGAAGTTAAAGGGTTAAGAATGGTAATGTTGGTGGATAGTGTGAGGAAGTTAAAGGATTAAGACTGTGCAACGATGGTGGATAGCGTGAGGAAGTTAAAGGGTTAAGACTGTGCAACGATGGTGGATAGTGTGAGGAAGTAAAGGGTTAAGGCTGTGCAACGATGGTGGATAGTGTGAGGAAGTTAAAGGGTTAAGACTGTGCAACGATGGTGGATAGTGTGAGGAAGTTAAAGGGTTAAGACTGTGCAACGATGGTGGATAGTGTGAGGAAGTTAAAGGGTTAAGACTGTGCAACGATGGTGGATAGTGTGAGGAAGTTAAAGGGTTAAGACTGTGCAACTATGGTGGATAGTGTGAGGAAGTTAAAGGGTTAAGACTGTGCAACGATGGTGGATAGTGTGAGGAAGTTAAAGGGTTAAGACTGTGCAACGATGGTGGATAGTGTGAGGAAGTTAAAGAGTTAAGACTGTGCAACGATGGTGGATATTGTGAGGAAGTTAAAGGGTTAAGACTGTGCAACGATGGTGGATAGTGTGAGGAAGTTAAAGGATTAAGACTGTGCAACGATGGTGGATAGTGTGAGGAAGTTAAAGGATTAAGACTGTGCAACGATGGTGAATAGTGTGAGGAAGTTAAAGGGTTAAGACTGTGCAACGATGGTGAATAGTGTGAGGAAGTTAAAGGGTTATGTTTCGTTCTTTCTACAGCCAACTCGGAAGACGGGGCAACGCTTCTTCGTCTTTACTCGTCACTGTCTGATTCTCAACTGACTATAATTTTATATACATTTCACAGTGAACAGCAATCAGTTACATTTAAACGAATATCATGCCGTGCTGTTATCCGCACGCTGTTTACTGTCAACACACGTCACATCTCCCTTTCTTTAAGGAAACAAAATCAATTCATCATTTTTCCTATCTTTCAGGCCATACGAAATAAATGTGTTTCCCACCTTTATCACAGCATTAACTTAACAAACACTCATTCTCACGCACAGGGCCCAATCATTCATTCACCTCATTTTATCTCTGATCATTATACTATCCATCATCATCATGTCCATATTTCGCAATGCTTTCAGTTTATCTGATTGTGGTAGAGTCTTCAGTTTCATTCATAATTCAGGAAATCTGGCCTTTTGCTTTGTCTTCCAGATCTTGTTCTGTAAGGAGAACTAACTGGTTCGGGTTGTCCTGTCCTTGCTTGTTTGATAACTTCATCTGGATCCTTGATGCTGGTTGTCTCAGACATTTTGATGACTGATGACTGATCAGATGAGTTCTCACGGACAGATGATGCTGGCGTCCTGACATCTGTTCCAGTTCCAGTTTTCGTGTTATCTTCCAGCATCTGTTTTGATGGAATGATGATTTGCTGTTGCTTGCCCGATGTGTCGCTTTCCTGATGTCTTCCAGAAATCATCCTTCTCTGGACAAGTCGTTGAGGGTTGATTGTCTGCTGAAGCTCCGTTTCTGTTGTGTCTCGTAGCTGACGACGATTCCTTCTGTACTGACGTCCGTCCTCTGTGCGAATGTTGTATGACCGGATGTTCACCTGTTGGTCTACCTTGGTGCTGATCCACTTTTTGGATCCTGGAGGTTGGAATTTCACAATCTGTCCCGGACTCAGTTCTGTCAGCTCCACTGCGCTTCTGTTGTAGTAGTGCGCTTGCTTCAGTTTCCTTTTCTCAAGTTCTTTCTTGATTGGTACAACTGTAGGTTGGAGTAATGTCTTTGACGTCGGCACTTGTGTTCGTGTTCTTCTGCCGAACAGTCTCTGAGCAGGCGAACTGTTTACAGTCTCTGTCGGGATGTTTCTCAGCTCAAGTAAAGCGAGGAAGGGATCTTGATTGTTGTGTTCTGCTTTCTTCATGCACGTCTTTGCAGCCTTCACCGCGCTCTCTGCTTTTCCATTGGACTGAGGGTAGTGTGGTGAGCTTGTTACGTGTTCAAACCCATATGTTTTTCTGAACTTTCCAAACTGGTTTGATGTGAATTGAGTTCCACAGTCTGTTGTCAGGCGTTCTGGTATTCCGTGTTTTGCCAAGTGTCTCTTCAGACAGATGATGACCTCTTTGGATTCTCTTGTTTGTAACCGATCAATCTCAAAGAAATCAGAGTAGTGATCGACCGTGACCAGGTATTCATTGCCATTATGTTCAAAAGATGTCACAAGCGATGTGTTGCCAGGGCAGGTCAGGGATCTCTGTGCTGATAAGTGGTTCCTTCTGCTGACCACGTTGGTATGTGTTACAGGCGCTGCATGTTTTGACAAAATCTTCAATGTCCATGTTTATCCTGGGCCGTAGACTACCTCACGTGCTCTTCTTATGCAGCTCTGAATTCCTGAGTGGCTTGCATGAAGTTTCTCAAGGATGTCTGCTCTTTCGCTTTCAGGTACAATTACTCTGTGGCTTTTGAAGACAAGTCCGTTGTGGACTGACAGTTCCTCCCTGAAAGGAAAGTATTGTTGTAACTGTAATGAAAGTTGTTGTTTCTCCTCTGGCCAGCCTTGTAGAATGACAGCTTTCCATCGGTATTTGCCAAAAGGCGTCTCAAATGTTGTCAGGTAGCTGCTGTCTTCGTCCAGTTCAACGTGCCAAAACCCGTTTTTCGCGTCCAGGTGTGTGAAGTATTTTGCATCTTTGAGGAGAGGCAGTACATCATCAATGGTTGGCATGGGGTACTCGTTTCTCCTGAGGGCTTTGTTCAGTGGCTTAGGGTCGATGCACAGTCTGACTTTCCCATTGCTCTTTGTTGTTACGACCAAACTGCTTATCCACTCCGTTGGCGTGTCTACTTTAGTGACCACGTCCAGTTTTTTCAACCTCTTCAGCTCGTCCTTCACTTTCTCTTGCACTGCTATCGGCCACTTTCTGCAAGGCATCTTCACTGGAGCAATACTGGGGTCTGTTTGTAGGTGTAATTTCCCTTCTAGTTTTCCTTCTCCTTCAAAGACATCGTTGTACTTTGTGAGCATACCTTTTGCATTTTCCTCCTCTTTCTGATTCGCCGCTATCGTTGCAATGTTCTCTTCATTGATCGTCAACAATTGCATGTGCTGTACAGCTTTCAGTCCCAGTATTGGCTTACAGTCCGTTTTGATGATCGCGAAGTTGACTTTGAATTTCCTTCTGTTCTTGGGGTTTTTACTCGCAGCACTATCTCCCCCACAGGCTTCATTTCTGTTCCGTTGAACATCACCAGATTCTTCTTCGTCTCTTGCAGGTCAGACTTTCTTTCATCTCCTGTGACTTCTCTGTACAGGCTCTCAGACATCACGTTTGTTGTTGCACCTGTGTCAAGAAGAAATCTTACCGGCATCTCATTTATCAGCATTTTTGCTCGTATGTTTCTCTCCTTTTTTCTGGTTTTGTCTTCGATCCCAAGGATTTCATTATCGCTTTCAGTGTCAGTCTCTTCTTCTTCGAAGTGCCGAACTCTTGTTTTCTTTTGATTTTTCTTGGGTGTTCTGCAGCATGAAGCAAAGTGATTATTTCCTCCACAAGCTTTGCATTTTCTTCCAAATGCTGGACATTTCTCTTTTGCTCTTGGGTGCTTTCCACCACAATATCCGCATTTCTCTCTGTGCTCTGGTTTGTTTCCTTTGCTATACTGCTTTGCTGTCTTCTTTTCTTTGAAAGCTTGGACTTCCTGCGTGTCCTGCGTTTTTCTCATCATTTGGACTGTTTGATGTTGACTTGATTCATGCGCTCTGCACATATCAATGCATGCAGTCAATGTCAGCTGTCGCACTTCCAGTAATTTTGATCGCAGAGTCTCGTCATGTACACCCAGTACGATTTGACCTCTCAACAGTCTTTCTTCCAGTGTACCATAGTTACAGGTCTTGATCAGTCTCCGCAGTTCTGCTACAAACTGTTCGATAGATTCTCCTGCTGCTCTGCTGCTTGATGTCTGCAGTTGAATCTGAATGCTTCGTAAGTTTCATTGGTTGAACCCACACAGTATTCTTCGAATTTCTGGAGAACGGTGTCAATGTCATTTCTTTCATCTTCATTAGCAAATGCCAATCCTTCATAGATGTCCATAGCATCCAGCCCGATGCAAGAAAGAAAAACTGCTGTTCTGTATGTTGAGTCTTCTTCTGTCTGTGTTGTCACAATTTCATAGCTGTCCCAAAGCCTCTTGAATTTCCTCCAGCTGCTCTGCAGGTTTCCTCCATTCACATCAAGTTTAGGAGGCAAGGGAATCTTGGCATGTCGTCGACTGGCTTTTCTCTCTTCTTGTTCATCTTCCATGGTTGAACTTTAGTCTTCAATATTCTGGATTTTTGTTGGAGTTCGTAATCACGATTCTGACACCATGTTTCGTTCTTTCTACAGCCAACTCGGAAGACGGGGCAACGCTTCTTCTTCTTCGAGTAAAGACGAAGAAGCATTGCCCTGTCTTCCGAGTTGGCTGTAGAAAGAACGAAACAGGTTAAGACTGTGCAACGATGGTGGATAGTGTGAGGAAGTTAAAGGATTAAGAATGTGGAGGTTGGGGGATAGTGTCAAGAAGTGGAAGAGTCAAAACATAAGGGAAGTGTCGTTTAGAGTCAAAGAATGAAAGAGAGAGAATACATTAACCCTTTCACCCCTAACCATCTGCTTCCACAACCTTCCAACACCCTTACCCACTAATATAGCAAGTTGGTGTGTACAGAAAGAGTGCGTGCACGCACGAGAGAGAGAGAGAGAGAGAAAGAAAAAGGGGGAGAGAGAGGGGAGAGAGAGGGGAGAGACAGAGAGAGACAGAGACAGAGTATCCACCAGAGGAGAGAAAGTGAGAAATAGAGAGAGAAAGCAAAGAGAAAGAAATCGAAGGAGAGAGAGAGAGAGGTAGCGAAAGAGCGAAAGAGAGAGAGAGGAGAGAGAAAGAGAGAGAGAGAGAGAGAGAGAGAGAGAGAGAGACAGGGAGATTGCGAGGGAGACAGAGAGGGGGGAGAGAGAGTGAGAGAGAGAGAGAGAGAGAGAGAGAGAGAGAGAGAGAGAGAGAGAGAGAGAGAGAGAGAGAGAGAGAGAATACAACAAAGTATGCACTTTTCATTGCAAAAACTGAAAAACTTGAAGAAAAATAAAACAAAAACAAAAACAAAAGTAAGAATGACACAACAACAATAAAACAAAACAAAAACAAACAAACAAACAAACAAACAAACAAAACAAACAAACAAATAACCCGACCAACCAACGAACAACAGTCTTTATGATAAAGTACACAGTAGAGGAGTTGTAAGTTCACAACACATTAGGAAGACTGCTACGGCAAACTATCCATGAATTAAAGCGCTGATGGTGTAAGTCACTAATCCAGTAATAGGGTCTTGTAAACACCATTTTTCAAACCTGCTGGTAGCGACGGTACGACAGCATTAGTACCAACCATCCGTCATCAGCCGTCATCACTATTGGCTATAAATAACGTGACGAGAAGGAATGAATTCTTAACCCTATCACTACCTCCATAACCGTGTCCACCAGCTTCCTGGCAACACTATCACTCTCTCCCTCACCCTGTCCACCAGCTTCCTGCAAACCTATCACTACCTCCTTCACCTGTCCACCAGCTTTCTGCAATCTATCACTACCTCCTTCACCTGTCCATCAGCTTTCTCTAACTTTATCATTACCTCCCTCACCCTGTCCACCAGCTTTCTGCAACCCTATCACTACCTCCCTCACCCTGTCCACCAGCTTTCTGCAACCCTATCACTCCCTCCCTCACCCTGTCCACCAGCTTTCTGAAACCCTATCACTCCTTCCCTTACCCTGTCCACCAGCTTTCTGCAATCCTATCACTCCCTCCCTCACCCTCTCCACCAGCTTCCTCTTACGCCTTTACCATCGACTAGGTAGGACCTCATGACCTTGCCAGCTCTTGGGTTTATGTGCAGGCTTAAGGTTTGTGCCGTGATCATTCTGGATCTTCTCCATCACATGGCACCAGTGCATATGGAATTCATTCCGAGCGCGGAGACGTCATCTTGAGAAACTGAAACTGAAACTGAAACCTTCACCACATCCACCAATTTCCTCTTCCTCCCTCACCATACTCACCAGTTTCGTCTTGCTTCCTCATCATACTCACCAGTGTCCTCTTCCTCTCTCATCATACTCACCAATTTCGTCTCTCCCCACTGTACTCACAAGTGTCTTCTTCCTCCCTCACCATACTCACCAGTTTCCTCTTACACCCTCACCATACTCACCAGTTTCCTCTTACTCCCTCACCATACTCACCAGTTTCTTCTTATTCCCTCACCATACTCACCAGATTCTTATTGCTCCCTCACCATACTCACCACTTTCTTATTGCTCCCTCACCATACTCACCAGATTCTTATTGTTCCCTCACCATACTCACCAGATTCTTATTGCTCCCTCACCATACTCACCAGATTCTTATTGCTTCCTCACCATACTCACCAGTTTCCTCTTATTCCCTCACCATACTCACTAGTTTCCTCTTACTTCCTCATCATACTCACCAGTTTCCTCTTACTTCCTCATCATACTCACCAGTTTCCTCTTACTTCCTCATCATACTCACCAGTTTCCTCTTACTTCCTCATCATACTCACCAGTTTCCTCTTACTTCCTCACAATACACACAAGACTTCTGCAAGAGGAAGCTGGTGAAAGCTGGTGGACAGGGTGAGGGAAGGAGTGCTGGGATTACAGGAAGCTAGTGGACAGGATGAGGGAGGGAGTATAGGGTAGAAAGCTGGTGGACAGGGTAAGGAAGCAATAGAGTTACAGATAGCTAGTAGATTGGGTTTAGGGAGCTAGAGGGTTAATTTATTTTGTCTTAATGCCCATGTTCTATGACCGTCGCAGTAGTCGCAGTGCTGTGGAAGACAGCGAGCTATCTATCAACATCATGACGAAGCCGTTTTCCTTTTCGTGCCGAACATGACTGTTCACCTTTTGAAGGCCTTGACAACAGTAACAGCCTGTTCATTACTACGTGTAGCTATGGTTTGTCTAATTTAACCCTTTGACTCCCTCACCCTATCTGCCAACATCCCGCATTGTCACCATGAGAGTTTGGAGTTTGGAGTTTGTTCATCGCCCTCGGACAATTCCATATGTGCTCCACCCAAATCTGCCAAGAATTATCTCGCAGACTCCCTAAGCCTGCGCAAAGCCCTATGCGCTGACAAGGTCTTGAAACTGGGGAGGAAGAGTGGGGTGGGTGGGTACTTAAAACACTTAAGCTGACACCACCAGAATGATTCAGTTTCAGTTTCTCAAGATGACGTCTCTGTGCTCGGAACGAATTCTATATGCACTAACGTCACAGGTGCCACGTGTATGGTGATTATGGCGCATGCCTTAAGCCTGCACATAAACCATTGAGCTGGCCAGGTCCTGAGGTCCTACCTAGACTACGTTTTACCTAGTCTATATTTCATACTGGTATTCTGTACAAGCCTTAAGAATTCACATAAACCCATGAGCTGGCCAGGTCTTGAGGCCCTACTAGACTATGTTTTACCTAGTCTATATTTTATACTGGTATTCTATTAGCCTACTACTGGAATAATCTTGGTTACATGTAAATGACATGTGTATTGTGCATTTACCTTCAAAAAAAAAAAAAGGAACATATATATGAAGTAAATAAACAAATCAATAAAGGTCTGAATCACAACACAACTAGCTATTCTGTATAAACTCGTCTCACATGACAGACACCCCCACCCCCATCCCCTAGTCAATGTCCAAATGCTCAGCTGGCGTCCCTCACCAGAATGATGGAAACATTAAGATGTGCAACAAACAGGCCAGTTTATAATGTTGCGGGCTGGGTTTGAACTCGAGATATCAGATCTTGAGTCCACGGCTCTGTTTGAAGAACCAACCTGCCTGTGCAAAGCAAAAACTTTTCATTCCCTCCCAGGAAGCCGGTGGACAGGGTGAAGGAGTGAAAGGGTTAACGTTTTGCAGCTTTTCATGGACAGGCTGCGGGAGTGAAAGAGTTAAAGAAGGTGTCACTGAACTGTATGGGTTATTCCATATGCGCTCATTATCAGTGTCGTGCGGTAAATGACATCTGGATAGGTTGTTTGTTTGTTTGTTTGTTTGTTTGTTACATAACGTAGTGTTTGTGTGGTCAAACAATTATACGTGAAGAATAGTTTATATATAATTATAGACAATGTGTTTGTATGCAAGCAAGGGATGTTAACTGAAAGAAAAAATACCACAGTACTTTTACTAATGGGTCTGCTGTAATCACCCCCCTTTTACACAATGATGTCATTTATACTACTATGCGACTAATACAAGGGACCACCTGAATGAAAGTGAGATATGTGTCAGCCATACCCAACTCAACCAATGAACGCGCGACGGACGAAGGTGACAGAAAACCAACAAGGAAGTGAATTGCAATAGTCAAATGCGAGAACATTATGAAGACTAGTAGAAAGATATAGCATGACGATAACAGATAGATAGATAGATAGACAGATAGAAGATAGAAGATAGATAAGATAGATAGATAGATAGACAGATAGAAGATAGATAGATAGATAGATAGACAGATAGATAGATAGATAGATAGAAGATAGTAGATAGATAGATA
>JAPXFY010000018.1:35056815-35069315 GCA_030674185.1 Monoplex corrugatus | reverse complement strand
ACATAGTAATCATGAAGTTGTAGATTCAACGTGTAGGCTTAAGCCCTCATTACTATAAGTGAAAATTAAATGTTCTAGTAACCAATATTTTCATATATGTTTTGCATATTTGTATGTGAACAATACGTCTTACATGACTGTATAATTTGATATCTTTTCTGTGACCACAGTGTTCGTTGTTGTTTGATTATTGTACAGCAAAAAGATATAATTTGAATAGGTAACACTGACATGTGCCTAGAAATTGATGTTCATTCTAAAACCTCCAATGTATAACATATCATTATGAATATTCCGTATACTATATGGAGTTCGTATGTCAACAATATCTATTCATATGTCTACAAATTTTCATCATATTTTGTTACCAGTTTGTACGTTTAATAATATGTCCACTTGTTTTAAAACAAAACAAAACAAAAATGAATGCAAAATATATTTTAAAATGCTTTAATTACCAGAAATACACAAAAGTAGAACCAGAACGCGTATTTGATACAAACAGACAACACAAGATAAGACAGGAGCAAATATTTGGCCACCTGGCCTTTGTCAAGCGTACAAAAGGACAAACAGAAAAAATGTACAAAACATAATGAAAACAACAACAACAACAACAACAGTGCTCAACTGTATTACAGCTCTGCTCAACGTAACGTCATGACGGCTGAGTACTGTACTGTCCCCCCCCCCCCCCCCCCCACACACACACATTACATTTTATTTATTTATTCTTTATTATCTTTTGTACAGGAAAGCCGGAGGGAAAGAGAACACCCGATAGACCCAGGAAGAAAATATTGGACGGACTTGCATGGTGAATGTGGACAGAGAGGGTGGGAGATGTACTTGCAGCGACAAGGGATAGATTCGTATGGAGGACCATGATCGCCAACACCACGCGGCAGGGCACATGATGATGATGATATTGTCTATTCTATACGCTTGACAAAGGCCAGTTTGCCGAAAATTTGCGCTTGTCTTGTCTAGTTGTATTAAGTACGCGTTCTGATTCTTTTTTCGTGGGTTTTCTTTTCTGGTTCCAAAAGCTAGTTAGCCGAAATTTTGCGCTCGTCTCGTTTTGTCTTGTTGTATTTGTGTTATTCTAGTTCCTGTTTGCTGGCAGTCACTTTGACTTAGGTTGTTATAATAGCCGTTATAGGAACTCATCATCATCATCAGGTGCCCTGCCGCATGGCGTTGGCGATCATGGACTTCCATTTGTCTCTATCTCCCGATGCCCCTAGCATCTCCCCCACCCTCCTCATCCCCAGCCATTCTGCAAGTCCGTCCAGCATTTTCTTCCTGGGTCTACCTGGTGCTCTCTTTCCCTCCAGCTTTCCCGTTATGACCAGGTGCTCCAAATCCTCCTTCCTCATAAAATGGCCTACAAATGTTGCCTGTCTTTTTCTAATTTTCCTTATGAGTGATCTACTTGTGTCTGCCTCCATTAAGACTGTCTCGTTTGTTTTCTTTGCTGTCCATGGAACTCTCAACATTCTTCTTAGAAACCACATCTCGGCTGCCTCAATCTTGTTCTGGCTTTGCTTATTGACTGTCCACGCCTAGCATCCGTACAACAGTATTGGTTCTATATAACATTCAAGAACTAGGAATGTGAAAACAGCAAAAACTTTGAAGGTACGCTGAGCAAGTGAGCTGTTATTATGTGTTTGTTTGTTTTTTAAACCGCGTGTTGGATATGGATATCATTATCGTTAGAAGATTTTTATGAGTGATCAACATTGCTGTAACCGCAGTATCCTATCGAGAAGACTGTGCTATAAATTATATATACGTTAACCCTTTTCGGCCAACTGGATGAAGCAGCAGGGAAGTTTTAGCCTTTTTCTGCTAATTTTTGTATTTGGTGTTTGTTTGTTTGTTTGTGATCTTACATTTACGCTTGACAAAGACCAGTTGGCCGAAATTTTGCGCCTGTCTTATCTGGTTGTAATAAATATGCATTCTGATTCTATTTTCGTGTTTTTCTGGTTCCAGTGAGAACACTGGAAGTGGCTGCCCTGGAATACGTGTGGGGGAAAACTGGTGTGAGTATTGCATTATAAGAAACAGATATGTGTGATATGACAATAATACAAATACCTTCCCAAAACTGACAATACATTTAAACTCACTCTCTCTCTCTCTCACACACAAACACACACGCGCGCGCGCGCGCACGCACGCACGCACGCACCAACATACGCACACATACACACACACACATGCACACACTCACACACACACGCACACACACACACACGCACACACACGCACGCACACTCACACACACACACACACATATATATATATGTATATAGAAAGATAGATAGATAGATAGATAGATAGATGGATAGATAGATAGATAGATAGATAGACAGACAGACAGATAGTAGTAGATAGATAATGATAGATAGATAGATAGATAGAGAGAGGTAGATAGAGAGATAGATAGAGAGATAGATAGAGAGATAGATATACATATTTATACATTTACATGCACACACATACGCATACGCACGCGCGCACACACACACACACACACACACACACACACATACATACACACACACACACACATACACACACACACACACACTCACACACACACACACACACACACACACACACACACACACACACACACACACACACACACACACACACACACTCATCACGCTCTTAAAGCTTTCAGGCTACTGCGGCAGCCGTTTTTAAAACAAAGCCTCTTGTGTTTTCTGTCGCTCTTCTCCCGAAATGTGTCACAATCAGCAATGAATCTTATTCACAGTGACAAGGAGGTCAAGCAATACTTTATGATCACAGACATGATAGTATGAACTTTGTGGTCACATGTGACAGTAACTTTATATTCATCAGTAGTGTCTCGACATTATACGTTCTTCGCCATGATACAGCATTTTTTTAAACCTGGATTATACAGGTATGTTGACCTGTAAAGAAAGTCTTGAGAAGTTCACGTGAGTGAGTCAAGATTTATGGCTAAGGTGTACTGGTTGTAAGTGACATACTATCATATTTGACTCCAGATGCGATGGGAATATCTTGATTATTTGTAAAGTGTCAGTTTCAGTTTCTGAAGGTGACGTATCCGTGCTTGGAACGAATTCCATATGCATTAACGTCATAGGTGCTATGTGTATGGTGATCATGGCACAATCCTTAAGCCTGCACATAAACTCATGAGCTTGCAAGGTCCTGAGGTCCTACGTAGCCTATGTTTTACCTATTCCACATTTTTATACTGGTATTGTATCAGCGAATCATTGGAACAGTCTTGGTTATATGTAGTAGTAGTAGTAGGCCTCCCTCGGTCATGGCTGACCATGGACAAAGTACATCCGTTCTAATGTCTAGATGGGCTGTCTGATTGGTCCAAGCAGCGTCGCCTGTGGTTGTAGAGACCAATGCGAGAGAGGCAGTCTCTGTCGCAGCGGTCGCATGTGCATGCTGATGCTGGTCTGTTGGCTGTCATCCCTTTTCTGCGGACTCGCTTTTCTGCTGCAGCAGCTGACAGTTTGTCCTCACAAATCCGCAGCTGTTTCTTGAGAGTGGTTCTCCAGCTGTTGCGGTCGTCTGCGAGGTCCTCCCAGGACTCAGTTACATGTAAATGCCGCGTAAAAAGACACCTCCGACGGGACTCGAACTCGCAATCCCCGACTTGCATTCAATATCAAATCCAAAACAAGCGCGACTGCCCGCGTTCAAGCAAACAGGAACCAGGAAAGAAAACACGAAAATAAAATCAGAACGTGTATTTAATATTACCAGACAAGACAGTCGCAAATTTTCGGCCAACTTGATGTTATTATTGTTTAAAGCCCAGCCGATTGCACAGAGCCGTATCAGGGCTAGGTGACCTTTGTCAAGCGTAAATGTAAGATGACAAATGAACAAACACCAAATAAAAAAAATCAGGAGAAAAAGCCGATCTGGTGAATAGGAGGCCGATACCTTATCCATTATGCCACGGAGGCGACGATGATTTGCAAGTATCAATGTGAAGAGAACTTTTACAGCACTTTAGGGGAGAAATGATATAGATGTTTGATTATTGTACTACTTCTAAAATATGATATGACCTTTTGATGATTAGAAGACAAAGTGAAACAAACTTTTGAATATTCTGGCTCTCAGACTATGTGAAATGATCTTTACAATAGCGCGCAATTCCCACATAATGCGAGCTTAACTATTCAACATCCCCATGGGGACCCCGAGGTTTCTTTTGTCACTCTCTTTGTTTCTGACTTGTTCCTTTGCTTTACCTTGTGTTCTTAATGCTTTCTTTAACTTTCTTTTTATTCTTTGAACTTGTGTCTTTAAATTACGTTTTTAAACAGAATATTGGTACAATTTCTAGCAAAATTCTTCTATCATTGTTATTATTCTTGTTGTTCTGGTTAAACGGTTAGAATTACACGTACAAAACCCAGTCCTGTTACGAAACATAAAGATTACATGACGACAGAGCGATGAGTAACCTCTACATGAAGCATGTGGACCTACTACTAACAACCAAATCAAATCAAAACAGGGTAAGCTTTTCGAATCTTTCTCACTTTGGACACACACAGTCTACTGTCCTGTGCGAAGTTTTAAAAAAAAAATCTTTCACACTTTGGACACACGCAGTCCACTTTGGACACACACACAGTCCACTGTCGTGTGCGTAGTTTTTCAAATCTTTCACACTTTGGACACACACAGTCCACTGTCATGTGCGTAGTTTTTCAAATCTTTCACACTTTGGACACACACAGTCCACTGTCATGTGCGTAGTTTTTCAAATCTTTCACACTTTGGACACACACAGTCCACTGTCATGTGCGTAGTTTTTCAAATCTTTCACACTTTGGACACACACAGTCCACTGTCATGTGCGTAGTTTTTCAAATCTTTCACATTTTGGACACACGCAGTCCACTTTGGACACACGCAGTCGACTGTGCTGTACTGCCAGATTTGCATGTGAGGTCACACACCTTTTGACTTTTCCCAATTACGCTGGTGTTGTACACATGTTTCTTTTTTTTCGTAGTAGTCCAGATTTCAGGCAAGTTATGTACCTAAAGCTTTCTTTTCCTTTCACGGCCACCATAATTATTTCTCCTTGGACAGCAGATCACGAGCGTCAAAAGGAACTGACGGGACGGATGAATTATTATGAATTTTCTGACATAAATTCCTTCCTTCAGTTCATGCTTACCTTTCTGTGCCTTCTTTGGCATTCTTGTTTGCAGGAACCAGAAAAAAAAACAACAACACGAAAATAGAATCAGACCGCGTATCTGACCTTTGACTCCCGCACTATGTCCACCAGTATCCTGCATTGTCTACCATGCTATCAAAGCAAAAACTTAACCCTTTGACTCCCGCAATCTGTCCACTAGCTTCCTGCATTGTCAACTATGCTAGCAAAGCAAAAAAAATTAACCCTCTGATTCCCTCACCCTATCCATCAGCTTCCTGCATATGGTGAGGGAATCAAAGGGTTAAGCTTTTACAGTTGGTGGATAGGTTGCAGTGGTCAAAGGGTTCACACAATCAGACAAGACAGGTTGTGTTAAATTCGCGTTCTGATTCTATTTTCGGTGTGTGTGTGTGTGTGTGTGTGTGTGTGTGTTGTGTGTGTGGTGTGTGGTGTGGTCGTGCGTGTGTGTGGTGTGTGTGTGTGTGTGTGTGCGTGTGTGTGTGCGTGGTGTGTGTGTGTGTGTGTGGTGGTGTGGTGTGTGGTGTGTGTGTGTGTGTGTGTGTGTGTGTTGTGTGTGTGTGTGTGTGTGTGTGTGGTGGTGTTCTGGTTCCTTTTGCTTGAACGCGAGCGGTTGGCACTTGTTTTGGATTCTCCTTTTCGACGAAGGAATGAAAGTCATGTGAACATTGTTGGGAAAAAAGAAGTTTGCTTAATCTGTCTGCTGTATCTGTCTCTGTTTCCTTTTTCTTTAATGGCAGACAATTTCAGTATCAGTTTCAATTTCTCAAGATGACGTCTCCGCGTTCGGAATGAATTCTATATGCACTTTCGTCACATGTGCCATGTGATGGTCAAAATCCAGTATGATCACGGCACAAGCCTTAAGCCTGCACATAGATCCATGAGCTGGCCAGGTCCTGAGGTCCTACCTAGATAGTTCCATAACCCTGGCGTCGTAAGGGCGGCGTCCATCCCCTCTCCCTCGCTTCAAATTCATATTCATATTCACTTTTTTTTTTGTACCAAGACTTCAGAAAGGCAAGAAGGCTAATTGGTCTTCAAGGGGTGGGACCTGGGAAATCAACCTATCTCTCCAATGTTTTATACCAAGGCAGCCGAGCAATGTCCTGCTCTTTACGATTTTCAACTGCCGTGGGATCTTTAGCGTGCGCAGCCAGAAGGTACACGGGTCCGATGAATGAGATGATGATGATGATGATGATAATGATGATGATGATGATGATGATGATTATGATGATGATGATATGATGATGATGATGACAGCTACACTTTAAACCTAGAATTTCAGATAAAATCCAAAAAATAAAACAAAACTGTCCAACATCGTCAGAAGATAACATTTCTTGTGACGATGAGGATTGAAGATTCTTTGTCTTCCAGGGTTCTCACCTATATAAATGCTTAAGTGCTATAGCGACAAAGACCCCTCTCTTCTATCTTACAACCCCACCCCACCCCAACCGTTCTTCTTAATTAAAAAGAGTAAGGGAAATGTTGTTCTGTTTGATTAATTATATGCTCTCTTTGAAATTAGGCCTACGAATGAAGGAATATGATGGACATAAACAGATGTGCCTTTAATTAATCTGCCCTTTTCTTACATGTTTTGTTTATACGGCGGTGGTTTGATTTGCATTCGTTTCGTCTGAGTTTCACTGTTGTTGTTGTTGTGTTGTTGTTGTGTGTGTGGTGGTGGTGGTGTGGTGGTGGGTGGTGGTGGTGGTGGGGTGGTGTTGGTTTGGTGTTTCTATTTTTTCAAGTAATAAACCCGGGTGTGCCGTCAACTTTCTTTTCTTTTCGTCTTTTCAATTTCATTTCATGTATATTCATTTCAATTCCATTCGCTTTCTTTTCTTTGAAGTTTAATTTCACTGATAATTCATGTTTGCAAGGTTGAAATATCCATATTGCTTCATGCATAATTTATGTGTGATGTAGACACTCCCTGATGGGCGAGGGCAGGGTGTAGAAACAGCATATACATTGTTTGTTGCATACCTTCGTGAACAAAAGTTGCTATTGTTCTTGTTTACCTTATCATAATCCATGTTTAGGTAGGAGTTTGGGTGTGGCTTTTCCATTTCAATTAATTCCAGTTTTGATTTTTTTGTTCTTGTTCTTGTTCTGTTCTTGTTCTTTTTTCTTGTTGTTGTTGTTCTTCCTTCTTCTTCTTCTTCTGTCGTCGTCGTCTTCTTCTTCTTCTTTTTGTTTTCTGCTTCTTTTTTCTTCTCTTCTTCTTCTTCTTTCTTCTCCTTCTTTTCCTCTTCCTCCTCCTCCTCCTTCTTCTTTTCTTCTTCTTCCTCCTCCTTCTTTCATTCTTCTTCTTCTTCGCTTCCTGCTCCTCTCTTTGTCTCTGTCTCTCTGTCTGTCTTTCTCTGTCTCTCTCTCTATCTCTGTTTCTATATCTCTGTTTCTCTTCTCTCTCTGTCTCTCTCTGTCTCTGTCTCTCTCTTTCTCTCTCTTTCTCTCTCTCTCTCTCTCTCCCTCTCTCTCTCTCTCTCTCCTCCCCACTCTCTTTCTCCACTTTCTCTCTCTTTCCCTGCCTCTCTGAGATCTCTTTATCAACGAAGGAATAGAAGGGAGGGCACCTTTACAAATTCAGGCGGCTCGCCCAACTCAAATATCTACCTGCCAGAGGTGACTGCCCCTTACACAGCCAGGGAGTGGAACGGGAAAACCCGCATGCACGCAACGCGCACGCACAGCACACAAGCGCACGCATCCCCGAGTGCACGTAGTATGCATGCGCCCAAGCGCGTATACAAACATGTACACGCACACCTACACAGGCACGCACGGAAAATGTTTTGTTCAAGAAGAAGAGTGGCAGATTGGTTCAGACGTTCGCCTGCCAACAACTAAACTCAAGGCTCCGGGGTTCGTTTCCCTGTTCAGGCTTCGACTTTCTCTTCAGTTTGATCGGAAAATCGAACTGAACGTTTAGTCCTTCGGAAGAGGACGAAAAACAAGCATGACCCGTGTGTCTTCTTGCTTGCGCACGCTTAAGATCCCACGGCAGTTGAAAATGGTGAAGAGGAGGACATTCGTCCAGCTGCCTTGTTATAAAATATTGGAGTGATAGAGTGATTTCCCAGGTCTTTCCCCTTTAATTTAGATATCTAGCCTTTTGACCTTTCCGAAATCTTGGTTTAAAAAAAAAAGAAAAACGGGTGGCGCTGCACTGCGGCGACGTGCTCTCAAAGGAAGAGCAGCCCAAGTTTTACTTGGTAAATCCACTGTGACAGAAGAAATGAATATAACTATGATGAATGTGAATGTGAATTGTGAATAGAAGATATGAAATATGATTATGAATATGAATATGAATATGAATATGAATGTGAAAATGTCAAGACTTGCAGATGACATTGTCACGACAACAACTTGCAAGCTTAGGGAACCAAGTCAGGCAAATATCTGGAGCGAATGGAAATTGAAACACAGCTCACTTGCTCATGACGGTTAACCCTTTGACTCCCTCACCATATCCGTCAGCATCCTGTATTGTCAGTCATGACATCAAAGCAAAAACTTAACCCTTTCACTCCTTCACCTATCCACCAGCTTCCTGCTGGTGCCATGTGTATGGTGATTATGGCATAAATCTTAAGCTGCAATAACCCCATGAGCTGGCCAGGTCTTTAGTTTCTACCTAGTCTGTTTTACCTAGTCTACATTTTTTTTATATTGTATTGTATCAGTTTATCCTTGGAACAATCTTGCCCACATGTAAATGAAATATGTATCTGTGTATCTTATCTCAAAGAAAAGAGCAGGTGCATGAAGTAATCAACGAATAATCAAAGGTCTGAATCATAACACAACTAGCCACTCGGCATAAACTCGTCTCACATCATAGAAAATCTTCCAGTCAATACTCAGAGCCCCAGCCGCAGTCGCAAGTTAGTATAAAGTCATAAACAGCTGAGAAAATCGCCAGGAAATCGTCTGTGGTGCCACTAAGGTCACAACCCCAGGTCAAAGGACAGGTGAAGGTGAAGGTGAAACTAAAACCAGTCGATGAGTAGGGCTGACTTTGATGGGACGTCCCGCTCACAGACAATCAGACAACTGCAAGACAGATGACCTCTATTCATATCTTATTGTCTTAAAAGAGAGAAAATTACAACAACAAAAAACTTTTGTATTCATCGAATTCTTCACAACAGATTTCTGAATTTCTGAGCGTTTATATAGACACATACATGTTGGTCGACAAGGAGAGAACACACACACACAACACACACACAACCACACACACACAAAACACACACACACACACACACACACACACAACACACACACACACGCAGCAATGCACACACACACAACACACACACACACACACCACTCACACTCACATACAAACACACACACACAAACATACACACACACACTCACATACACACACACTCACACTCACATACAAACACACACACACTCACATACAAACACACACACTCACATACAAACACACACACACTCACATACAAACACACACACACACAACACACACACACACACGCAAACGCACAAAACACACACACGCACACCACACACACACTCACACACACAAACACACACAACAACAACACATCAAACACACACACACATACACTCAAACACACACACACACACAAACACACACACATATTCAAACACACACACACTCAAACACACACACACATACACACACACACTCACACACATACACACACACACACTCAAACACACACACACAACACACACACACACACACACACACACACACACACACACACACACACACACCACACACAACCAAGCCTCCCTCCACCCTCTCAACCCCCACCACCACCCCACCCCCTGTCCTGACAACAAACCAAAACAAAGAACCAACAAAAACACAAGTGTGTACGCTGTAGGTATCTCTGGCCTCCTCAGTTCTTACCTTACAGACATGGTATGTACACGATGTAACAGGCAAGCTGTTATGGTTGGGACCTACAATGTAGTCTTGTCCAAGATGTCGTAAATGTCACAAGAAACTCCTTTCTACCACATTAAACTACTGTCCACAGACTTTTATGTGCTGGTCGTTATCATCTTTAAAGTACAGACATATACATAGTGGTAGAGATTACCTGTTAACTCTTTGACTCCCGTACCCTATCTGTCAACTGCAAAAACTTAACCCTTCAACTCTATCATCCTATCCACCAGCTTCCTTTTCTCTCCCCCTCTCTCTCCTTCTCTGTCTTCCTTCTCTCTCTCCCATCTCTCTCGTCTCTCTCTCTCCTGCAAGGAAGCTGGTGGATAGGGTGAGGGAGTCCAAGGGTTAAGTTTTTGCTTTGCTAGCATGGTTGGTAATGCAGAATGCTGATTTTCCGATCAAACTGAAAAGAAAAGTCGAAGCCTGAACAGGGAAATGAACCCTGGAGCCTTGTTGGTAATGCAGAATGCTGATGGACAGAGCTGCTTTTCGTTGGTGTTGTTATTATTGTATATAGTTTTGTCTAAAAAGATACATTGCAATAAAATCCACAGACGTCCTGTATATATAAGTTGTCTGTGATTAAATCCCGTGTGCCTAGTGTGTGATTTGTGTCGGCGATTCTGATTAGCTTACACCCCACGTGCCGGAAGAAACGTCGACGGTCATTTGTTGAGAGGTTCCGTGGAGGTCGTGACCTTGCTGACACAGCAGATCGTGCTGCTGTTCCTATCGTGTGTGGCGACCAGGTGAAGTTTGCGTCTTTTTCTCCTGGTTTCCTGCATCGCTCATGCTTCCTTCCAAGAGAACTCTTTACAACCATGAATCATCTCCTTGGCACACGAAAAGATTTACCTCTCCCAACAAAACACACAAATGAAGAACTCCCATCTGTATTCTCCAAGTATTTCACCACCAAAATACAAACTCTTCGTGACAGGCTTGACAGGACACCCTGTCAACCATGCCCACCTGACCCTTCCTTCTCTGGCACACCTTTTACTACTTTTACCCCAGTCTCACAAGAAGAAATTCTCAACACAATCAGATCCATGTCGTTCAAAACCTGCGAACTGGATCCTCTTCCAGGTTCTCTCTACTCTGACTGTCTCCCTACTCTCCTCCCATTCATCACTGACATCATCAACACTTCTCTTCAAACTGGAACTGTCCCAGATTCTTTCAAGTCTGCTATTGTTCACCCTCTCCTCAAGAAATACAATTTAGACCCAAATGAACTGAAAAATTACCGGCCTATCTCTAATCTCTCTTTCTTGTCAAAACTCATCGAAAAAGTTGTCCTCAACCAGCTGAACTCGCACCTGTCTGCCAACAATCTTCTCAATCCTTTCCAGTCAGCCTACCGCCAGTGCCATAGCACTGAAACTGCCCTGCTACACATTCTCAACAATCTCCTCCTTGCAACTGATACTGGCAAAGTCTCTCTCCTCACACTCCTTGATCTGTCTGCAGCCTTTGATACCATTGATCATGGTATTCTCCTTTCTAGACTTCATCATACTTTTGGCATCTCTGACATTGCTCTCTCCTTTTTCACTTCATATCTGTCAAACAGAAAACAAACTGTTCTCATTAATGGCACTTACTCTCAACCTGCATACCTGACCTGTGGTGTTCCACAAGGATCTGTCCTTGGCCCTGTTCTTTTCACTCTTTACACCTCCCCCCTGTCCACCATCATCAACTCCCACTCTATAAAACACCACTTCTATGCTGATGACACCCAACTTCTAGACAGTGACACACCAGACAATATACAGCGCCTGTTGACTCGCACCACTGAGTGTTACTCGGACATTAAGAACTGGATGACGTTCAACAAATCTAGCTTAATGACAAGACAGAAGCTATCCTCATTGGCACCCGTCAGAAACTTTCTCAGCTGCCTCCTCTTTCTCTCCCATTATGTAACACATCAGTCCCAATTTCTGATTCAGCTAAAAACCTTGGTGTCTGCATTGACTCTACCCTCTCCATGAACAACTTTGTTTCTCAAACTGCCAGATCTTGCTACTATCACCTCCATCGTATAAGCTTGATCAGGAAGTATCTCTCTGTGGAAACAACTGCAAAACTCGTTCTCTCCTTCATAATGTCTCGCATTGACTATTGCAATTCACTCCTGTCTGGTCTTCCTGCCTCCACCATTCACATCCTACAGCGCATTCAAAACAATGCTGCACGCTTTGTACTCAAAAAGAAAAAAGCTGACCACATATCTCCTCTCCTGGCACAACTTCACTGGCTCCCTGTATCAAAGCGCATACA
>JAPXFY010000018.1:35039315-35051815 GCA_030674185.1 Monoplex corrugatus | reverse complement strand
TCAACCTATCTCTGAGTTGTGCCATTTGCTGTTATTTTGTATGAGGGGGTTTCTTGGTTTTTTTCTGATTACCATGACTTCAGTCTTCTTGCTATTTAGCTCCAGCCCTTTATTTTTGCTTTCTGTTTCTATTATATTCACAAGGTTTTATAGGTCCCTTTCATTTTCTGCAATTAGTACCGTGTCATCTGCCTAACAAATCTCGTTTATCATTCTTCCTCCAACCTTTAACGGGAGCCCAGCAATGTCGAATTTTTGCAATGTGGCCACCCACCGGAGAACACTCTGCATTTCTGTGGGGTCACTTTGGTGGAGTTCAGCCGGGTCTGTACTGACCCAACTTACTGAAGACCTTGCCTAATAAGCTGCCTAGTCACCTTTCACATCTCACCTCTCTCTCTCACCGGGATCGGCGATAGAAGCTGCGCTCGACATCACAAGTCTTCTCCAGATCACACGATTTAGACATCTATGGGCGACTTCCTGCATCCCCAGACCACAGAAGTCAGACCATCAGCGATGTTGTTGAAATAGGAGATGTGCGGGTCGTCCCTTTTTTCTCCTCGCCTCAGCTTTCCCCTGCAGGACCGTCGATGTCAAATCTGTTTGGGTGTTGTATTTCTGATCGCATGGCCTACGTATTTCAGTTATCTTTTGTTGATCTCTGTTAACAGTTGGCGTTTAACATTCAGTTCCTTTAATGTGTTATCGTTTGTTCTTCTGTTTGACCATTTGACTCTGAGAAGTCGTCTATACAGCCACATTTCTGCTGCATTCATTTTATTTTCTTCGTCTTATCTTAGTGTCCAGGCTTCGCAACCGTACATTAAAACAGGCCAAGCCAAAATTTTAAGAATTCTTAATTTCAAATCTTTGGGAACCCCTCTGTCTTTCCATATGTTGTTTAACTTGACCAATTTTTTTCTGTTTTGTCATGCCAATTCTTGTTTTCTTGTTGGTGCAGGAGCCGTCTCTCGCATTTTACAGATCCTAGATACTTGAAATGTTGGACATGTTCTAAGTTATCGGCTGCCTAGTAATGATGCTTAATCTGGCATTCTTTGGAACCAGAACGAGTGAGCCATCAATCAGCCCCACCCTCACCTCTCAGGATAAAAGTTGCTTGTCTCTCGTTTTACGTCTCTGGACAGCCTAAGCGAGCCATGACCCACGCGCGGCAGATCTGGCGAAACTTGGAGACACTGACAAACGGGAGTGCCTTCCGATGACAAGTTTTCTTTGAGGCTTCCTCGTCAGCTGTCGGGGGACAGTTCAAACAACTCCGCCACCACGGTAATAAACCTTGACAGGTCTCCGGAATACATTACAAGGAAGGGAACAACTATAGCATCCTGTCAGCGTCTGAAGGAGGATACCCCTGAGTTTCTCAAAAAGGGACAGTGGGAACAAAATAGGATCGGTAGACGTTTTGGTGTTGATGGTCATGGACGTGTTGCTATTTATATCTGATTTAAGCTTGACTGTCCTCCGGGATAAATGACAAACACAGCTATGGTGCTCTTTTTGTCGAAAAAGTGGTAAAAGCTGAAAATTAAACGGGCAAAGATTGGGTCAGTATTTCTTATATTGTAATTCAAATTCAAAAGTCTTCTTGAATACATTACTTAGAAACTGGAGTACTCTTCTAGCGTTTAGGCAAGAAAGTAGATTTTCTAAGTCACTCATCTACGCTAAAACACCATCAGCAATCTCACTCCATGTAAGGTAAAATCTGAGAGAAGTCTCACCCACTTAAAATTATATAGATAAAGAGATAGAAACATAAACAAAGTAAATAAATAAATAAATATATAGATAAGTAAATAAGTGTATAAATAAATAAATAAATTACAGAAAGAAAGAAAGAAAGAAAGAAAGAAAGAATCATTTTTCTTCCTCAGTATATCTATCACCTTCCATTTGCTTTCTGATTTCCTCAGCCTAATGCCAGATTCATCATCTTCCTGTCTCCCTCAGCCTATCCACCAGATTCCTGTCTTCCTCAGCCTATCCACCAGATTCCTGTCTTCCTCAGCCTATCCACTAGATTCTTGTCTTCCTCAGCCTATCCACCAGATTCCTGTCTTCCTCAGCCTATCCACTAGATTCTTGTCTTCCTCAGCCTATCCACTAGATTCCTGTCTTCCTCAGCCTATCCACCAGATTCCTGTCTTCCTCACCTATCCACTAGATTCTTGTCTTCCTCAGCCTATCCACTAGATTCCTGTCTCCCTCAGCCTATCCACCAGATTCCTGTCTTCCCAGCCTATCCACCAGATTCCTGTCTTCCTCAGCCTATCCATCAGCTGTAATCAGTTTCTGTGTCCTCATCCTATTCACCAGCTTCCTGTCTTCCTCATCCTATTCACAGCTTTCCTGTGTCCTCATCCTATTCACCAGCTTCCTGTCTTCCTCATCCTATTCACCAGCTGTAATCAGCTTTCTGTGGTCCTCATCCTATTCACAGCTTCCTGTCTTCCTCATCCTATTCACCAGCTTCCTGTCTTCCTCATCCTATTCACCAGCTGTAATCACTTTCTGTGGTCCTCATCCTATTCACCAGCTTCTGTCTTCCTCATCCTATTCACCAGCTGTAATCAGCTTTCTGTGGTCCTCATCCTATTCACCAGCTTCCTGTCTTCCTCAGCCTATCCATCAGCTGTAATCAGCTTTCTGTGGTCCTCATCCTATTCACCAGCTTCCTGTCTTCCTCAGCCTATCCATCAGCTGTAATCAGCTTTCTGTGGTCCTCATCCTATTCACCACGTCTTCCTGTCCTATCCATCAGCTTCACTATCCATCCAGCTGTAATCAGCTTTCTGTGGTCCTCATCCTATTCACAGCTTCCTGTCTTCCTCATCCTATTCACCAGCTTCCTGTCTTCCTCATCCTATCCACCAGCTTCCTGTCTTCCTCGTCCTACCCACCAGCTTCCTGTCTTCCTCGTCCTACCCACCAGCTTCCTGTCTTCCTCAGCCTTTCCATAGCGGCCATCAGCTTTCATCAGTTTTCAGTTTCAGTTTCTCAATATGACGTCTCCGAGCTGGAAACGAATTCCATTTGCACTAACGTCACAGGTACCAGGTGTATGGTGATCATGGCACAAGCCTTAATTAAGCCTGTACATAAACCCATGAGCTTCTTGACTTTTTCTCTTCCTGCAGGAAGCTGGCAGAAACTGGAGGACAGGCTGAGGGAATGAAAAGGTCGAATAATTTCAGTTTCAGTTTTATTCAAAGAAAGGTGTAAAGCACGCGTGACTCCGTGTATCTTACGTTTCTTACTTTAATGTCATTATATGGGCGAGCTTGCTACTGGCTCCAGACCCACGGGAAGGCCCATACTCCGCTACAAAGATGTGTGCAAGCGGGACCTCAAGGCGGGTGGCACTGCACCAGCAGGCTTCGAAATGGCAGCAGCAGATCGCAGCAGCTGGCAAATTGCCATCAATTCGGCCATCAAGACATCAGAGCAGAGGAGAGAGGAGAAGTGGGAAGTAAGAAGAGCACGCAGACGCCGGAGAGCAGGGTCAGCGCCTTCGGACGACACCGTTTCACGTGCAGCAACTGCAACAGGACCTGCCGTTCGAGGATCGGGTTCTACAGCCACAGCCGGCGCTGCTGTTCCACCGCAGAATGACTTCCAAGGCGAAATTTCCATTAACTCCCGAGACAGACGGATGCCAATATATAATATGTATGGGCTGTGGGAGGGTGGGGGGGGGGGGGTGATCAAAGGACAAGACCAGAACTCTGTGAACAACACCGGAATCAGCGTATCAAAGTTCCAGTTCCTACTCCCCCACACGTCCCCCTCACCACCTCCCCCATCTGCCTCTTTTCAACATTTTGCCTGGTCATGGTGTTTTGAGGAGGCTTAAGAAGTTTGAAGTTTGGTCGAGGTGGATACCAAGAGACGGCACTCGCAATAGAGGAAGACAGAAAACTAGATAGAGAGACGACCTAGATGGATTTAACAAGAACTGGAGAGGAAAAACGCTGGAACGAAGTGAATGGAAGCAACTGGGGAAGGCCTACGTCCAACAACGGACTTTCGATGGCTGAACGATAGAAAACAGATAAGCTGCATCGCACTCGGACTCCCCCCCCCCCCCCCACATGCACTCCATCCAAATCTGTTACCAACTGTCTTTGACAGACTCCTTGATCCTGCGCAACTGTCCTGTTCTTCGTCCATATTTTTTCTTTTTTTTTTTAAAGCCCAGCCGACTGCATAGAGCCATAACAGGGCTAGAATTTTGCCGCAAGCAACCCCTCAGTATCTTAGCAATACTAGACATGTAAATTGCGGTGATCACAATAATGATAATAATTGATAACAATAATAACAGTATTTATATGGCACAAATTTTGACAATTCGAATCAAAGCGCAGTCACGCACCAGGCATACGCATACAGTCAACAAAGATTACCTTACAATATTTATTTAATACGCAGACCGAGGGAACGAAGAAATTGTAGAACTCATTGCTGGGAAAAGAGGTGGGTTTTTGAATTGGATTTATTAAAAGCAGAAAGGGTAGGCGTTAGGCGAAGGCAGAGCGGAAGTCATTGTAGACGTTAGGCGAAGACAGAGCAGAAGTCTCTTGTTGGTGTTCGTCTGTCGTCGTCGACAATGACCACGGCTTCATGAAGTTGCTTTGGGTCAATGTGTCCGGAGGTGACTGATCAATCCGATCCGGGCACAGAAGTAACGTCCAGAGGTTGGACATCTGTGGTCGGTTACTGTGGTTGAAGGGTTTGCAGCCCTAGCTTTCCGTGCAGCTCGTTTTTCTTGTGCAGATTGGATACGAGACACTTCTGAAGTGGTACATCCGGTGTCGATTCTTCTACGCCAGACTGTACGGTCGAGGGCAAGGTTTTCCCAATTCTCCCAGTCTATGTTGAGGGACTTTAGCGATGCCTTCAAGTTGTCTTTAAACCGTTTTCTCTGGCCTCCAACTGTTCTCTTGCCAGACGCTAGTTCCCCGTAGAGGAGTTGCTTCGGAATTCTGGTGTCAGACATCCGGTACACATGGCCAGCCCAGCGAACTTGACTCTTTTGAAGTAAAGTGTGGATGGAGGGGAGATTGGCTCTTTCTAGTACTTCTGTATCAGGGATCTTCTCTTGCCATCGGATATTGAGAATCTTTCTGAGGCTTTTGGTGTGAAAATGATTCAATTTCCTTGCGTGTCTACTGTAAACAGTCCAGGTCTCACTGCCGTAGAGGAGAAGTGGTGAGGACCACCGCTTTGTACACTTTGAGTTTAGTTGTGGCCGAGATACCTCTTCTGTCCCATACAGTAGGACGCAGTCTCCCAAATGCAGTGCTAAAGTCTCTTGTAGGCGTTAGGCGAAGACAGAGCGGAAGTCTATTTCAGGCTGACGGTCCTGAGACAGCAAAAGAAAGCTGTCCAATACTTGCTAGTTTAAATCCAGGGACCTGAAGGGAAAGAGTGTCTGAAGCTGAGCGCAAGGTGCGAGTTGGCGTCTAAATGTTGATAAATGTTATCACAACACCATACCACCCTTCATCAAACCAGGGAACACATTAATAATATGTAATACATAAAAGCAGCGAATGGCCCGTGCGGTACGAGTGAATCATAGGTCTTATTAGTAATCCTCATCACACGTTATGTCAACTGTTGTCTCTTCGCTTCGGACAAACAATCCCTGTTCAGTCAGGTGGGAGAGAGAGGGAGGGAGGGGAGGCAGAGAGAGGGAGAGAGGGGAGGCAGACAGACAGACAGAGAGAGAGAGAGAGAAGGAGTAGGGAGACTGTGACACTGACATTATCACTGACGATGACACTGATACTGACACTGTAACACTGACACTGACAAGGACAATAACCCTAATACTGACACTGACACTGTAACACTGACACTGACAAGGGCACTAACAATGATAATGACGCTGACACTGACAATGACACTGATAATGACAACACAATGACACTCACATTGACACTGTAACACTGACACTGACAATGACACTGATACCGACACTGACTCTGAAAATAACACTGATACTGACATTCACATTGACACTGACACTGACACATACTGACACTAATAATGGCACTGACAACGACAGTGACACTGATAATGACACTGACAATGACACTGACACTAACACTGATATTTTATGAGGGTAACCGAACATACACAAAACTATTAACCGTATGAGAAATAAGAAGAAAGAGAAAGGGGGGGGGGGGAGGGGAGCTGAGTGTTACGAGATGTAGGAACCATCAGTACTACAATCATCATTATTTTTGCTAATAATACGAAGGTAAAATCCGTAAATATACATAGTTGCTGTTAAAAAAAAAGATATAACCTTTCACAAAAGTTAATTATACCATGTCATTCTTCTACGTTCTTTAACAGTATCTTTACATATAGTCAATAAAACTGACTACGAACTCTTACAAGACATAATTGAAGAGAGAGAGAGACAGAGACAGAGACAGAGACAGAGACAGAGACAGAGACAGAGACAGAGAGACAGAGAGAGAGACTTCAGATGGTTTATTCATATAGGTCACAGCCCTTTGAAGGGGGATTCACATAATTACGCATTCTCACAATCACATAAACATTTAACTAAGCAATAAGCATATTTCTAATTTGAAATATTTTGTACAAGTGCACAGCAAATAAGTGCAAAGAACATGAGGTACAAACATTCTATTCATATTCGAGTCTTGGGTCTCTTAGGAAAGAATTAATTCTAAAAGAGACTAAAAAAATTGCTCTCTCTCTCAATTTAAGCGCTTTGTGTAGAAATAAAGTTAAATTTCGAACTTAAGTGCCAGACGATGACATCATTAAAGTGAATTCATGTAAGAAGGGTGAGAGGGAGGAGAGAGAGAAGAGAGAGAGAGAGAGAGAGAGAGAGAGAGAGAGAGAGACAGACAGACAGACAGACAGACAGATACACACACACACACACGGACGGACAGACGGACGGACAGACGGATGGACAGATAGCTAGCTAGCTGGATAGAGAGAGAGACAGAGAGAGAGAAAGAGGGGGGGAGAGACAGACAGACAGACAGAGACAGAGTGAGAGAGAGACAAACAAACGGACAGACAGACAGACGTATGGACGGACGGTCTGACGGACGGAAAGATAGATAGATAGATAGATAGATTGAGAGAGAGAGAGCGAGATAGATAGATAGAAAGATAGACTGAGAGAGAGAGAGCGAGATAGAAAGATAGATAGATAGAGAGAGAGAGAGAGAGAGAGAGAGAGATAGAGATAGATAGATAGATAGATAGATAGAGATAGATAGATATATAGATAGACAGACAGACAGACAGACAGACGTACGATGTACGGACGGACGGACGGAGGGACAGAGAGAGAGACAGACAGACAGACATACACACAGACAGACAGAGACAGAGACATAGACAGAGAGACAGACAAACAGACAGACAGACAAACAAAAGAGAAAGAGAGAGAGACACACACAAAGAGAAAGAGACAGACAGACAGAGACAAGGACAGAAACGAGACAGGTGACAAGAGACAGAGAGAGAGAAAGGTTCATTTTAGGACAGGGTTTCTCTATAAACACACACACGCTGGGCAGCAGCAATATCGTCACAACCACCACGTGGCTTTTACACCACCAGATTGTATACAACGCGGACACTGGTGTTAAAGTTGTACTGGTGTCATACACGTGTAAAGTCACACCAGAAATGACGTCGCCAAGACAGAACCGTAATATCGGAGAGCGAGTGACAAATGTAAGGAAGATTAGGAGTGAGACAGGCAACATTTATACGCCATTTTATGAGGAAAGGGGATTTGGAGCACCTGGTCACAACGGGAAAGCTGGAGGGAAAGAGAGCACCAGGTAGACCCAGGGAGAAAATACTGGACGGATTTGCAGAGTGGCTGAAGACAAAGAGGATGGAAGAGATACTTGAGGCAACAAGAGATATAGACAGATGGAAGTCCATGATCGCCAGCGCCCTGCTGCAGGGCACTTGATGATGATGATGATGATGATGATGATGATGATGATGATGATGATGATGATGAGTGACAAATGGAGAAGAAGCAGAGGAGGAAGCCAAGGAAAAACAGCAAGGTTTTTGTGGGTGGGAAGCTTACTGTCAAAACTGCATGGAGAAACCTATCGGTTGTGGTGAACATCTTTTCAGGAGCTAACTAGCAGAAAAACAACATGAACAACAACAACAACAAACAAACAAAAACAAAAACAAAAATAACAATCCCCTCATGTTATTTTTGCATGAGGGGATTGCTTGGGTTTTTTTTTGTTTTTTGTTTTTTGTTTCTTTTTTATGCTGTTTAGTCCCAGCCCTTAGTCTGACATGTATTATTCTAGAAAATGAAAGATTCATCTCCTTTTCTAGAATAATACAAGTCATACATGTGAGACTAAAGGGCTGGGGCTAAACAGCAGTAAAAACAACAAACAAACAAACAAACAAACAAAACAAAACAAAAAATAGATAAACAAACAAGAAATGCCCACATGCAAAATAACAGGAAATGGCACAACACTGAGACAAGTTGATAAGCTTAAATATCTGGGAACGGTCATCTCACCAGACGGCAGCTGCACGTTAGAAATAGCCAGCTGAATCGGCCAAGCGAAAACAGCATTCAAGAAGATGAAAAGCGTTCTTACCAACAAATGCCAATCAATTAACATCAGGAAGAGAGTTTTTTTTAGTGTTACATAGAACCGATACTGCTGTACGGATGTGAAGCGTGGACAGTCAGCGCGCAAAGTCAGAACAAGATTGAAGCAGCTAAAATGTGATTTCTGAGAAGAATGTTGAGAGTTTCATGGACAGTAAACAAAACAAATGAGACAGTCTTGAAAGAGGCAAACAGAAAGAACGTTCATGAAGAAGATTAGTGAAAAAAAACAAGCAACATTTATAGGGCATTTTATGAGGCAAGAGAAATTAGAGCACCCGGTCACAACAAGAAAACTGGAGGGGAAAAGAGCACCTGGTAGACTCGGGGAGAAAATATTGGACGGACTTGCAGAGTGGCTGAGGACAGAGAGGGTGGGAGATGTACTTGCAGCAAAAAGGGATAGATTTGTATGGAGGGCCATGATCGCCAACGCCATGCGGCAAGACACATGATGATGATAATGACTGTCAGGCGACGATAGTTCACGAACATTATCCATTGTAATCTAAACCAAAGTGACTGCCAACATTCAAGCAAAAAGGAACCAGAACCCCCCCCCCCCTCCCCCCCCAAAAAAAAAAGAAAGAAAAAAAAGAAAAAATCAGAACTTTTTTTTAACCCTTTGACACCCAGCACGCTACCCACCACCATCTGCAAAAACTTAACCCTTTGACTCCCTCACCCTAACCACCAGTTTCCTGCAGGAAGCTGATGGATAGGGTCAGGGAGTCAAAGGGTTAAGTTTTTGCTTTGCTATTACTGATGATGATGCAGGATGCTAGGTGAACAAGATGAGGGAATCAAAGGGTTAATATAAAAACAAGACAATTTTTGGTCAATCTGGCCTTTGTCAAGACAACAAAGAATACACGCATAACACTTTCATCATCATCATTATCATCACGTAATGGCGTTGGAGATTATGGACTTCCATCTGTCTCTATCTCTTGTTGCCTCAAGCATCTCTTCCACCCTCCCTGTCTTCAGCCACTCTGCAAGTCCGTCTAGTATCTTCTCCCTGGGTTTACCCGGTGCTCTCTTTCCCCCCAGCTTTCCCGTTGTGACCAGGTGTTTCAATTCCTCTTTCCTCATAAAATGGCCTATAAATGTTGCCTATCTTTTCCTAATCTTCCTTATGAATGAGCTACTTGTGTCTGCCTCCATTAAGACCAGGAACACAAAACAAATTTTCTACTGGGTTTTTCCCACAATATGTGGTAGGCCTTTATTCTAATACTGATAACAATAATAATATTTATGAGGCGTTAAGTTTTGACAGATAAAACAAAGTACGCACTCTCCGCTCGGCTAAGGGTGAATAAACACAGCTTCAAACACTCGCGCTTAATAAAACAAAAATAACATACATATATGTTAACAAGGAACACCACGAGGGTGTCCTGGGGTTTGTCGTCTCCCCACCTTGCCATTCGGTTTGTAAACAAGGTAACTGATGACTGGGTCCAAATGGGTCACGCAACGCATGGACAGCCCCCCTTTACTTGAAGAAATGACTATCGAGTGGCGTCGGGAGCTTGGAGGTGAGTGTCCCGAGAGTGGCGAGGCATTGGTGCTCCGGGTCCCATCCGCACCCACGTGGTGTTTATTGCTAACATATATGAGGAAAGGGGAATTAGAGCACCTGGTCACAACAGGAAAGTTGGAGAGAAAGAGAACAGCAGGTAGACCCAGGGGGAAAATATTGGACGGACTTGCAGAGTGGCTGAGGACAGAGAGGGTTTAAGATGTGCTTGCGGCCACAAGGGATAGATACATATGGAGGGCCATGATCGCCAACGTCATGCAGCAGGGCACATGTTGATATATATGCCCGCTGTCTGGCGTGAAAACACGCTCTTTCTTGACACGCAAAAAGCGCGGTTTTGGGTGAGCGTTTATTAGCAGCGCTTTTTTAGACTGCTCCAAATGTTAAAATGGGTTGAATTTTAGCACGAGAACCCAGATGAAATTACATCAGTCTTAAGATTTTAGAATGCTTCTAGCAGATGGAAACGTGTCAAGCACCTGGGCTCACGAATATATGTGTGTGTGTGATATGTCAGTGCCTGTTGCATGTAGGCCTGTTACATCCTCTGTCTTGTAAGCATATTCCAACGAAATGCGCAGCGAGTACAAATTAATTTGAAGAATAGGTAGCTTCTTTTCATTTTGTGTAAAAAAATTGTTTTGTTTTGTTGTCACTGTGTGTTGCCACATTGTATGTCATACGTCTGTTGTGAAACAAAAAAATGAACTAAAAGAAAGGTTAAAACAATTGAAGAATAGCGCGCGCAAAAATGATTTATTGTTATCATCATCATCATCATCATCATCATCATCATCATCATCATCATCATCATCATCATCATCATCATCAACATCATCATCACTATCTTTACTAGTAGTAGTATTAGTTGTAGTAGTAGCAGTAGCAGCAGCAGCAGTAGTAGTTGTAGTTAGTAGTAGTAGTAGTAGTAGTAGTAATGTTATCACTATCATCATTATTGTTATCATTATTACTATTGTTATTGCTATTATTTTTATCGTCATCATCATCATCATCATTGTTATCATTATTATTACTATTATTACTATGGGTGGGGGTGGTAGTAGTAGTAGTAGCAGTAGCAGCAGTAGTAGTAGTAGCGTCATCATTATCATAATCATCATCATCATTACCATTGTCATTACTTCTTCTATCATTATTATTGTTGTTGCTGCTGTCATTAGTATTGTTGTTGTTATCGTTGGTTTTATTATCATTATTGTTATTATATTATTACTATTACTATTGTTGTTGTTGTTGTTTGCTGTTGTTGTTGTTATATTATAATTTTTCACAAATCTATTGTGTTGTACTTTCCAAATGAATCGTATTTTAGTACATAAATATCTGGCCTCGTTTTTTCGTAATAAAAAATCTGAAATCCAAAACAAGTGTGACCGCCCGCGTTCAAGCAAACAGGAACCCGGAAAAAAAAAAAAGAACGAAAAAAGGAATGAGAACGCGTATTAAGTACAACTAAACAAGACAAAAAATCTGCAACAACAGAAAATTACCTCTTTAAACTCTATAGGCCTTCCCCCTTTCCTCCCCTCCCCCCTCTCCCCCCCCCCCCCCCACCTCGGCCAGATTCCCTTCATCTTTAGTCATGCACTGGTACCTTTACCGGGACAGATTTGTCCGTTGACAGGTGGGATTGGCTCCTGTTGGTATTTGAGGATGTGGTCAGGTGTGTTTGGCTTGTTTGCTGGTGGCTTGGAGGTTCTTTGTATTCAACAACATCTCTGTGGAGGGTTGACTTCTTTTCCATCATTTTTATATCTTCCCTGATATTAGTTTTTGCCTCCTTCGTCTTCTTCTACTTCTTCCTGGAGTTAAGTTTTCATTGGTTAGAAGTAGAATGTTTCCTCCTCTCTCTCCCAACCCCCTTTTCCCCTACGTGAGATTTGTGTCCGGTTTAAAAACGGGATCCATAATCTAAAGGAGATATTACACACATATACACGCACATACGCGCGGCGCCGCGCGCGCACTAACACACACACGCATAATTAACCACACACACATACACACGCGCTTGCGTGCTCGTGCGCGCACACACACACACACACATACACACACACACATAATCAACCACACACACATACACACACGCTTGCGCGCGCGCGTGCACACACACACACACATAATCAACAACACACACATATACACAGCACACATACATTAAAATCACTTAAGTGAATAGACATCAAATGAAAATACACCACATACACACACACACGCACGCACACACAC
>JAPXFY010000018.1:35029315-35034315 GCA_030674185.1 Monoplex corrugatus | reverse complement strand
CATATATCATCATCATCAGGTGCCCTGCCGTGTGGCGTTGGCGACCATGGACTTCCAACCATCTCTATCTCTCGTTGCCCCCAGCATCTCCCCCACCCTCCTCATCCCCAGCCACTCTGCAAGTCCGTCCAGCATTCTCTCCCTGGGTCTACCTGGTGCTCTCTTTCCCTCCAGCTTTCCCGTTGTGACCAGATGCTCCAAATCCCCTTTCCTCATAAAATGGCCTATAAATGTTGCTTGTCTTTTCCTAATCTTCCTTATGAGTGATCTACTTGTGTCTGCCTCCATCAAGACTGTCTCGTTTGTTTTCCTTGCTGTCCATGGAACTCTCAACATTCTTCTGAGAAACCACATGTCGGCTACCTCAATCTTGTTCTGGCTTTGCTTGCTGACTGTCCACGCCTCGCATCCGTACAACAGTATTGGTTCTATATAACATTCAAGGACTCTCTTTCTGATGTTAATTGATAGGCATTTGTTGGTAAGAATGCTTGTCATCTTCTTGAATGCTGTTTTGGCTTGGCCGATTCTGCTAGCTATTTCCGATGTGCATCTGCCGTCTGATGAAATGACCGTTCCCAGGTATTTGAACTTATTTACCTGTGTCAAGGTTGTGCCATTTGCTGTTATTTTGCATGAGGGGATTTCATGTTTTTTACTGATCACCATGACTTCAGTCTTCCTGCTGTTTAGTTCCAGGCCCTTACCTTTGCTTTCTATTTCTAGTATATTCACAAGGTTTTGTAGGTCCCTTTCATTTTCTGCAATTAGCACGGTGTCATCTGCGTACCGAATGTTGTTTATCATTTTCATCATTATCATCACGACGACGACGACGACGACGACGACGACGAAGATGATGATGATGATGATGATGATGTGAGAAGAAGAAGAAGAAGAAGATGATGGTGATGATGATGATGATGATGATGATGAAGATGATGATGATGATGAAGAGGAGGATATAACAAAAATCATAGTCATCGTCATCAATAACAGATCCTAGGAACAACAAGCCAACTTTTTTAATGTTCTGATCAATACTGTTTTTCGGATGTGTGTATGCACGTCATTTTGGCGCACACTGTGCAGGCATTATGTTTGCTGCGCAGCCTGCATAGTCCGCCTTCGGTGGGTGTACAAGCTATTGAAAACACTGACAGGTTAACTGGTGCAATACACACACCACATCAAAAAACACTTTGGGACAAAACAAAGAAAAACAAGAGGACTGCTTAGCACCCTCCTAGTCTGACTGTATGGGTGTACACCAACACGACTTTCGAAAAAAAGAGATTTTTTAACATTTTTTCATTCATTTTATACTATGTATATACATATATATAACAATAATAATAATAATGATGATAATAATAATAATAATAATAATGATAATAATAATAATGATAATGATAATTATAATAATGATAATAATAACAACAACGATGATGATGATGATGATGATGATGATGATGATGATGATGATGATGATGATGATGATGATAACGAGAACAATATCAAAACACGTATGTAATATAACAAATCAAAACACGTATGTAATATAACAAAACAAGACAGAGTACTGTTTTCCTTATTTCCCCTTAAGTGTTGTGCATTTAGACTTTGTTGTTATATACATAAACATATTGACATACAAACGCAAACTCCATTTGTTCAAACCATGAAAGACAAGCATAGCAACTATCTCATATACTTTAGAGATAATCGTTCCACACAATTTTCCCCTGATCACCCTCAGCAATATCAAACTGTACAGTGACTAATGCAAGTTAATAAACTTACATTACAAAAATATGAAGCCTATCATATTTTCCAACGAGAAAAATGGACTCTGTGTGTGTGTGTGTGTGTGTGTGTGTGTGTGTGTGTGTGTGTGTGTGTGTGTGCGCGCGCGCGGTGTGTGTGATGTGTGTGTGTGTGTGTGTGTGTGGGGTGTGCATGTGTGTGTGCATGTGTGTGTATGGTGTGTGTGTGTGTGTGTGTGTGTGTATGTGTGTGTGTGTGTGTGTGTGTGTGTGTGTGTGTGTGTGTGTGTGTGTGTGTGTGGCTTTCATTTAATGTCTATTCACTTAAGTGATTTTAGACAACAACAACAAAACAACAAACAAACAAAATTCATGAGGAGTGAAGAGTATACTTGGAAATGGTTAATCTTCAGGAAAAAGAAATGAACCAGAAAACAACTGTGCCGAAGACGAGAAGGAACAAAATCGCAAGACGTTATCATAATTAACGATTGAAACAGTAAAAGTGGCTAACCATAACATTGAACATGTGAAATAACGGCGTTTAAAGATAATTTGTGTGTGTGTGTGTGCGCGTGCGCGCGCGCGCGCGTGTGTGTGTGTATGTGTGTACGTGTGTGTGTGTGTGTGTGTGTGTGTGTGTGTGTGTGTGTCTGTCTGTCTGTCTTTGCGCGCGCGTGTGTGTATGTGTGTGTGTGTGTGTGTGTGTGTGTGTGTGTGTGTGTGTGTGTGTGTAGTGTGTGTGTGTGTGTGTGTGTGTGTGTGTGTGTGTGTGTGTGTCCCCAGCTGTGAACGAATATCTGATCCTCTAGGGAAAAGAAAAAGCAACAAGGAAGAGGAGATGGGCGCCACTCTCATAGTGCTGGCCTTTGTGAAAAAAAAAAAGGGATTTCCATATCCTCGCTCTTCTGTAGCCTTGTGAGTCTTGGGGCAACCTTTACCTTTAACTTTCAAAGAGACAGAGACGATGTAATGAATACACCATCAGCGATAAATAGAGTACCCGATGGCACATGAACCACTTAGGGCCCAAGCCTTCCTTAATACGCACCGCCTACACGCTGAGATAATAGATGGGGAAGGGGGGGGGGGGTAAAACCGGCTCACCACTTCAAGGGACTTCAAAGAGGGGGAAACCAACAACACCTTCCCTAGCCCCCCTCCGCCCCCCCCCCCCCCCCCCCCCCGCACGACTCGTGTGAGACTTGATCCATTCCAAATCCCCCCCCCCCCCGGCTCACACCCGCAGGACTGTGTGACAGTGGCGGCAAGTTCCACAAGTATGAAGTGAAGTCAGTGAGTTAAAGGGAACGAGTGAGAGCGGACTGACAATTTGACAGACAGTTAGACAGACAGCAGACAGACAGACAGACACGCAAGATAGACAGACAACAGTTAGACAAACATGCAGACAGAGACATACATCAGACATACAGACAGGCAGACAGACAGTCAGACAGACAGTCAACAGACAGACAGCAGACAGTCAGACATACAGACAGACAGACGGCAGGCAGACAGTGAGACAGACAAAGCAGACAGACGTCGTACAGTCAACAGACAGACACCGACAGCGACAGTTCACACAGACGCACAGACAGTCCACAGACAGACAGTCAGACAGACAGACAGTAGATAACAGACAGACAGTCTGACAGACAGACAGACAGTCTGACGACAGACAGACAGTCAGACAGACAGTTAGACAGACACAGACAGTCAGACAGAACAGTCAGACAGTTAGACAGACAGACAGACATAGTTCAGACAGTTAGACAGACACAGACAGTCGCAGGCATACAGTCAGACAGACAACCGTCAACAGACAGACAGTCAGACAGTCATGACACAAAACAGACACTCAGACAGACAGACAGTCAGACAGACAGACACCGACAGTTAGACAAACACAGACAATCAGACAGACAGACAGTCAGACAGACACACACAATCAGCAGACATCAGATAGACAGACAGACAGTAACCACACACAATCACAGACATCAGACAGACAGACAGACAGTCAGACAGACACACAACAAATCAGCAGACAGTCAACAGACACACACACAATCAGACAGACAGTCAGACACGACAGTCAGACAGACAGAACACACAACAATCAGCAGACAGTCAGACACACAGACAGACAGTCAGACAGACACACACAATCACAGACAGTCAGACAGACAGTTCAGACACACACGACATCAGCAGACAGTCAGACAGACAGACAGACGTCAGACAGACATAACACAATCACAGACAGTCAGACAGACACACAAACAGCAGACAGACAGACAGTCAGACAGACAACACAATCAGCAGACTGTCAGACAGACACACACAATCAGCAGACAGTCAGACAGACACACACACAGAGTCAGCAGACAGTCATACAACAGACAGTCAGACAGACAGACAACAGGTCAGACAGACAGACACAATCACAGACATCAGACAGACAGACAGTTTAACAGACACCACAATCAGCGACAGTCAGACAGACACACAACACACAGCTGTCAGACAGACAGTAGACAGACGCACAAATCAGACAGACAGTCAGAAACAGACAGACAGACAGACAGTCAGACAGACAGACAGTCAGACAGACACACACAATCACAGACAGTCAGACAGACAAAACAGACAGTCAGACAGACAACATCAGACAGACACGACAATCAGACAGACATACACACACACACATCAGACAGACAGACACACACACACAATCAGACAGACAGTTCAGACAGACAGACAGTCAACAGACAACACACACACACACAATCAGACAGACAGTCAGACAGACAGACAGTCAGACAGACACACACACAATCGATATACAGTCAGACAGACAGTCAGACAGATTCACGCACAATCAGACAGACAGTCAGACAGACAGACCGACAGCCAGAACACACACACACAATCAGACAGACAGGCAGACAGTCAGACACACACACAATCAGAGAGACAGACAGACAGTCAGACAGTTAGACACGCAGACAGCCAGGCAGACAGCCAGACAGTCAAACAGTCAAATATAGACGTATGTCATGTGTAAGCCCCAGGCCGGTCTGTTTCAGTATTGCATGGAGAAGGTCTTTCACAGCAAGTCAAGTCATGTACTGTAACGTCCCTTCTCTTTGGCAGTCTGAGACGTGGCCGGCTTGTTAACCCTTTGGCTCCCGCACCTTGTCCACTAACATCCTGCATTGTCAAACGTGC
>JAPXFY010000018.1:35011815-35024315 GCA_030674185.1 Monoplex corrugatus | reverse complement strand
ATGCTTTGCTCAATTGTTCAAATCAGAGTTAGTCATTTCTCCAATGGTATCCAGATGATTCATGTTTACTTTTTTGTGTCGACACGAGTAACATTCATTTATACATGCTTACATGTATACTACTTTGGCCAAAACTATGACCATCCTGTGTCATAAGAGATCTGGAACTTTCTATGTGAAATTCTGAGGTGTGAAGTTTGTCGCCAAAACAAAGTTATTTAGTCGTCATCATATCCTCCCCCTTCACCTTCTCTCTTCCCGCCCCAATCCACCATCTTTCCTTCCGATGAGCAATATCGACGAAACGTGTTGCGTTTGGAGAAGGGAAAATTACGCTAAAATTGTTCATAACCGGCTTCGACGGATATAGAAATATCCAGGGAGAGATTTGTCGTAGGGGCAACTCCAGTTTAATACCTGCTTAAGGTTAAGGGAACTCTAACAGCTGTGAAGGAGAAGAAATGAGCGACGCCCTGGCGCAAGTTTAGCTTTGAATATCATGAATGATGTCCCCAACGTTAATTAACCCAAAGATAGATTGGTGGGGTCGTGTACCTTAAGAATGAATTAATCTAAGCAGGTGTATGTCTACACGTCCCAGTTTTAAATCCGTTGCCTTGACTCTTCACCTCTGGAATCATTGATATCTGTAAGCACGGTGACTGCATAATCACTTGTGAATTAGCAGGACAGAATGAATGCAGGAAACAAGGAGAATATTTACAATTCTAATCTCGGATTTAGATGGTGTATATCTATCTATCTATCTATCTATCTATCTATCTATCTATCTATCTATCTATCTATTATATCTATCTATCTATCTATCTTCTATCTATCTATCTATCTTATCTATCTATCTATCTATCTATCTATCTATATCTATATATATATATACATAAATAAATATATACATAAATATATACATACTTACATACATAGTTACATACATACATACATACATACATGATGTATGTATGTATGTTTTGTATGTATGTATGTATATTGAACTGATATGTGGAATGTTGCATACACACATCTCTGCTTTGTACAAAAAATCCTTTCGATGGATTGAAAATACACCACAACAATAATGTTAATCAAGATGATCAAGCCATTCTTACAGTCTCCCGTTTAATAATCTTTAATACATATTTTTACAGAAAATCCAGTTTCTGTATTCTGGCTTTATATGTGTGTGTGAGTGTGTGTATGTGTGTGTGTGTGTGTGTGTGTGTGTGTGTGTGGTGTGTGTGTGTGTGTGTGTGTGTGTGTGTGTGGTCTGTGTGTGGTGTTGTGTGGTGTGTGTGTGTGTGTGTGTGTGTAGTTGTGTGCGTGCGTGGTGTGTGTGTGTGTTGTGCGTGTGTGGTGTGTGTGGTGTGTGGTCGGTTGCTGCGGCGCGCGCGTGTGTGTGTGTGTGTGTGTGTACGTGTGTGTCTGTGTATAACTCAATTAGCCAAGCAAGTGACTGACCAAATAAGCGACCAGATAGCTGGCTGTCACACACGCAGAGAGAGAAGAGAGAGGCAGACAGACAGACAGAAAGAGAGAGAGGCAGACAGACAGACAGAAAGAGAGAGAGAAAGAGAGAGAGAGAGAGAGAGAGAGAGAGAGAGAGATGAGAAGCCAGCAGATAGATACACAGACAAAATGACATGCATACATATACACATGCCAACGGACACACACACACATACATACTGCACACATGCATATACAGATATTGAAAAAACACCACATCAGTTCAACGTCTCCCTGCATAAGTTTTTAATGTATGTCCAATATGTTGATTAACCCAACAACAACAACAACAACAGCAGCAACAACAACAGCAATGTCAAAACAACAGTACAAACACAAAACAAACAACAAGAACAACAACAACCACGAAACAATAACAACCACAGAACAACAACAACAATCACAAAACAACAAAAACAAACACAAAAGAAGAATAACAACACGAAACAATAACAACCTCAGAACAACAACAACAGCCACAAAACAACAACCACAAAACAATCACAAAGCATTAACAGGCAAACCACAATACAACAACAAACGACAAACAACAAAATGGCTACAAGAGGAACACACACAACAACAACAAAAACCACAAAACAACAAAAAGAGCAACAAATAGACAACAACAACAACCACAAAACAACAAAAAAGAGCAACAAATAGACAACAACAACAACCACAAAACAACAAAAAGAGCAACAAATAGACAACAAAAAACAAAAACCAACAAAACCATCCGGCTAACAACAACAACAACAAAAGAACCCAACAACAGCAACCAAAAACATAACAACAACAACAACCACAACGCAACAGTAACAAACGACAATCACACAGCAACAGCCTCCACAAAACGTAAGTAACAATAATGATAACAAAACGATGACAACAACAATCATAAAACAACAATAACAACGACAACGACAAAACGGCCACAAAGCAAATACGTCAACAACAACACCCACAAAACAACAAAAAGAGTAACAATCAGACAATAATAAACACCACAAAACATCAGTAAAAAACAACAACAACAACAACAACAATCACAAAATAACAACAACAGTAACAACAACAATCACAAATAATAACAACAACAACAACCACAAAGCAACAATAACAAACAACAACCACACAGCAACAGCCACCACAAAAAGTAACAACAATGATAACAAAACAACGACGACAACAACACAAATCACAAAACTACAACAATAACAACCGCCCACTGCCACAAAACAACAACAATAACAACCGTCACTGCCACAAAACAACAACAATAACAACCGCCATGCCACAAATCAACAACAATAACAACCGTCACTGCCGCAAAACAACAACAATAACAACCGTCACTGCCACAAAACAACAACAATAACAACCGCCACTGCCACAAAACAACGACAACAGCAATCACAAAACAACAAAATCAAAGAAACAACAATAACACCAACTACAAAACAATAACATCAACAACAACAAAGCAACAAATTGACACTGATACTAATCCGCCCCTTTACAATCAAAACAAGATCACAGCAAACACCAAACCCAACACTGACACGCTGTAACTTCGGTTTGAACATCTGCCCTTACTTCAGGGGCCTGCTTGGCACAGAGGCAGAGGTCCCGCTTTCCAGTCTTACTGCATGAGTTCGATTATGGGTGGGGAAAACCCCCAGCTTTGATTGGATACATATAGACATGGTGACATACAGACATGATGACATATAGACATGATGACATATAGACATGGTGACATATAGACATGGTGACATATAGACATGGTGACATATGGACAAAGTGACATACAGACATGATGACATGTAGATACGGGGTGACATATAGACAAAGTGACATACAGACATGGTGACATGTAGATACGGGGTGACATATAGACATGATGACATATAGACATGATGACATATAGACATGGTGACATATAGACATGATGACATATAGACATGATGACATATGGACAAAGTGACATACAGACATGATGACATGTAGATACGGGGTGACATATAGACATGGTGACATATAGACATGATGACATATAGACATGATGACATATAGACAAAGTGACATACAGACATGGTGACATGTAGATACGGGGTGACATATAGACATGGTGACATATAGACAAAGTGACATACAGACATGGTGACATGTAGATACGGGGTGACATATAGACATGGTGACATAAAGACAAAGTGACATATAGACATGGTGACATGTAGATACGGGGTGACATATAGACATGGTGACATATAGACAAAGTGACATATAGACATGATGACATGTAGATACGGGGTGACATATAGACATGGTGACATATAGATACGGGGTGACATATAGACATGATGACATGTAGATACGGGGTGACATATAGACATGATGACATATAGATACGGGGTGACATATAGACATGATGACATGTAGATACGGGGTGACATACAGACATGGTGACATGTAGATACGGGGTGACATATAGACATGATGACATATAGACAAAGTGACATATAGACATGGTGACATGTAGACATGATGACATAGAGACATGATGATATGTAGATACGGGGTGACATATAGACATGATGACATATAGACAAAGTGACATAGACATAGTGACATGTAGATACGGGGTGACATAGAGACATGATGATATGTAGATACGGGGTGACAAACAGACATGATGACATACAGACATGATGACATACAGACATGGTGACATGTAGACATGATGACATATAGACATGGTGACATGTAGATACGGGGTGACATAGAGACATGGTGATATGTAGATACGGGGTGACATAGAGACATGGTGATATGTAGATACGGGGTGACATAGAGACATAGTGACATGTAGATATGGGGTGACATAGAGACATAGTGATATGTAGATACGGGGTGACATAGAGACATGGTGACATACAGACATGATGACATTTAGACATGATGACATATAGACATGATGACATATAGACATGATGACATATAGACATGATGACATATAGACATGATGACATATAGACATGATGACATATAGACATGATGACATATAGACATGATGACATATAGACATGATGACATATAGACATGATGACATATAGACATGATGACATATAGACATGATGACATATAGACATGATGACATATAGACATGATGACATATAGACATGATGACATATAGACAAAGTGACATATAGACATGATGACATATAGACATGATGACATTTAGACATGATGACATATATATATAGACATGATGACATATAGACATGATGACATATAGACAAAGTGACATATAGACATGACGACATATAGACAAAGTGACACACAGACATGGTGACATGTAAACACGGTGCATGTAGACAAAGTGACATATAGACATGATGACATATAGACAAAGTGACACACAGACATGGTGACATGTAGATACGGGGTGACATATAGACACGATGACATATAGACATGGTGACAAACAGACATAGTGACATAAACACAGTGACATATAGACAAAGTGACATACAGACACAAGGTGACATATAGACATGATGACATATAGACAAAGTGACACACAGACATGGTGACATGTAGATACGGGGTGACATATAGACACGATGACATATAGACATGGTGACAAACAGACATAGTGACATAAACACAGTGACATATAGACAAAGTGACATACAGACACAAGGTGACATAGAGACATGGTAACAAACAGACATAGTGACATAGTCACAGTGACATAGAGACATAGTGAAATATAGAGACTGTGACATGTAGACACGGTGACACACTGACACGGTGATATGTGGACACTGTGAAATGTAGACACGGTGACATACAAAATGGTGACCTATAGACACGTTAATACTAAGACATGTAGACATCATGATATGTAGACAGAGTGACATACAGACACGGTGACATGAAACACGGTGACATACAGACACAGTGACATGTAGACACAGTGACATATAGACATGGTGACATATAAACATATGACATGTACACACACAGTGACATATAGACATGGTGACATATAAACATATGACATGTACACACAGTGACATATAGACATGGTGACATATAAACATATGACATGTACACACAGTGACATATAGACATGGTGACATATAAACATATGACATGTACACACAGTGACATATAGACATGGTGACATATAAACATATGACATGTACACATAGTGACATATAGACATGGTGACATATAAATATATGACATGTACACATAGTGACATATAGACATGGTGACATATAAACATATGACATGTACACACAGTGACATATAGACATGGTGACATATAAACACGGTGACATATTCAGCTTGATCCCCCCCCCCCCCCCCAATCTTCCTCTCTTGGTCTTGTCTGCTGCATGAACGGCAGTCAGCCGAACGATGTCAGAGAATTGACCAGCAGGCCATGAACTTAATGACAAGAAGGAGTATTTATTAACAACAACAACAACAACAGCAACACAACAACAACGACAACGACAACAACAACAACAACGACAAAAACCAAACCCAAAACCTGACTTGCCAGGGACTGACTGTTAAGTCAGGCAAATGTAAATAGACTGTTATAGCCATGAGAAAGGGGGAAAAAGGATGAGAACAAACAAGCAACAACGAAATGAAAAAAAGAGTGTGAGAGAGAGAAAAGAGAGAGAGAGAGAGAGAGAAAGTGAGAGAAGAGAGAGAGAGAAAGAGAGAGAGAGAGAAGAGAGAGAGAAAGAGAGAGAGAGAGAGAAGAGAGAGAAAAAAAAGAGAGAGAGAGAAAGAAAGAGAGAGAGACAGAGACAGAGAGAGAGAGAGAGAGAAAGAGAGAGAGAAAGAGAGAGAGAGAGAGAAAGAGAGAGAGAGAAAGAGAGAGAGAGAAAGAGAGAGAGAGAAAGCGAGAGGGAAAGAGAGAAAGAGAGAGACAGAGAGAAAGAGAGAGAGAGAGAAAGAGAGAGAGAAAGAGAGAGAGAGAAAGAGAGAGAGAGAGAACGGACACACGAGAAAGGGAGAGAATGGTAAGAACAAATAAACGACAAAGAAGTACACAGAGAGACAAAACTACGTACGATAAAGGGAAAGAAGCGTGACAACAAACAAACAAACAACAACAACAACAAAAAGAAGATACACAAAGAGACAGAACAGACCAACGAGAAAAGGACAAAAGTCTGAGAACAAACAAATAGCAAGGAAATACACACAAGTTCAAGACTTTAACTACCTTGGCAGCTACATTGACTCCACAGAACAAGACGTCAACACCAGACTCGGAAATGGCTGGGGCGCACTAAATCAACTGGACAAAATGTGGAAATCCAATCTACCAGACAACCTGAAAAGGAACTTCTTCCGAGCAGTAGTGGAGTCCGTTCTTACATATGGGTCAATCTCTTGGACCCTAACAACGACATTGGAGAGGAAGATTGATGGAGCTTCTTGCAGCCCTGAACAAATCCTGGAGAGAACATCCAACTAACAAAGAGTTATATGGCAAGATTCCACCAATCAGTAAATCAATACGTCAACAAAGACTGCGCTTCGCGGGACACTGCTGGCGTAGCAAAGAAGAACTGGTGGGGGATGTTCTACTATGGAGACCCAGCCACGGCAAACAAAGACCAGGACGTCCAAAGAAGACCTTTATCGACCAACTATGGATGATACGGGCTGTCAGTATGATGAACTACCTACTGCAATGTCTGATAGAGAAAGATGGAAGAAACGTGTCATAGATGGCTGAGCAAGCTCGACATTATGATGATGATGACACAAAGAGACAAAACAGACCTACAAGAAAGGGACAGAAGAGTGAGAACAAATGGTAACGACAAGGCACTCCAAGAGAAAAAAACAGACCTACAAGAAAGGGACAAACGGGTGAGAACAAATAATAACAAGAAAGACACACAGAGACAAAAAACAGACCTACAAGAAAGGGACAGAAGGGTGAGAACAAATAATAACAAGAAAGACACACAGAGACAAAAAACAGACCTACAAGAAAGGGACAGAAGGGTGAGAACAAATAATAACAAGAAAGACACACAGAGACAAAAAACAGACCTACAAGAAAGGGACAGAAAGGTGAGAACAAATAATAACAAGAAAGACACAAAGAGACAAAACAGACCTACAAGAAAGGGACAGAAGGGTGAGAACAAATAATAACAAGAAAGACACACAGAGACAAAACAGACCTACAAGAAAGGGACAGAAGGGTGAGAACAAATAATAACAAGAAAGACACACAGAGACAAAAAACAGACCTACAAGAAAGGGACAGAAGGGTGAGAACAAATAATAACAAGAAAGACACAAAGAGACAAAACAGACCTACAAGAAAGGGACAGAAGGGTGAGAACAAATAATAACAAGAAAGACACACAGAGACAAAACAGACCTACAAGAAAGGGAAAGAAGAGAGAACAAATAATAACAAGAAAGACACACAGAGACAAAACAGACCTACAAGAAAGGGACAGAAGGGTGAGAACAAATAATAACATGAAAGACACAAAGAGACAAAACAGACCAACGAGAAAAGGAAAGATGGATGAGAACAAACAACAAGGAGATGCACAAACAGACAAAACAGACCCATGAGAAAAGGACAGAAAGGTAAGAACAAACAAACAACAAGAAGATACACAAAAGAGACCTACAAGAAATGGACAGAGGTTTGAGAACAAACAACAAGAAGAAAATACACAAACAGACAAAACAGACCCACCAGAAAGGGGGAAAAAGTGAGAACAAAAAACCCAAAAAAAACACAGAGATACGCAAACAGACAAAACAGACCCACGAGAAAGGGAAAGAAACGTGAGAACCAATAATAACAACGAGATACACAAAGGGATAGAACAGACCTTTTATTCGTCAGACCAGACAAGTATTTCAGTCTGTGGAGTAAACAAATCTACATGGTGAGCTACAGTTACTGTGACATACTACACACGGTAACATGGACACAGCAAAATAGGCATGATGACATAAAATCATAAGGAAACACGAACACAGTGACCAAAGACGTGGTGATTTATAGACACGGTGACATATAGACACGTTGAGATGGATACAGCAAAATAGACATGGTGACATAAAGGCATGATGAAACGTGAACACGGTGACCTCTAGAAATGGTGATTTATAGACACAGTGACATATAGACACGGTGACATATACACAAGATGAACTATAGACACAGTGACATATAGTGAAAAGACGTTACATCAACAACAAAAAAGTCCATTTTGTCACTCTTTCGTCTTCCGTTGTCGCTTGTCCTCATCTTTACAAGGGAGACAATCTTATGTCCTTCTCTCGGAGGTATTACAATCTATCTACGTTTGCCTTACGTCGAGGTGAAAACATGAACGACAAACTCTTTCAAAACCTGGCCGTGGTAGAAAATCCATTCTTTTTCACACAAACTATCAACAGTTTGGGTCTTCTCCATCACATGACACCACCGGCGTTAATGCATTATGGAATTCATCCCTAGCGCGGAGACGTTATCGTAGAGAAAACTGAAACTGAAACTGAACTCACATGGCACCACCGGCGTTAATGCACATGGAATTCATTCCTAGCGTGGAGACGTTATCTTGGGGGAAACTGAAACTGAAAATGAAACTGGAATTGAAACTAAGAAGGCATCCTGACCACCGAATTCTTCCCAAGGCCACCTGGATAGATTCCCTTCCCCCTTATCTGCGCCAATAATACGTGGGGTATGGTGTGCTGGTCGTGTAACCTGTCCATTGTGGCCAGTTCAAAAAGTTCTGGCGAATCTCGCTGCAATTCACTGTCGGGTTGCTGCACACACACACACACACACGTGTACACACGCGCGCGCGCGCACACACACACACACACACACACACACACACACACACACACACACACACACACACACACACACCACAGAGGCAGACATTCATACGCACACAGACAGACACATAAACACACACAGATAAGATACAGGCAGAAATACACACACAGAGACACAGACACTCTCATACACATACACACATATAGGCACCCCACATACACACACACACCACACACACACACACACACACACACCCCAACACAAGCAGACACAAACACAGATACAGGCAGACATACACACGCACACAGACACACACACGCACACACACAGGCAGACATTCACACGCACACAGACAGACACATAGACACATACACACACAGATGAGATACAGGCAGACATACACACACACACAGACACACACTCATACACATACACATATATAGGCATACACACACACACGCATGCGCACACACACACACACACACACCAACACACAACACACACACACACAAGCAGACTCAGACACAGATACTGGCAGACATACACACGCACACAGATACACAGACACACAAACACACACATAGATACAGAAACAGGCAGACATACAGACACACAAACAGACACAACCAGATTTACACACGCACACAGACAGACACAGAGAGACACGTACACACATACACACACACACACACATACACACACACACACACACACAGATACAGCCACAGGCAGACAGACTCACGCACACAGACAGACACAGACCCAACGTACACACACACACACACACACACACACACACACACACACACACACACACACATGCACACACACATACACATACACAACACACACACACACACACACACACACACACAAGATACAGAAACAGGCACACATACACAGACACAGACACAGGCAGACATACACACGCACACAGACAGACACAGACCCACACGTACACACACGCACACAAAGACACACACAGACACATTTACAGACACACACAGATACAAAAACAGGCAGACATACACACACACACACAAAGACCAGACACAGACACAGACACACACACTCACACACACACACACACACACACACACACACACACACACACACACACACACACACACACACACCCCACCACACACACACACACACACCAACACACACACCAACACACACACAGACATATCTATATCAGTACATGTATGCATGAACGCATGTATACACATTCACACGCGCATACGTACATGATACCATACGCACGCCCACGCACACACGTGAATATTATGTAAAACATCCCAACAGATCCAAATAAATAAGGTTGGAATTATCGGCCCTTGTCGACTCATACCGCCAAGATGAGCTGTTTGGGGTGGAATCATTGAAAAGACGAGGACACACAGACAGGTCTCATCCACACACAATGGATACGTAGTTGAAGATGTTGCTAGTATTTTCTGCTAGTGTTGTATCCCTCGGGCCTGGTTGACGTCAAGATATATTATGGAAGTAAGTGTAGAGTGCAGACAGCTCTGTCACGCAGTCCCAATTCAGAATGGAACTCAATTATCATCATGCTCAAGTACCCTGCCGCATGGCGTTGGCGATCATGATCCTCCATACGCATCTATCCTTTATCGCCACAAGGACATCTTCCACCTTCTCTGTCCTCAGCCAACCTGCAAGTCCCTCCAATATTTTCCCCCTGGGTCTACCTGGTGTTCTCTTTCCCTCCAGCTTTCCTGTTGTGACCAGGTGCTCTAATTCCCCTTTCCTCATAAAATGTATACATGTAAATGTTGCTTGTCTTTTCCTAATCTTCCTTATCAATGATCTTTTTGTGTCTGCCTCCATCAAGACTATCTCGTTTGTTTTTTTTGCTGTCCATAGAACTCTCAACATTCTGGAACTCAATAGCATCATGATTTTCATCTCTGTCGTCATCATCATCACAGAATTATGAAATTTTATTCCAGATTTAGAGGCCTTCAATGTGGCGTTGGAAATGGGACAGAAAAAGAAAGAAAATCAGTAAATGTTTGCATGCACACAAAGCATACACACTCACACGTACGTACATACGTACATGCACATGAAACCCAACATGCGCTCACGCACACGCACATATTAAACCTTTGACTCTCTGCACCCAACCCACCAACTACAAAAACTTAAAGCCTTTGAATCCCTCACCCTATCCACCAGCTTCCTGCAGGAAGCTGATGGATAGAGTGAGGGAATCAAAGGATTACGTTTTTGCTGTGCTAGCATGGTTGACACTGCAGGATGCTGGTGGACAGGGCGCGGGAGTCAGAGGGTTAACCAATCAGCTCAACATACAAATGAAGAAGAAGAAGAAAAAGAGGACGAAAAGAAGATGATAATGAAGAAGAAAAAGGAGAGGGGGAGGGGGGAGGAAAAACTAGTTAGAACGACCTCAAAGTTTTTCGTACTTGTACCTGTTCAAACGATAACAAAAACATGATGGTGATGATGGTGATGGTGATAATGAGGGTGATGATGACGATGGTGGTGGTGGTGGTGGTGTGATGATGATGATGATGATGATGATGATGATGATGATGATGATGACGACGACGACGACGACGACGACATAATGATGACGACGATGGTGATGATGACGACGATGGTGATGACGACGATGGTGATGATGACGACGATGGTGATGACGACGACGAAGATGGTGACGACGACGAAGATGACGGTGATGATGATGATGACGATGATGATGATGATGATGCTGATGATGGCGACGACGACGATGATGGTGACTGTGACAACAACGATGATGATGATGATGAATGAGATGAGATGATGACGACGACGACGACGACGACAATGATGATGGTAGGGGTGGTAGTGGTGGCGGTGGTGCCTGTGATGGTGATAGCGATCAGGATGATGATGACAACGACAATGACGATGATGATGATGACAATGATGGCGATGGTGAAAATGATGATGACGACGAAAAGGAGGACTTACTAATGAGAGGGTGACTCAAAACTTCGTGCTTGCAGCTCTTCGAACAACAAGCCCTCAGAGAAAAAACACAGCACGTGTGTCAAGGTCACTTGCCGTA
>JAPXFY010000018.1:35004315-35006815 GCA_030674185.1 Monoplex corrugatus | reverse complement strand
GCGTGCGTGTAAGATGTTTATGTAAATTATGTGTGTGCAAGTTATGTGGACGTACATGAATGTGTATACGAGCTTGTTGTTCATGTTTACGGGGCATGCGTGTAAGATGTTTATGTAGGTTACGTGTGTGCAAGCTGTGTGGATGTGCATGTACATGCAGGCGTACAGACGCTTGTTTGTATGCACTTACTCGTTACTTCATCCACAATGGCGCTGTCAATTCTCTGTGACTGATAGCCAGGCTTCATGAGAGCCTTGACCATCTCATGGAAATAATCAAACACCATGTCAGGCTTGTTGAACAGGTGTCGAAAAGCTACCTCTCTGAAACATGTACATTTAGTTAGTTATCAGTTAGTTACTTAGTTGGTTGGTTGGTTGGTTGGTTGGTTGGTTGGTAAGTTAGTTATTTAGTTAGTTGTTGGTTGGTTGGTTGGTTGGTTGGTTGTTGGTTGGTTGGTTGTTAGTTGGTTGGTTGGTTGATATAGTGAGTTATTAGTTAGTTAGTTGGTTGGTTGGTTGGTTGGTTAGTTAGTTAGTTAGTTAGTTAGTTAGTTAGTTAGTTAGTTAATTAGTTAGTTCGTTTGTTCGTTCGTTCGTTCGTTCAGTTCTTCGTTCGTTCGTTCGTTCGTTCGTTCGTTCGTTCGTTGCTAAGTTGGTTGACTGACCAGTCAGTAGTCAGTCAGACAGCGTCAGTCGGTTTGTTAGTCAGTTAGTCAGTCAGTCAGTCAGTCAGTCGTTGGGTGTTGTAGTTAGTTAGTTGTTTGTTAGATAGTTAGTTAGTTAGTTAGATAGTTAGTTAGTTAGTTAGATTAGTAAGTTAGTTAGTGTTTAGTTTAGTTAGTTAGTTAGTTATAGTTGAGTAGTGTTGTGTTAGGTAGTTAATAGTTACTTTTGTTTTAATAACCAGCCGACAGCGCGTAGAGCCATATCAGGGCTATAACCATTTCAAAACATACATAATACTTCAACAGGAAAAAAAAAAAGAAAAAGAAAATTAAGTACACATATCAATGCATTCGCGCTCATAATCTAAGTCATCGGAGAGATAGCGGAGGGAAAACGGCCAACAGTAAGACCCCACCTGCGCTACAAGGACGCATGCAAGAGGATCTGCAGGCCTTGGGCATCAATCGACCTGAAGTCATGGGAAGGCTCTGCCTCAGACAGAACACGCTGGAGGTAGTTAATGAAGCAAGGCCTGTCCATTGCTTGAAAAGACGCTTACACAATAGTCCAAGGCAAAGCAGTAGAGAAGGCTGACGACCAAGCGGACAGACCAGAATCAGGATTTATCGGCACCATCTGTTGGAGGGACTGTCACTCCCAGGCATGTCTTTCTAGCCACACATGACGCTGCACCAGAGCAAGACATACAGACGTCCAGAGTGCAGTCCCAAAGTCTTTCGAGAGTGGTGGATGCCAGAAACAGGTTAGTTATCCAAAACAAGTGTGATTGCTTAAATAGTTTTTTTTCGTGTTCATTTTTTTCTTGAAACAAATTAGTTAAATAGTTAAATAGTGAGTGAGTGAGTGAGTGAGTGAGTAAGTGAGTGAGTTAGCGAGTGGGTGGGTGAGTGAGTGAGTTAATTGGCTAGTCAGTTGGTTTGGTTAGATAGGTACGAAGGTAGATTGGTGGGTCATCATCATCAGGTGCCCTGCCGCATGGCGTTGGCGATTAGGGACTTCCATCTGTCTCTATCTCTTGTTGCCCCTAGCATCTCCCCCACCCTCCTCGTCCCCAGTCCACTCTGCAAGTCCCTCCAGCATTCTCTCCCTGGGTCTACCTGGTGCTCTCTTTCCCTCCAGCTTTCCCGTTGTGACCAGGTGCTCCAAATCCCCCTTCCTCATAAAATGGACTATAAATGTTGCCTGTCTTTTCCTAATCTTCCTTATTATGAGTGATCTACTTGTGTCTGCCTCCATCAAGACTGTCTCGTTTGTTTTCTTTGCTGTCCATGGAACTCTCAACATTCTTCTTAGAAACCACATCTCGGCTGCCTCAATCTTGTTCTGGCTTTGCTTGTTGACTGTCCACGCCTCATCCGTACAACAGTATTGGTTCTCTATAACATTCAAGAACTCTCTTCCTGATGTTAACTGATAGGCATTTGTTGGTATGAATGCTTGTCATCTTCTTGAATGCTGTTTTGGCTTGGCCGATTCTGCGGCTATTTCTGATGTGCATCTGCCGTCTGATGAAATGATCGTTCCCAGGTATTTGAATTTATCAACCTGTGTCAAGGTTGTGCCATTTGTTGTTATTTGGTAGGTAGGTAGGTAAATCGGTAGGTAAATAGGTGTGAAGGTAGATATGTACTGCGTACGTATGCACATACGTACGAAAGTACATACGTAGATAGGTAGGTAGGTAGGTAGGTAGGTAGGTGGGTGGAAGTTTGGTAGCTAGTCAGATAGGTAGTCAGTCAGTACGTCAGTCGGTCAGTTAGTCAGTTAGTTAGTAAGTCAATCAGTTAATCAGTCAGTCAACCAGCCAGTT
>JAPXFY010000018.1:34906815-34996815 GCA_030674185.1 Monoplex corrugatus | reverse complement strand
AACATTCATAAGTGACCGAAGTATAGTCGCTAAAATAGGTAATACATACTCTGAAAAGCGATCTGTAAACATGGGAATTCCTCAGGGTTCCGTAATATCTCCTCTATTATTTAATATTTTGATCTATGACCTACCAGCTCAAGTCTCAAACAATGTAAACGTTGCTCAATACGCTGATGATATAGCGATCTGGATGAATGTTTCGTTAAAAAGGAAGACTTCCTTGAGAGAAATAAAATACATTAAAAAGGTCTATCAACATGAAATTAATAATATTTTCACTTACTTGACAGTTAACGGTCTGGAAATATCCAATGAAAAAAGACACATGATGCTTTTTAATAATGGTCTCAGTCCGAAAGAAGTACCGTTGTTTAAAATTGGTGATGAGGAACTGAAATATACTACTCACGTGAAATTTCTGGGAGTACAATTGACTTCTAGTTTACAGTGGAAAGAACATGTTGATGCCTTGTTATATAAAGCTATAAAAAGCTATAATTTAATAAGAATTATTAGTAAACAGTCCTGGGGACAGGACACTAAAACGTTGTTACATCTTGTCACAGCTTTAGTCAGATCTAAGTTGGCTTATGGTCAAGAGGTCTATTTTTCAGCTCCAAAATGCTACTTGAAAAAACTTCAAAGCTTAGATAGTAAAGCTATTAAATGTGTTCTTGGGGTACCGGTGTATACAAAAACACAAGAAGTATATAAAACAGCTGGCATCCTTCCTTGGAAGATTGGAGGAAGTTATCAACTGCTAAATATATAGTTATAGCAAATGCAGTAGCTAATTATGCCAGTACGGAACTTAAAATTCGGTCTGACATCCATTTCCCCAAGAGAGCAAGAACAATAAAGTCACAAGAAACAATATCCACTTACACAAATGAGCTCTTCAAACTTTCTCACGTATTACCTAACAAAGTTTCACATAAAATGATATGTTGTCCTCTACCCCCCTGGGAACTGTCCAATGCTACTTTTGATATCAACTACACTGATACTGACCTGACAAAAGATATTAATCCACACTTGTTAGCAATTGATGTTCTGTCACATCTACACAAAAAATATTCACATTACTTAAAAATCTTTACAGATGGCTCTGTTCTAGATGATGGTAAAGCAGGCGCTGGCTTTCTAATTCCTAAATTTAAAGTAGAAAAGGCTTACTCTTTAGGACAGGGACATTCAATCTTCACTTCTGAATTAGTTGCCATCCTAATGGCACTGAAATATATAGTAGATCTACCCATAACTTTGTTTAGTATCCTATTATGTGTAGAATCGAAATCTGCATTACAATCCTTAAAATGTTGCGAACATAAAGTAAATAGTTCGTTAATATTTGAGATAAAATTTCTAATTCATTGTTTAATAACAAATAATACACAGGTTACTTTTTGTTGGATCCCATCACACTGTGGTATCCTTTTTAACGATCGGGTCGACAGAATAGCAAAAAATTCAGCAATGAATAGGGCTGGCAGTACTAAACTTGATTTACCACTCTCTGAACATGAAATGAATGCTATAATAAAAAACAAAGTAAAAGCGCAATGTGACCTTCACCCCTTCTCGGTAAATTACCAGGGTTTTACAAGACAAGAAATAACTTTAGCTTTCAGATTAACTCTCAATTCACTTCGAACTAAATTTAGTAAAACTATCAAATGTATCTGTGGTGATTTTATAACAGTTGATATATATATATATATATATATATATATATATATATATATATATATTATAATATATATATTTACATTATATGTATATATATATATATATATATTATATATATATATATATATATGTATGTATATATACACACACACACACACACACACACACACACACACACACACCACGCACGCATGCACGCACGCACAACCTTTTGTGTTGTCAGCGAATGCGACCTTATTTCCCTGCGTCATTTACAAACTTAAAACAGAAAAATACTGATTTCACTCTGTATTTACACATTGCTAGACGTTTACTGCACAGTCCTGTAGGTCGTTTCCTTTGATTCAGCCCAATTGTTTTATACCTGTAACTCCCACACAGCCCCGAGAAATCCGATGAAGCCTGACTGATATAATGTTCTGATTGTTTTTCTTTTGTTCGTTAATTTGTTTGATGTTACATTAATGTTACCTTAATTGAATTTGTTTGATGTTACATTAATGTTACCTTAATTGATACAATGCCTTCATGATTACATAGATTCATTCATTCCTTACGCACCTTTTTTTTTTTTTTCCCCCGTCTAAAAGCACATATGTGAATAGACGTTAAAAGAAATAACGAACATATATATATATATATATATATATTATATATATTATATATATATATATATATTTACATATTGTATGCTATGTATATGTATATATATATATGTATGTATACACACACACACACACACATACACACACACACGCACGCACGCACGCACGCACACACACACACACACACACACACACACACACGGATCAATTCTATCATTACCCGACCTACAACAGTTATAAACATTAATCTCATTCGATATTTCTTTCAACGTGTATTCACATAATTTGCTTTTAAACGGTGTCAGCAGTTGTATAGATGGACAAGTCATTGAAAGACTAAAGAGTCAACAGCAAATCAAACTTAGCACGTGCTAAAAGTGTGACCTACTTTTTGAGTGACTGCGGAGGTGCTTCTGGTCCTCTTCGGTGCTGCCATAGACAGTGGATCCATCGATGAAGGCCGTTACAATGTTGATCTGTTCACGGGGAACTGAAACACCACGACGAGGAAGAGGATGAGGATGAGGGTGTGATGAGGATGGGGGTGATGAGGATGATGCGGAGGCAGATGAGGACGATGGTAGTGGTCGGGACGATTGACAGCGACGATGGTAACGACAACACCGATGAGGATGGTGACGATGATGATGACGATGATGATGACGATGATGATGATGCTAAGACGACGACGACGACAATGACAACAACGATGATGATGATGATGGTGATGATGATGATGATGACGACGACGACCATGATCATGATTGATGACGTCGACGACGACGACGACCATGATGATGATGATGATGTGATGATGGGGGTGTGGTGGTAGTGGTGGCGGTGGTGGTGATGATGGTGATGATGATAGAGGTGTGGTGGTGGTGGTAGTGGTGTGGTAGTGGTAGTGGTGTGGTGGTGGTGGTGGTGGTGGTGGTGGTGACGTTGATGGTGACGATGATGATGATGATGATGATGGCGATGATGATGTTGATGTGTTGATGGTGATGGTGATGGTGATGGTGATGGTGATACTTTACGGCGAGGACTTCGGCTTGAAAGCCAGACTGACACAAGTTGCTGGCTAGACTGGCATACTTTTCAGTGTTGTAGAAATGGGCTTCCTCCATTCTACTTGCATATGGCACAGTGAACTTGATCAGAATCATAGGTTTTGATAAATGGGAGTGGGGTATTATATGTATATCCGATATCACCACATACAGCAATTACTGTTTGACTGATTTTTTTTTAATTAAGGAGAAGTAAGTTTTTAGTGTTTGGTTTAACTTTTGACTCCCGCACACAATCCACCAACTGCAAGAACTTAACCCTTTGACCCTCCCACCCTATCCACTAGCTTCCTGCAGGAAGCTGGTGTGAAGTCAAAGGGTTAAGTTTTGCTTCGTTGGCAAAGTTGACAGGGTGAGGAAGTCAAATGGTTACGTTTTTGCTTTCCTAGCATAGTTGACAATGCAGGATGCTGGTAGACAGGGTGCGGGAATCAAAGGGTTCAAAAGAAAAGCGTGTAATATATAACCCAGCAGCAGTTGTGTTTAGCAGGTCATGATTTTCTCGTTGACTTTGATGCAGCAAGTATGTTCTAATATGTAATTAGTACAAAAAGTTGTTACCGTTGTTGTTGCTGTCTGGACATTATTTTGATAGTAAACAAAAGACTGAATTTTTACGCACAAAATCGGTCTTTCTGTAAATGTTATTTATCGGTGAAAACATTAATTCAGAACAGTGAGGAATACCTTGTGCGTAATTTTATACAAAAGAAACATGTCTGTGGGCCGTAGGTTTCAATACATTTCTGTCATTGTAGATGTGATGTGCGTGTACAGTTGTATATAACTATGTGGATTTGACTTGAAAATACTTACAAATTTGAATCCAAATGACCTTCAGCGGTCAAGCAAACAGGAACCAAAAAAACAATTTCAATTTCAATTTCAATTTCTCAGGATGACGTCTCCACGCTCGGAATGAATTCCATATGCACTAACGTCACACGTGCCATGTGATGGAAAAGATCGAGACTGATCACGGCACAAGCCTTAAGCCAGCACAGAATAGGCAAAACAATTTTTGTTTTCAATTTCAGTTTCTCAAGATGACGTCTTCGCGCTCGGAATGAATTCCATATGCACTATTGTCACACGTGCCATGTGATGGAGAAGATCAAAGAATGATCATGGCACACGCCTTAAGCCTGCACATAAATTTATGAGCTGGCCAGGTCCTGAGGTCCTACCTAGATAGTTCCATAACCCTGGGGTCGTAGGGGAGTGAGGTGACAGAGACCGAAAAACAAAAATAGAATCAGGACTCGAATTTGATACAAGAAGACAGAACAAGACAGGCGCTAATGTCTTCTGGTACCTGTGTGTTTACACGCTGGCAGTCATTTTGACCAAGGTATCTTATTACTTTATGTGTATAACTGTATTCTACGTGTATTATATGGTGTTTGCATTATATAGTTGTCTAATTAGATACACGTTCTGATTCGTGTGTTTGTTGTTGTGTGTGTGTGTGTGTGTGTGTGTGTGTGTGGTGTGTGGTGTGTGTGTGTGTGTGTTGTGTGTGTTGTGTGTTGTGTGTTTGTGTGTGTGTGTGTGTGTGTGCGTATGTAGGTGTGTGTATGTGTGTGTTTGTGTGTGTGCGTATGTAGGTGTGTGTGTATGTGTGTGTTTGTGTGTATGCGTATGTAGGTGTGTGTGTGTGTGTGTTTGTGTGTGTGCGTATGTAGGTGTGTGTGTGTATGTGTATGTGTGTGTTTGTGTGTGTGTGTAGTGGTTGGTGTGTATGTGGTGTGTGTGTGGTATGTGTGTGTGTTTGTTTGTGTGTCGTATGTAGGGTGTGTGTGTGTATGTGTGTTGTGTGTGTGGTTGTGGTGTTGTGTATTGTGTGTTGTGTGTGTGGATGTAGTGTGTGTGGTATGTTGTGTTGTGTGTGTGCGTTGTGGTGTGTGTGTTTGTGTGTGTTTGTGTGTGTGTGGTATGTAGGTGTGTGTGTGTGTATGTGTGTGTTTGTGTGTGTGGTATGTGTGTTGTGTGTGTGTTGTAGTTGTGTGTGTGTTGGTTGTGTTGTGCGTATGTAGGTGTGTGTGTGTTATTGTGTGTTTGTGTGTGTGTTGTGTTGTAGGTTGTGTTATGTAGGTGTGTGTTGTAGTGTGTGTGTGTGTGTGTATTTGTGTGTGTTTGTTGTGTGTGTGTGTATGTGTGTGTGTTGTGTGTTGTGTGTGTTTGTGTGTGTGTGTTATGTAGGTGTGTGTGTGTATGTGTGTGTGTGTGTGTGTGTGTGTGTGTATATGTAGGTGTGTGTGTGTAGTGTAGTGTGTGTGTGTGTGTGTGTGTATGTAGATGTGTGTGTGTGTGTGTAATTGTGTGTGCATTGTAGGTGTGTGTGTATGTGTATGTGTGTGTTGTGTGTGTGGTACGTAGTGTGTGTGTGTGTATGTAGTGTGTGTGTGTTGTATGTAGGTGTGTGTGTTATGTAGGTGTGTTGTGTGTGTGTGTGTGTGTGTTGTGTGTGTGTGTGTAGGTGTGTGTGTGTATGTAGGTGTGTGTGTGTGTGTGTGTATTAGGTTGTGTGTGTGTTATGTGTGTGTTTGTGGTGTGTGTGTATGTAGGTGTGTGTGTATGTAGTGTGTGTGTGTAGGTGTGTGTGTGGTTGTAGTGTGTGTGTGTTGTAGTGTTGTGTGTGTGTGTTAAGTAGGTGTGTGTGTTGTGTGTTGTAGTGTGTTGTAGGTGTGTGTGTGTGTGTGTGTGTGTGTGTGTGTATGTAGGTGTGTGTGTTTGTGGTGATGTGTGTGTGTATGTAGTGTGTGTGTGTGTTGTATGTAGGTGTGTGGTATGTAGGTGTGTGTGTGTGTGTGTGTGTGTGTGTAGGTGTGTGTGTGTGTGTGTGTAGTTGTGTGTGTGTAGTGTGTTGTGTGTGTGTGTGTGTGTGTGTGTGTGTGTGTGTATGTAGGGATGTGTGTGTGTATGTAGGTGTGTGTGGTGTTTGTAGTGTGTGTGTGTGTAGGTGTGTGTGTGTGTTGTAGGTGGTGTGTGTGTATGTAGTAGTGTGTGTGTGTGTGTGTATGTAGGTGTGTGTGTATAGGTGTGTTGTTGTGTGGTGTGTTGTAGTGGTGTGTGTGTGTAGGTGTGTGTGTTTGTAGGTGTGTGTGTGTATGTAGGTGTGTGTGTGTATGTGTTGTATGTAGTGTGTGTGTGTGTATGTAGGTGTTTGTAGTAGGTGGTGTGTGTATGTAGGTGTGTGTGTGTGTTGTATGTGGTGTGGTGTGTATGTAGGTGTGTGTGTTTGTAGTGTGTGGTGTGGTTGTGTGTGTATGTAGGTGTGTGTGTGTGTGTGTGTGTGTATGTAGGTGTGTGTGTGTGTGTAGTGTGTGTGTATGTAGGTGTGTGTGTTGTATGTGTGTGTGTGTGTTGTAGGTGTGTGTGTGTATGTAGTGTGTGTGTGTATGTAGGTGTGTGTGTGTGTATGTATGTGTGTGTGTTGTAGTGTGTGTGTGTGTATGTAGTGTGTGTGTGTGTTGTAGTGTGTGTGTGTGTGTGTATGTAGTGTGTGTGTGTATGGTGTGTTGGTTGTGTGAGGTGTGTTTATGTAGGTGTGTGTGTGTGTAGGTGTTGGTAGTGTGTTGTGTGTGTATGTAGGTGTGTGTGTAGTGGTGTGTGTGTATGTGTTAGTGGTGGTTAGGTGTGTTGTAGGTGTGGTGTGGTGTGTATGTGGTGTGTGTGTAGGGTGTAGTGTGTGGTGTGTTGTGGTGTGTTATGTAGGTGGTGTTGTGTTGTGGTGTGTGATGTAGGTGTGTGTGTTGTAGGTGTGTGTGTGTATGTAGGTGTGTATGTAGGTGTGTGTTGTATGAGTGTGGGTGTGTAGTGGTGGTGTAGTGTGTTTAGGTGTGTGTGTGTGTGTAGGTGTGTGTGTGTGTGTGTGGTGTTGTAGGGTGTGATGAGGTAGTGTGTGTGGATATGTGTAGTGTGTGTTGTGTTGTGTGTGGTGTGTGTGTGTGTGTTGTGTGGTGGTGTGTGTGTGTGGTTCGCTGGTTGCTTTGATGGGTTAGTTGTGTTTGTCAGTATTTGATGATATTGCGGATGTGTATGTGTGTGTGTGTGTGTGTTGTGTTGTGTGTGTGTGTGATGTTGTGTGTGTGTGTGTGTGTGTGTGGACGTGCGTGTGGTGTATATGTGTGTGTGTGTGCGTATATATGTGTGTATGTGTGCGTGTGTGGGGGTCTGGTCCCTCAAAGTACTTTACAGTATTTTGGGTCATTAAATATATACAAAAAGTTAAACAACAATAACAACAAAACAATAACAATTAACCCTTTTAAATCCTTTGAAGAACGGAGACAAAGGGTTAAACCTGAGGGACCTACTGATCTTGGTGCCAGCAGGGTACGGGCACTAACAGACCGGGTGAACTCCATACACTTCTTCCTGAAGCGAGTGTCCCCCTGGTTCAGGTAGATGGGCAGACAGATCCCCTCCCTGTCCACCACAGTGTACCGGCAGCAGTACTCTTCTCCCTCCTTCACTGTCAAAGGCGTACACACACGTACATTCACAAATGGACACATACACAAGCACACACATTCACACACGTACACACACAGACACACACACACACACACACACACACCACTCACACACACACACACACACACACACACACACACACACATACACATGCACACACATACACATACACATACATATATACATACAGTTCACACATTCATACACACACAGACACCTTACACACTCACACACACACATTCATACACATACATTATCATCATTATCATCATCATCATCAGCAGCAGCGCAGCAGCAACAGTAGTGGTAATAGTAGTAGTAGTAATATTATATTATTAATACCTTTACTATTATTTTCTTATTATTGTCATCATTATTGTTATTATTATTATCATTAGCAGTAGTAGTAGTAGTATCATCATCATCGTAATCATTGTCATCACCATCACACATCACCATCACCATCACCATCATCATCATCATCATCATCATGATTATGATTATATTATTGTTACTATTATTCTTCATTATTATTATTGTTATTATCATCATCATTGTCGTCATTATTATTATTATCATTATTATTGTTGTTATTATTATTTTACCATTATCATCATCATCATCATTGTAATTATTATATCATCATCATTATTGTCGTTGTCGTCGTCGTCATCGTGTATCCATCACGATCATTATCATTATCATTATTGTCAGTAGTAGAAGTAGAAGTAGTAGTAGTAGTAGCAGCAGCAGCAGTAGTAGTAGTGAAAGTAGTAGAACATTATTATTTTCATATTCAGTACCATTATCGTCATCATAATAATCATTTATTATTTATTTGTATTACCACCACCACCACATCATCATTCATCATCACATCACCACCACCACCACCACCACCATCATCATCATCATCAGTATTATTATCATCATCATTTATTGGTACTGTCATCATCATCATATCATCATCATCATCATCATCATCACCATACTCACCTCCCTCCGGTACGCTCACTGTCAACAAAATGAAGAGAAAAGGAAAGAGAAAGTATTAGTCACAGTTGATACATTTGTTTTTGAGGACTAGTGGAGTGGATGACAGAAGAAAGTAGAGGAAGAAGAAAGGAAGAAGAAGAAGATAGAGGAAGAAGGTAAAGAAAGAAGAAGAGAAAGAGAGGATGTAGAATAAGAAGAAAGAGGAAAAGGAAGAATCAACAGGAAGTGGAAAAAAGAGGAATAGACAGAGGAAGATAAAGAAGGAAACGAGGAGGAGGAAGATAAGAGAAGAAGAAGAAGAATTGCGAAGAAGAAGAAGAATTGCGAAAAGAAGAAGAAGAAGAATTGCGAAGAGAAGAAGAAGAAGAAGAATTGCGAAGAATGCGAAGAATGCGAAGAATTGCGAAGAAGAAAGAAGAAGAAGAGAAGAAGAAGAAGAAGAAGAAGAAGAAGAAGAGAAGAAGAAGAAGAGAAGAAGAAGCAAGAGGAAGAGAAAATAGAAGAAAGAGGAAAAAAGAAGAAAAGAATGAGAGAGAGGAGGAAGAAGAAAGAGATAGAGAAGTATGAAGAAAGAATAAGAGAAAGACAAGAAGAACAATAGAGAGGAAGCCGAAGAAGAAGAAAAATGGAAAGGAATAGTAAAGAAAAAGAAACATAAAAGCAGAAGAGAGGACGAAGAAGAAAAAGGAGAAACAGAATGAAAGAAGAAGAGGAAGAGAGGAAAAAGGGGAAAAGGAAGAGAGGAAGGAGAAAGAAAGAAGAAGAAGAAAAGAGAAAGAAAACGAGGAAAAGACAAAGAGAGTGAGAAAAAGCAAGAGGGGAAGGAAAGAAAACGAAGGGAAAAGAGGAGGAAGAAGGAGCAGAGGAGAGGAACAATATGAACAACAACAACGACTACAATAATAACGACGACGACGACAATACAACATCAACAAGTTGGTAAATTTGGGTGCACGCATATGGAATTATTGGGGTGCAACGAATCCATCTTGAACTAACTCCAAACTCAAACTCTTAGGTGTACTCGGGTGATATGATAAACCGAGTGTCATTAAAATGTTAAAATAACCATACTGATTAAGAAGACACCCCAAGCGCAATCATGTAAATGTAGGAGATAAGATAAATCGAAAGTGTTATTAAAATTTCGTTAGTTTGTTTCAGTTTCTCAAGATGACGTCTCCGCGCTCGGAACGAATTCTATATGCACTAACGTCGCAGGTGCCATGTGCATGGTGATCATGGTACAAGCCTAAAATAAGCCTGCACATAAACCCATGAGCTGGCCAGGTTCTGAGGCTCTACCTAGACTATGTTTTACCTAGTCTATGTTTTATACTGGTATTTTATCAGCCTACCACTGGAATAAAATTTCTTTAAAATAACCATACTGACAAAGAAGACACCGTAGTGAAATCATGTAAATACGGGTGTTATGATGAACTGAAAGTGTCATCAAAATGTCGTTTAAAATAACCATAATGGCAAAGAAGATAACCCTAGTGAAATCATGTAAATACAAATGATAAACCGAAAGTGTCATTAAAATGTTGTTAAAATAATCATGCTAACAAAGAAGACACCTTTTTGAAATCATGTAAATGCAAGTGATAAACCGAAAGTGTCATCAAAATTTCGTTAAAATAACCAAACTGACAGAGAAGACAGCCATAGTGAAATCATGTAACTATAAGTGATTTGATAAACCGAAAGTGTTATCAAAATGTTGTTAACCATACTGACAAAAAAGAGAACCGTAGTGAAATCATGTAGATGTAACTTGACCTGCGACGAATCCAAGCTATAGGAGCGAGATACTTAATGTCAGATACACTGATCATCTCACCAGTAAAACAAGTGCACTGCACCATCAAATAGCGCACTGGATCATTTGAACATCTGCTGACATCAAGTTAAAAAAAGAAATCTAACCAGTCGCCGTGGTGTAGTAGTTAATGCAACGGACTACCAACTGGAAGGTTGTGGGTTCGAATCCCCATCAGTCCCTTCAAAAAATCATTGTTGGATTTTTTGGCTCTAACCGGCTCCTACCCAGAGTTGGGCGTGCTATGGGCTCATTGGGAATACTGGGACCACACAGTCGAGTCTCATCCACTTCAGGGATGCGTCATTGATGGTATTGCTCAAATCTTCTGACCAGCACTGCAGGTGTCTGTATCTTTCGGGCCTGGTTGACGCCAGGATATATTATGACAGTAAGCGTAGAGTGTATCCCTTGTCACGAAGTCTCAAACATAGATGGAACTCCATAGCATCTCGATTATCATCCTCATCGACATCATCATCATTATTACATTGTTAAAAAAAAAGTGTGCCAGCTTCTGTGGCCATTAAGGTGGCGCAGAAAATGGGACGAAAATAAAAAAAAGGTGAGCGCAAAGGTAACCTTCCTGAGTGCCATGATCAAAAGTAAATAAATAAATAAATAAATAAAAAGAAAACTACTTTGGTATGGCCACGTAACAAGATCCAGTGGCATTGCCAAATCAATGCTCAGGGGTTTTGTCGAGGGAGAGGGAGGGGAAGATGAAAAATAAAACATGATGGACGGACAATATTGGGGGATGGATAGTAAAACCAATTGCTGAGACCCAGGCTTTGGCAGACAACCGACAGACCTGGGGGGGGGGGGGTCTAACGGAGAAGATGGTGAAGAGAGAGAATTTGATCTGAACAGAGAGTAAAAAAAAAAAAAGAAGGGGGGGGGGGGGGGGCTGGGATCTAACGGAGAAGATAATGAACAGAGAGAACGTGATCTAAACAGGGAATAAAAGTGAGAAATTGTCACTTTAGTTTTATTATCAGACAGAATATTTGTTATCACTAGTAGCTGTAGTGTTTTATTGCAGAAGGATACAGAAAATTCTCTCCCTCTCTCCCTCCCTCCCTCCCCCCTCCTGTTCTCCTCATACAAATTTACATATATACACAAATACACTCACGCACAAAGCCACACGCATGCACACAAACACACAAACATACACACATCTAACACATACGCTTATAGACAAACACACACATACACATTCACAAATGTATCCACATACATACCAACACACACACACACACCCCAACACAAACATACAAACAAACACACACACACACACACACACACATCCAAAATGCACACTCACTTATACACTTATATACAAACATACATATCCTTCCACACAAACACACACACACACACACACACACACACACACACATTTACACACACACACACAACACATACACACACAAACACAACACACGCAACACATGCACGCAAACAGGCAAACACACAAACATATACACAAACACTTCCAACACACACACACACACACACACACACACACACACAACACACACACACACACACACACACACACACACACACACACCACACACACACACACACACACACACACACAACACACACAAACAACAACAACAATAACAACAAGAAACACACACACACACACACACACACACACAACCCCAATCCAACACAAACACACACACAGATACACACACACACACACACACCTGGACAGATAGCAAGGTCATGGTCACACACACACACACACACACACACACACACACAACACACACACACACACACACACACCAACACAACAAAACCCCAACCCAACACAAACACACACACACACCAACACTACACACACACACACACACACACACACACACACACACACACACACACACATATATATATACACCCTCTCTGTCCACATTCAAACGCTCCCTCAAAACTCACCTGTTTCCCAAAACTGGTAATCTCTGCCCCCTTCCCCCATGTAATGTAATGGTGACATTATAGTGTCTTAGTGTCAATGTGTCATTGTATTTGCATGTCATGCTGTGTGTGTGTTTGTGTGTGTGTGTGTGTGTTTGTGTGTGTGTGGGTGCTTCTGTGGGCGTGTGTGTGTGTGCTTGTGATTCTGGTTATATGTTTTGCCATTGTAAACGCCTAGGGCATTAATTTGATTAGGCGTACTAAATGTTCATAATAAAAATAATAATAATATAATAAAATACACACACACACACGTTACACACACACAACACACGCAACACATAACACAAACACACACACACGCAACACATACACACAAACACAAACACAAACAATACACAAAACAACCACACAACACACAACACACACCACACACAAACAAACACACACACAACACACACACACAACAACACACACACACACACCACACACACAACACACACACAACCACACACACACACACACAAAACACACAACACACACACACACACAACACACACACACACCCACAACACAACACACAACCAACACAAACACACACACAACACACACACACACACACAACAAAACACAACACACACACACACAACACCACCAACACAGGCAACACACACACACACACCACACAAACACTCACACACACAACACACACACAACAACACACCAACACACACACACACACACACCACCCACACACACACACACCACACACACACACACACACACACACACACAACACACACACAAACACAAACAACAACAACAAACAACACAACACACACACACACACACACCACACACACACACCACACCAGCCCACACAACACACCAACAAAACCACACACACACCCAACAACAACAACAACAAAAACACACAACAAACACACAACAACCAACACACAACACACAACACACAACACACCACACACACACACACAACACACATGGACAGAAAGCAAGGTCATGGTCACACACACACACACACACACACAACACACACACACACACACACACACACACACACAGACAAACACACCACACAACACAACAAAACCCCAACCCAACACAAACATACACACACACCAACACTACACACAACACACACACACACACACACACACACACACACACACACACACACACACACACACACACACACGCACACACACACAACACAACACAACACAACACAACCTCAACGCAACACAAACACACACACACATACACATGGAGAGAGAGAGCAAGGTCATGGTCACACACCCCCCCCCCCCCCCACACACACACACACAACACAACACAACACAACACAACACAACACAACAAAACTCAACCCAACACACGAACACAAACAAACACAACACATACACACAAACACACAAACACACACACAAACAAACACACACACATAAACACACACACACACACACACACACACACACACACACACACACACACACACACACACACACACACACACACACGTACCCACCCCACACACACACACACACGTACCCACCCCCCACCCCCCACCCCCACACACACACACGTACCCCCCCCACCACACACACACACACACGTACCTGGAGAGAGAGCGAGGTCATGATCCATGAACTGCCCCCATTGCATGAAGATAACAGTACGATCTGAGTGAGCGTCCTTCTGCCCATGGACCACACGGCTGACATCTGTAGGGCTGGGCAAGAAAAATCCGTCTACACCTTTGGCGCGCGGGGCGTTGATCGCTGCAATACATTATCGTCGTCACCATTGTCGTTCATCGTCGTCGTCGTTGTCGTCGTCGTTGTCGTCGTCATGGTCGTCGTCAAGTGTCATCATAATCATCACTATCGTCATCGTTGTCGTCGTCGTCGTCATCATCGTTATCATCATCATCGTTGTCGTCGTCGTCATCGTCGTCGTCGTTATCATCATCGTTGTTATCACAATCATTATTATCGTCGTCGTCATCGTGGTCATCGTCAGTTTCATCGGAATCATCACTATCGTTATTGTTGTCGTCATCATCATCATCATCATCATCATCATCATCATTGTCGTCGTGGTCGTCATCGTTGTCGTTATCATAATCTTTATTATCGTTGTCGTCGTCATGGTCATTGTCAGTTTCAGCATAATCATAACTATCGTCATTGTCGTCGTCAACATTATCATAATCATCATCATCACTGTCATCGTCGTTGTTGTTGTAATAATCATCATTTTCGTCATCATCGTCGTCGTCGCCATGGTTTTCGTCAGTTTCTCATAATCACCACTATCATTTTTGTCATCATTATCAGCAGCAGCGGCATTGTTATCATTATTATCATTATCGTCATTATCGTCGTCGACGTCGTCATGGTCATCGTCAGTTTTATCATAATCATCACTATCGTTATCAGCAGCAGCGGCTGCGTTGTTATCATAATGATCATTGTCGTCATCATTGTCGTCATCCACATCATCGTTGTTGTCATCACCATCGTCGTCGTCGTCATCATCGTCGTTATCATCGTCGTCGTCATCATCATTGTCATAGTCGTCGTCGTCGTCGTCGTCGTCGTCGATCAAAAGGTCTCAATTCGACCCTGCCTGGGTACCTCCCGCCTGGTGGACAAAGGAGTGGACAGTCTGCAGACCTCCCAGGTCAATGTATTTGCTGACCAGTTAGTGACGCTATTGGCGCCATGCAATGGAAAAGATCCAAAATGATCATGGCACAAGCCTTAAGCCAGTACACGCACAAGTCTTATGCGCTGGCAAGGTCTGAAGATTCCAAAGAGTGCGTGCGTTTTTGTGTCTCATATTGTTATAAACTTGTATTGGTCTGTCACTGGAACAGTCTTGACTACGAATGAAACCACAACCAGCCGTTAACATTGTCATGCCAAGTGGATACCAGATCTTCGAGGATCCTTGTGGCTTATGAGATAAGCAATGGGTTTTTACACACACACACACGCACGCAAAACACACACACACATACGCACGCGACGCGCGCCCACACACGCTTAAGCTTATACCACACACACGCGCGCGCGCGCGCGTGCACACACACACAGACATGCACGCATGCGCACACACACATCCATGCATGCGCACACACACATGCACGCATGCGAACACACATGCACGCATGCGCACACACATAGGCACACGCACACAGATAGACATACGCGCAGACACACACACATAACACACACCCTTTTGTACATCATACACATACTCTCACATAATCATACAGATACACGCTCACACACCTTTACACACACACACATACACACACACACACACACACACAAAAACACACACACACACACACACACACACACATACACACACACATACACCACAGAAACACACACACACACACACACACACACACACACCACAGAACACACACACACACACACACACCACAAAAACACACACACACACAAACACACACACACACACAAACATACACACACAAACACACACACATACACACACCAAACACACAACCCGCCCCCCAACTCCCCCCCCCCCCCCCACACATACACACTTACAATCATCGTAATGGGCTGGCAACAAACGGTTGAGCGGAGTGTTGGAGGTGCCCAGGTTAAAGGCATGGTTACACGATCCGTCCGCTGTCCGATAGTACCGTACTTCCTCCTTGTGGCAATCCTAAATGAGATAACAACAGACATCAAGAACCAGAAAAAAAACATGAAAAAAGAATAAGAACGCGTATTTAATACAACAAGACAAGACAGGCGCAAATTTTCAGCCAACTGGCCTTTGTCAAGCGAAAGATCACAAACGCACTGAACGGAGCAGCAGGGACGTTTCAGTCTTTTTCTCCTAATTTTTGTATCTGGTGTTTGTTTGTTTGTTTGTTTGTGATCTTACGCTTGACAAAGGCCAGTTGGCCAAAAATTTGCGCCTGTGTTGTCTGGTTGTATTAAGTACGCGTTCTTATTCTTTTTTCGTTTTTTTTTTTTTTTCTGGTTCCTGTTTGCTTGAACGCGGGCAGTCACACTTGTTTTGGATAAAAGACATCAAGTTAGGTTATCCCCTAAATACATAAATGTGATTTTCAAGGTCAATGTGACACTGAAAAACAAAAAACAACTTCAGATCACTTTAACCCTTTGACTCCCGCACCCTATCCACCAACTGCAAAAACGTAACCCTTTGATTCCCTCACCCCATCCACCAACTTTTTGCAGGAAGCTGGTGGATAGGGTGAGGCAATTAAAGGGTTAAGAATTTGCTTTGCTACTTTGGCTGACAAAACAGGCTGCTGGTGGATAGGGTGCGGGAGTCAAAGTGTTAAACTGACATTACTAAGAGACAATGCCATATTTTCACAACAGTGCAAAGTCTGAACACCCCTAGGTAAGCATGAGCATGTTAAGTATCATCATCATCATCAGACAGCAGCAGCAGCAGCAGCATCATCATCATTGATGTGCCCTGCCGAATGGCGTTGGCGATCATGGTCCTCCATATGAATGCTATCCTTTTTCGCTGCAAGAATTTCTCCCACCCTGTCTGCCCTCATCCACTGTGTAAGTCCGTCCAATATTTTCTCCTTGGGTCTACCTGGTGTTCTCTTTCGCTCCAGCGTTCATGTTGTGACCAGGTGCTCGAATTTCTCTTGCCTCATAAAATGTTCTATAAATGGTGCTTGTTTTTTCCTAAAATGTAAGAATATTACGAGAAAAAAAAGTTTTTTTCTTAGAGGTCTCACGACATTTGGTATTGTCAACTTCAACAGTCGGTAGAAAATATAAAATCATACGTGTTATCATTATGTCTCGTTTCTGATAGGGAAAACGAGAAAAAATCAGCAGCACTTTATTGTCGAAAGATAAAGAGATTATTTCAAGTTCATCATCATCATCATCATCATCATCATCATCATCATCATCATCATCATCGTCTCTATCGTCGTCGTCTCATCGTCGTCGTCATCGTCGTCGTCGTCGTCGTCTCGTCGTTCGTCGTCGTCGTCGATCTCATCATCATCATCATCATCATCATCATTATGTGCCCTGCCGCACGGCGTTGGCGATCATGTTCCTCCACACGAATCTCTCGCTTGTCCTGCAAAATGCATGTACATCTCCCACCATCTCTGTCCTCAGCTACCCTGCAAGTCCTACCCTCCCTAAGTCTACCTGGTGTTCTCTTTCCCTCCAGGTTTCCTGTTGTGGCCAGGTGCTCTAATTTCTCCTGCATCATAAAATGTCATAAAAAGTGTTGCTTGTGTTTTCCTAATCTTCTTTATTAATGATCTTCTTGTTTCTCTGCCTCCTTGAAGATTGTCTGGTTTGTTTTCTTTCCTGGGAAATATTCTCAGAAGTTCCCGAAAAAGTGCTCTTCACACACTTTGCTGAAAAGGTGCTGATTACAGGCATTTTTTGTTGTTGTCCCTGTTATCTTCACATTGATACTTGTCCTCCAAACTTCAATTTTCGCCCTCCTCATCGGTCCACACCTTTGACTTAACCCTTTAACTCCTGCACCTTGTCCACCAGCATCCTCCATTGTCAACCATGTTAGCACTCTTTCCTGCAGGAAGCTGGTGGATATGGTGAGGGAGTCAAAGGGTTAAGTTTTTACAGTTGGTAGATATGGTGAAGGAGTCAAAGGTTAAATTTGGTATAGATATATCTGCGAACATAGCTTTCCTGAATAACTTGAAATAATCTCCCCTTTGAAATAGATAAATAAAAAGATGTGGTGGTGGTGCTGAGAAAATAAGATAACTATTTGAAACATACGCACGCACGCAGACACATACACATACATGTACGCACGCACACACACACACACACACACACACACACACACACTTACACACACACACACACACACACACACACACACCATCTATCTATCTATCTATCTATATATATATATGTGTGTATACAAACACACAAAAACACACAGACACACACACACAGACATATACACATACATGCACGCACGCACGCACACACACACACACACACACACACACACACACACACACCACACACACACACACACACACACAACACACACACGCACACACACACACCCCACACATCCATTCACGCGTCCATTGAAGTCAAACAAGCAATGAACACATTTCTTCCACCATCACTCTGTCGTAGCCTTTTCCTACATGTCTCCCCAAATCCCCACACACCCACCCCACATTCCCACACCCACACCCCACACCCACACCCCACATCTCCACACCCACACCCCACATCCCTACACCCCAATCTCACTTTCCGATACCAATACCCTGACTCGCCCCCACTTCACATCCTGACTCTCACCCACCCCCACATCCTGAGTCTCCTCCATCCCACATCCTGACTCTCACCCACCCCACATCCTGAGTCTCACCCACCCACATCCTGACTCTCACCCACCCACATCCTGACTCTCACCCACCCCACATCCTGACTCTCACCCACCCCCACATCCTGACTCTCACCCACCCCACATCCTGACTCTCACCCACCCCACATCCTGAGTCTCCCCACCCACATCCTGACTCTCACCCACCCCACATCCTGAGTCTCCTCCACCCCACATCCTGAGTCTCCACCCACCCCCATCCTGACTCTCACCCACCCCCATCCTGACTCTCACCCACCCCACATCCTGACTCTCACCCACCCCACATCCTGACTCTCACCCCCACCCCACATCCTGACTCTCACCACCCCACATCCTGAATCTCTCCACCCACCCCACATCCTGACTCTCACCCACCCACATCCTGAGTCTCCACCCCACCCCACATCCTGACTCCCACCCATCCCACATCCTGACTCTCACCCACCCACATCCTGATCTCCTCCACCCCACATCCTGACACTTCCCCACCTCACATCCCTGACTTCCCCCCACCCACATCCTGACTCACCCACCCCACATCCTGACTCCCTACCCACCCCACATCTGACACGTCCCCCACCCCACATTCCTGACACTCCCCACCCATATCCTGACACCTCCCTCACCCCCATCCTGACACTTCCACCACCCCATATCCTGACACTCCCCCCACCCCATATCGTGATCGCTCCCCACCCCATTCTGACACCCCCCACCCCATCCTGACACTCCATCACCCCGTATCCTGACACTCCCCATCCCACAATCCTGACACGCCCCCCAATTCATATCTTGACACTCCCACCCCATATCCTGACACTCCCCCACCCATATCCTGAAACTCCCAACCCCACTTCCTGACACTTCCCCACCCCACATCTGACTACTTACTCCCCACCCATATACCTGACACTACCCCCACCCCATATCTTGACACTCCACCTCCCGTATCCTGACACACTCCCCACCCCAAAATCTGACATCCCCACCCATCTGACACTCCCCCACCCCAATTCTGACACTTACCCCCACCCCAAATTCTGAATCATTCCCCCCACCCCAATTCTGACGCTCCCCCACCCCACATCCTGACACTCCCCCACCCCAATCCTGACACTTCCCCACCCCACATTCTGACGCTCCCCCACCCCACATCCTGACACTACCCCACCCCATATCCTGACACTTCCCCCACCCCATATCCTGACACTCCCCTACCTCATATCCTGACACTTCCCCACCCCATATCCTGACACTCCCCCACCCATATCCTGACACTTCCCCACCCCATATCCTGACACTTCCCCACCCCATATCCTGACACTCACTCCACCTCATATCCTGACACTCCCCACCCCACATTCTGACACCCTCCCCCACCCCATATCCTGACAACTCCCCCACCCCATATCCTGACACTTCCCCCCCACCCCACAACCCCTCTGACACTCCCCCACCCCATATCCTGACACTCCCCCACCCCATATCCTGACATCCCCCACCCCACATCCTGGACACTCCCCTACCCCACATCTTGAGATCCCCAACCCACAATCTGAACTCCCCACCCCATATCCTGACACTCCCCACCCCATATCCTGACACTCCCTCACCCCATATCCTGACACTCCCCCACCCCAAATTCCTGACATCCCCCACCCCATATCCTGACACTCCCCACCCCACATCCTGACACTCCCCCACCCCATATCCTGACACTTCCCCACCCCATATCCTGACACGCCCCAACCCCATATCCTGACATCCCCACCCCATATCCTGACACTCCCCACCCCACATCTTGACATCCCCCACCCCACATCCTGACACTCCCCCAACATCCCGAAACCACCCACATCCTGGCATCTCCCCCAACATCCGGCATCTCACCCAACATCCCGACACTCCCACCCCACAAACTACAACTCCCCAACACTCTGTCCTGACACCCACCATCCACATCCTGACACCCCACCCACATCCTGACACCCCACCCACATCCGGGCACCCACCCACATCCTCAGACCATCACCTCACACTCCTTTTCTCTCACAGTATTGATTTTTGGGCCATCTGGTGTAGTGTGTGTCTGGTGCATTGCTGCCAAAAAATGACATTAAGTGTCCATACAATACGTGTGTGTACGCTTTCGTGCGCGTGTCTATTATGTATGAATGTGTGTGTGGTGATGGTGGCAGTGGTGGTGGTGGTGTGGTGGTGTGGTGTGTGTGTAAGAGGGAGGTGTGTGTGTGTGAAGGGGGGAGGGTGTGTGTGTGTGAGGGGGAAGGGTGTGTGTGTGTGTGTGTGTGGTGTGTGTGTGTGTGTGTGGTTGTGTGTGGTGGTGGTGGGGTATGTGTGTGTGGTTTGGTGGTGGGGTGTGTTGTGTGTGTGGTGTGTGTGTGTGTGTGTGTGTGTGTGTGTGGTGTGTGTGGTGTGTGGTGTGGTGTGTGGTGGTTGTGTGTGTGTGTAGGGGTGGTGGGGTGTTTGTGTGTGAGGGGGGGAGTGTGTGTGTGTGGTGTGGTGGTGTGTGTGTGTGTGTGGTGTGGTGTGTGTGTGTGTGGTATAGTGTGTGTGTGTGTATGTGTATGTGTGTGTGTGTGTATGTGTGTATGGTTGTGTGTGGTGGTGGGGTATGTGGGTGGTGTGTGTGTGTGTGTGTGTGTGGTGTGTGTGTGTGTGTGTGTGTGTGTGTGTGTGTGTGTGGTGTGTGGTGTGGTGTGGTGTGGTGTTGTGTGGGTGTTGTGTGTACGTGTCAGATGTGGTGTGGTGGTTGTGGTGGTGGGGTGTGTGTGTGCGTGTATATGTTGTGTGTGTGTGTGTGTGTGTACATGTAGTTGGTGTGTGTGTGTGTGTGTGTGTGTGTGGTGTGTTGTGTGTGTGTGTGTGTGTGTGTGTGGTGTGTGTCGCGTGCGTGTGTGTGGATGTGCAAGCGCATCGTTAGTTCTATTCCTATAAAGTGCAGGAAGCTATTATTGTTATAATTATTACCATCATTATCATCATCGTCAGCAGCAGCAGCAGCAGCAGCGTCATCGTCATCATCATCATCACATTGTTTATTATTATTTATTATTGTTGTTGTTACGATTATTATTGTTATTGTTATTATTATTGTTATCATCATCATTATTATTATTATCATTATCATCATTATCTTCTTCATTATTATGATTATTGTTATCATCATCATCATTATCATCACAATCATCATTATCATCACCATCAGTGGGTTTTAACAGATGTCTAGATTTTCGTGTCCAGGAAGATGTTAAACAAGACTGTTGTTGGCAGACAGCATCTTTGTCAAAGTTTGTTCCAAGCCTACTGAAAAAAACATGACGAACAAAACAGAAAAGAAGCCCTGACTTGATCAGTTGAAATCTACATTACAACTGCTTGAGATGCGTGATAGTTTTGTTTTATTCATTCTAAGCAAGTAATATGAACAAATGCAAAACAACCAGCAAAAATTGCAATAGGATCACAAAAATCAAACTTGAATTCATTCATAATATCATATGCTTGAAATACATCTACATGAAGCACAATCGCCAGTAGAAGAAAAATACAACACGAACAACACGAAAACAGTCTGTCAACATACATGTGCGTGATGTTACGAAATCAGACTCACTATCACATTCCATCACGTACACTGACAACATCAGTATCACAATATAAACAGACAAAAATCAAGGCTTGGTTGTTATGAAAGGTAAATATGGCAGCCATCTTGTCTTGAGAGTGTGCAGGTTCCAATTCATTTGTGCATTGTATTCTTCTATGTGATATCTCACAGCAAGGTACATTTTAAAAGAGTTTACGTTTGGTACAGTCTTTTGATACTTGCATTTATAAGTGTACATTTTTTCCAAGGAAGAAGATGAAATCAAATGTGGGATTGTTACATGGTGTAATAATGCAAGAGACTATATTGAACATTTGTCTGTGGAACTGTTACTGTGTTCGTAATTTCTGGAATTTAACAGTAAAACTAATCAACGCAAAATGCGAAAATACCTTCATCAGAATCACACGAAATCTGGTTTTGTTCGGTGAAGACCAAAATGTAAAAACAGATAGAATATTTGATCTTATAATAATGCTTGCAAAATCATTTATATATAAATGCAAAATACACAAGTGTGTTCCAAATATATATACTTTCCAAAGAATGCTAAACCAGAGATTCAAAATTGAACAATATAATGCCAAAATAAACTTTCGCTTGTCCTTTTAAGCTCAGTGGAACAACTATAGATCAATGTTCCCTGTGTAGAAAACAGACTTTCTTCATGACATGTTTCTTAAATATTTGAATGTGCATATTGAAATCATCATTGATTAGAATATTGTTTCATATGTTTTGTAGGCTATAGGTTTTAGGCTATAGGTTTTCTTTTTTTTTTTTTATGTGAACAATTGTTATGAATTGAAATTATTATTATTTGCTTTTTGTTTTGTTTTGTTAGTACATTGTCTGTTGATGTCTATTCCTGTTTAAAAATGAATAAAAAAAAAAAGCTAAAAAAAATGTGGGATCTGTGCATACATTTTCGTCAACACTAAATAATACATACTTTCAGTTAATCTAACATTTGCGCAGGTAACACATTCCGATCTAAAGATTTCCTCAACCCTCCCCAGAATCGTTTATTGTATAAGTAGTTCGTAAACGCGTTTGTGTTGAGCGCAGTCGGTTGTTTCTATGAAATGCGGATGAAGTTAATACTATTATTATTATTTTCTTTAAAGCCTTGCCGACTGCGTAGAGCCGTATCAGGGCTTATACCATTTCAACACACACACAGATACTTTAACAGTTAAAAAGGAAAAGAAAATTAAGTACACATGTCGATGCATTCGCGCACACAATCCAAGGACATGCCCCCTGCGTTGACCATTCCGTCTTTATTTAATCAAACAAGGGTGGGGGGTGGGGGGGGGGGTTACAAATTAATTTACATACCTTGGACATTCAATAATAATATAAATATAGAAAAATACAAAACATATATATATATTATATAACATGTATAAACGGGCATAAATCACCTAAAATTGCTTCCGCATATCTCACTCCCTAAAGCCAAAAATGCACTTAATACATGTATGCAATTATCAATCCTAAGAAAAAGCACGCACGACTTTATCGAAACATACAGGTGAGTGGACCACACAGGCAGAAAATGATAGGAAGAAAGCAGAAAGCAAAGGAACAAGGCAGAAACAAAGAGAGTGACAGAAAAAAGAAAATTTCTAGCACAGAAATTCCAGAAGGTGGGGATACTATTTGTACTGAAAGACCTCCCGGCATCACCACGGGAGAGGGGGGGGGAGGGGATTCGGATGAAGTATAAGTATTAGTGGTATTAGTATTATCAACGTCATCTTCGTCATTATCATGGCGCTGTACATTAGAAACTGTTCTTCCATTGCTTAGGAGCTTCGTGGGTGGATGGGTTGGGTGAGGTATAATTTGGCCTGATCCAAAATTGAAGACCGCATTGTCGGGGACACAATTGCTTACTGTGTTACTGTGAAAGGATGATCTCCCTGACTGCTCTTCGCACTCGATTGTCTGAGTTGCATTCCGAAGCAGAACCGGAAATTATTCATGTGTCTTTGTCGCCCTCTGTCTGTCTGTCTGTCTTGCTGGCCTTCTCTCTCTCTCTCTCTCTCTCTCTCTCTCTCTCGCTGTCATTCTGTTTCTGTCTCTGTCTCTGTCACTCTGTCTCTGTCTCTCCCTCTCTGTTTCCCCATCTCCCCCTCTCTCTCTCCCTCTCTCTGTACCTCTCTTTCTCTCTGTTTTTCTCTCCTTCCTTCCCTCCCTCTCTCCCTCCCTCTCCCCCCATCTCTCTCTCTCTGTTTTCATTATGTGAAGTGTAAACCTTGTCTTGTTAACAAGGGTTGAGGTAAAAGTGAGTTTGATTTTTCTGCTGTTCAGGTATGCCAGTATTAATTTCAAATGTATAACGTCTTTTTTTTCAATACTTTTTTCAAGTGTTACCATAGCATGGGTAAATAGCATCACTGCCTTGTGGGTGTCTCGAGAGAGTTCAAGACTAAGGGAGTAAACCCTGACAGAAAATTACCACTGGCTTATGGTTATTTCGGGAGAGACCAAGGCTAGATACAGCTGATAGCGGAGCTGGATTCGTCATTCCTGCCTTAAAGGTACAAAAATCTTTTACATAGGTAAAGGCTTCTCTATTTTTACATCAGAATTATACGCAATATTGATGGCTCTTAACTATATTAATAGCCTCTCATACGATATATGCAATATACTACTGTGTGTTGATTCTAAATCAGTGTTACGTAGCTTGAAACAAACAGAAAATGTAATACGAAATGACATTATATGTGAGATCCAACATTTGATACATTGTATTTCATCCAGTGGTGTTGGTATAAATTTTTGCTGGGTTCCGTCACATTGTGGACTTTATTGGAATGAAGTTTCGGACAAATTAGCAAAAGACGGTGCATCCAATAATGCAAATACCGTAACTTTCCATAACATACGACTGTCAGTTCATGAACTTGGTTCGGTGTTAGAATGTTCACTTTATACAAATTTTTCCAATACCCAAAGCCTGATACCTAACTGCCCCAGACAGCTAGCGTCCTTGATACACAAACTAAGGCTTAACTCTTGGAAAACAAAATATACACAGAATGTATGTATTTGTTCAAAAGCATTATCTGTCCACCATCTGCTCTTTGAATGTCCTATTTACTTACGACATATAGAAATAACAATCTCGATTTTTCATGTACTGATTCTAGAGATATCCTTTACAACAAAAATAATGATATTATTTGGTAGTCCAGCTGATTCTCAGATCCCCTGTTGGCAAATTGTTATGAAGAGTTAATTAATTGTTGTCTGTTATTGATTGATATGTTAACTTAATGTTCTGAATTCTTAATTGTAATTGTTCCTCTTCTTACATTCAAACTCCACTACCCCTTCCCATCCCAGTCCCCCACCCCTTTTTTGTTTGTTTGTTGCTCCCTGTGTATGTGTGAGTGTGTGTGTGTGTGTGTGTGTGTGTGTGTGTGTGTGTGTGTGTGTGTGTGTGTGGTGTGGTGTGTGTGTGTGTGTGTGTGTGTGTGTGTGTGTGTGTGTGTGTGTGTGAGTTTTGTGTGTGTGTGTGTGTGTGTGTGTCTAAAATCACTATTGTGAACAGACATTAAATAAAGATTCCATTCCTTCCATACCAAGGCTAAGGGAGTAAACCCTAACAGCAAATCACCCCACTGCCTTGTGGGTAGTCGTGGGAACGACAAAGGCTAGCGGAGAGTTTGTACAAAAACCGATGGAAGGTAACGGAAAACCACTATCGCATCAGCTCAAGTAAATCTTAGGCAGATACACGAAAATCCGCATAAACGATGCTGTTTCAGCTTGGCCAGTTCTGCTAGATATTTCTAATGTGCATTTGCTGTCTGGTGAGATGACTGTTCCCAGATATTTAAACTTATCTACATGTACAGCTGTGTCAATGTTGTGCCATTTGCATATATTTTGCATGAAGGGATTTATTGGCGTGTGTGTGGGGTGTGTGTGTGTGTGTGTGTGTGTGTGTGTGTGTGTGTGTGTGTGTGTGTGTGTGTGTGTGTGTGTGTGTGTGTGTGTGTGTGTGGTGTGTGTGTGTGTGTGTGTGTGTGTGTGTGTGTGTGTGTGTGTGTGTGTTGTCTTTTTTTTTTAAACTGATTACCATTACTTCAGTCTCCTTACTACTTAGGTCTAGCCCTTCATTTCTGCTTTGTATTTCTATTATATTCACAAGACTGTGTGGGTCCTTTTCTTTCTCTGCACTTAGAACGGTGTCATCTGCATAACGAAGATTGTTTATCATTTTTCCTCCAAACTTTATCCCAGGGCATTCTACGTTTTTCATGATGGTTTCGTTGTAAAGTGAAAACAAATCTGGGTGAGAGAACACATCCCTGTCTAACCCGTCTTTTGACATTTTGGAAAGAGCTTATATCATTTTCCACTCTTATTGCTGCTGTTTGTTCCCAATACATATTCCTTATTTTTCTTAGATCTTTTCCATCCATATTGAGCTTTTCAAACTGGTTGATCAATTCTTCGTGTCTTACCCGGTCAAAAGCCTTTATTTAATCATCAAAACATAGATATAAATCCTTACTTAGGGAGAAGAGTGTAAGAATAGTTCAGACGCTCGCCGGCTAATGAATAAACTCGAGATTCCAGGGCTCGTTTCCCGTTGAGCCCTCGACCTTTCTCCTCAGTTTGACCGGATAATCGAACTGAACGTAGTCCTTCGGAAGGGGGAGGAAAAACGAGTCGGATTCGTGTGCCTTCTGGCCTGCTCACGCCAAAGATCCCATGTCAGTTGAAAATTGAGAAGAGTAGGGCATTCGCCTGGCTGCTATGGTATACAATTTTGTAGAAATAAGGTTAATTTCCCAAATATCTTCCCTTGAAGCATTGTCAAAGTGGCAGTAGTTTGGGACTAAACTGAGGGCATTCGTGGTATTCAGGGGCTCCATGGGAACAGTACAGGTAGTCTGTTTCAGTCACTGATTAATACAAGCACAGACAATACATAGAACCCATAAGTAAGACAGACCCTCCAGATCTCTCCAGCGTATAGATCATGTGCAGACTTGTGCCTTATTCCATGATCGTTTTGAATCCTTAGTCCATCACGTAGCATTTGATGGCGTTCGTGTGAATAAATGTTATTCCTAGCACAGACACGTTATCTAAAAAAAAAAAAAACAACATTCAAAGCGAAACTGTGCTTACTCCCCAGTAGTGTTGGAACAGATGAAGGGGTTTGAACTTGATAGACCCGTGGACCTGGATTCCGCCAGATTGGCAGGGGCCCACAGTACGTTCGGTATATGCGGACAGTTCTGGTTGTTGCGACAGTTAGCTGTTGAAGAAACACACAAACAGTCAAAGCTTTTGTCGTAATGTGAATTTTATCGCGGACAAGGATGATTTCTTATCCTAGAAGGAAATTAAAAGACAATATGATATTCATGTGGAATTGTCAGGTGTTTTGACTGCAAATTTTAATAACGAAAAATAACGTAAGTGAAAATAATAACGAAACAATGGACACACATATTATCTTACAAACATTGTTCTCAATTATAAAAAGTACAAGGTTGTACTAGGATGTACATGTACTAATTGCAGATAAATATAAATGCACATTGTTGTGATTAGTAGGATAGAAAGCTTATTAATTCAAAAATATTGACTGGAGTTTATGTTTTTCCCCAGAGAGAAACAAATAATAATGATAAACTTTAAATGGCTTCAAATCAGAATTATACACAGGATTATGGGAATAAAGTTGTGTTAATATTTCTGAAGATGGGAGTCATCAATACATGTAGCTTCTGTCATCTTGCAAAAGAAAGCAGTGAACATACATTTTGGTACTGCAATGTCAGCAAAACAAATTTGTCGCAGATTTGAAAATATATTTCATACTGAATATAAACTGACTTTTAATACAAAAATTGCTAAAGACATGGTTCCCTTTATGGAACTGATAAAGAGCGCTTTACTCATGCATGTTTGACTTTATCATGCTATTTCCGAAGCACTATCTATACACGTGTGAAGTGAAATCTTATCAGCCAATTATGAACCAAATGCACACAAACAAAACAAACATTCACACACAAAATTCACATACACACACACACACACACACACACACACACACACACACACACACACACACACACACACACACACACACACACACACACACACACACACTTAAGTTATCCCACAACTTGTCAAAGTCATCAATCATACAACAAACAACAGAAACAACAAAATATCCTAAAATGACAACAACAAGAACAACAACAATCACCCACTTACCGATCCCAATGAGGAAAAAGACACAGAACACAAAGTCGACAACTGGCAAGTTTCTGATAGCAGGAACAATGGCGCATGATCCGGACATCATTTCTCCCAAAGTCTGGAAAGACATGTAAATTCTCAAAGCTTAGAAACCTATCTCCTCTCCACGGGCATACCTACACACTACGTGTAATCTTTGTTTCTCTTTTTGATTTTTAGTCTTCTTTGTCTTTCTTTGTCTTTTTTTTTCTCCTTTGTTTTATATCAGTCCTGCCTTGTCGTATAACGTATCCCGGCAGTCAGATTAACACCATGTCTGTGGACGAATGTTTTTACAAAAATACTTTCCAGACATTTAGGACTACTGTAAGTCAGGGCGCGTGGGGATAAAATTGCCCTTGTGACGTTTTTGTGCAACAATCAATTTTGGTTTATGGGGACGTGGAAGAGGCCGAAGTGCATGCACGGGGAGTGGGGGTGGGGATAAAGGGAAGAGGGGGGGGGATGAAGGGGGGAGAGGGGGGAAGGGTTCTAGTTAGTGACGTGGGTGGGGTGGGGTGGGGTGGGGGTGGGGGGAGGCGATTCACACCTACATCAGTGGCCAGGATAGGTTTTTATTATCGATCAAATTTATCTGGTCATAAAGTAGTAAATCATGTTGACGGAAAGTTTTTCAGTTCGCACTTAATGCTACCTGACGAATGGATCGTCAATACTCTGATGACACGAGCTGTCCAGTGCTCTCCCCTGATAGATATCCCCATTCGAAAACACCCGCAAAGACGCTGAACCTTCTCTAAGAAATGCGCATCTGTGCCACACATTATGAGCAATCTAACGTATTTTTATGAAAAAATGCATAAACGCCATGCATTGTGACCATACAAAAGCTTTTTTTTTTCATGAAAATGTGTGTATATGCCACAAATCATAAACAAGAAAGTACAATATAATACAGGCTACGTGTGTGTGCTACAAGTTCGATCTACTGTCTTTTTCAATTGTCTGACCTTATTTCAACGCTGCAGAAAAGTGCACAGGGGAATAAAAGACAGAGAAAGGGAAGACAGTGAGAGAGAGAACACAGGATCTCAACAATAATGAAAACAACATGGACCTGAGTATGAGTATCAAAAACAAACAAACAAACAAGCAAGCCCACAAACTAATATATGTTCCATTCATTTCCACGAAACTTGAATTCTTGGCTGTTTTTTTTACCTGCAAATATGATCAATTCACTTGTTAAAACGAGTAAAACGCACGTTTATGAACAGTAGACATATCTTGGAAGTTTCAGTTTCTCAAGATGACGTCTCCGCGCTCGGAATGAATTCCATATGCACTAACGTCACACGTGCCATGTGATGGAGAAGATCCAGAAAGATCACGGCGCAAGCCTTAAGCCTGCACATAAACCCATGAGCTGGCCCAAACGTGAGGTCCTACCTAGATAGTTCCATAACCCTGGGGTCAAAGGGAAGTGAAATGGCAGAGACCTCAACTTTTCCCAAGGCCAGCACCACGAGGGCGGCGCCCATCCCCTCTCCTTCACTTCAAATTAATATTCATTTTCACTTTTTTTAAACCAAGACTTCAGAAAGGCAAGAAGGCTAACTGGTCTTAAAGGGGGAGGGACCTGGGAAATCAATCTATCTCTCCAATGTTTTTTACCAAGGCAGCCAGGCAATGCCTTGCTCTTCACCATTTTCAATTGCCGTGGAATCACTCGTGTGCGCAGCCGGAATGCACACGGGTCTGACTCGTTTTTCGTCCCCTTCCGACGGACTAGACGTTCAGTTCGATTTTCTGGTCAAACTGAGAAAAATCGAGGCCTCTACAGGGAGCGAACCCTGAAACTCGAGTTTAGTTAGTGGCAGGCGAACGTCTAAACCAATCTGCCACTTTTCTCCAAATCTTGGAAGACAATCTAACGGTAAGTGAAAAGTACAAAATAGTCAGCCAGCTTGACCGTAGTCAGTTGTGCATAGGACAAGAGAGAGAGAGAGAGAGAGAGAGAGAGAGAGAGAGAGAGAGAGAGAGAGAGAGAGAGAGAGAGAGAGAGAGAGAGCAATCAGTATTTCATAATGACCAACAGGCTTGGATTGATGTACCCGATCCATTTCCATCGTCTGGTACACACTCATCAGAAGACAGCTGGATAACGTCACCCGGACTGCCCTTCACTGGACACCAGAAGAAGAAAGATGCCAAAGAGGAAGACCCCAGAACACATGACGATGAACAATAAAAGGAGACCTTAAAGCCATGAAACACATTTGGGGTACTATACAGAGGCTTCCAGAAGCCACCAGACACTTATGTGTTCATGTTTTCATTAGTCACTAGACACAAATGTTCATGTTTCCATGAACCACCGGACACTGATATGTTCATGTTTCCATGAACCACCGGACACTGATATGTTCATGTTTCCATAAGCCACCAGGCGTTGATATTTTTGTTTCCATAAACCACAAACACTGATATTTTTGTTTCCATGAGCCACCAGACACTGACATTTTTATGTTTCCATAAGCCACCAGACACTGACATTTTTATATTTCCATAAGCCACCAGACACTGACATTTTTATGTTTTCATAAGCCACCAGACACTGACATTTTTATATTTCCATAAGCCACCAGACACTGACATTTTTATGTTTTCATAAGCCACCAGACACTGACATTTTTATGTTTCCATAAGCCACCAGACTGACATTTTTATGTTTTCATAAGCCACCAGACTGACATTTTTATGTTTCCATAAGCCACCAGACTGACATTTTTATGTTTCCATAAGCCACCAGACTGATATTTTTATGTTTCATAAGCCACCAGACTGACATTTTTATGTTTCCATAAGCCACCAGACTGACATTTTTATGTTTTCATAAGCCACCAGACAGTGACATTTTTATGTTTTCATAAGCCACCAGACAGTGACATTTTTATGTTTTCATAAGCCACCAGACAGTGACATTTTTATGTTTTCATAAGCCACCAGACAGTGACATTTTTATGTTTTCATAAGCCACCAGACAGTGACATTTTTATGTTTCCATAAGCCACCAGACAGTGACATTTTTATGTTTTCATAAGCCACCAGACACTGACATTTTTATGTTTTCATAAGCCACCAGACACTGACATTTTTATGTTTCCATAAGCCACCAGACACTGACATTTTTATGTTTCCATAAGCCACCAGACACTGACATTTTTATGTTTCCATAAGCCACCAGACACTGACATTTTTATGTTTTCATAAGCCACCAGACACTGACATTTTTATGTTTTCATAAGCCACCAGACACTGACATTTTTATGTTTCCATAAGCCACCAGACACTGACATTTTTATGTTTTCATAAGCCACCAGACACTGATATTTTTGTTTCCATAAGCCACCAGACACTATTTTTATGTTTCCATAAGCCACCAGACAGTGACATTTTTATATTTTCATAAGCCACCAACAATGATATTTTTATGTTTCCATAAACAACCGGATACTGATATATTCATGTATCCATAAGCCACCAGACACTTATATTGTTATGTTTCCATAAACCATCGGACACTGATATGTTCATGTTTCCATAACCCACCAGACACTGATATTTTCATGTTTCCACAAGCCACCACCAGACATCGATATTTTCATGTTTCCACAAGCCACCACCAGACACTGATATTTTCATGTTTCCACAAGCCACCACCAGACATCAATATTTTCATGTTTCCAAACATCATCGGACACTGATATGACTGATATGACTTACAGGATCTTAAACGTGCATTCTTGACGTTCTGCTTACGTAAACACATGAAGGGGATTGGGGCACTAACAGGTTGGCCCACATGATAACCTGGAAGATCAGAAAATTTTCACACCTTTACTCACCAGGCAAAATATTTCCAGGTAAGATTGAAACCAGACCGCTTCCGACTGGAAGTTTTTACTTGTTAGAAGAAAAACAGCTTTAAGTCTAGCTTTCAGGTTTTTGTTGGATTTTCCTGTAACAACATTCTGTGAAGGCATCCATGGTCTATTTTACAACAAGTTAACCATCAAACCTATTCTACTTCTTGAGTGACTGCAACTTTGGACATACTGACCTTCTGATGTTGTAGAAAATGTGTCGCCAGGTCAGGTTATTGCCCCTTTTCTGGAAATCGTCTTATCGTCAAAAGCTGTCAGAATTTGGAATTGGCCAATTATTTGTAACATACAGCCCAAGTGGCTTTTTTTAATTTTGTAGTATTTATTTCTATTTTTACGACGATGATGATGATAATAATAATAGTGGTGATGATAATTCCTACACACATTTAACATTTTCTTCTCTCTTCCTCTCTCTCTCTCTTTCTCTCTCTTTCTGTCCATCTCTCTGTCTCCCTCCCTATCTCTCTGTCTCTCTCTCTCCCTCCCTCTGTGTGTGTGTCTCTCTCTCTCTCTGCCTCTCTCTTTCCCTCCCTCTTTCTCTCTCTCTTTCTGTCTGTCTCTCCCCGTCTCTGTTTCTCTCTCTGTCAGTACATGTATCTCTTTCTCTCTGTCTGAGTGTGTCTCTGTGTGTCTCTGTCTGTGTGTGTCTCTCTCTGTCTCTGTCTGTTTCTCTCTCTCTTTAACTAAGCTATACTTTATTCATCTTTAATGATACGAAGTCTAGTGTGCGGGGCAGCAACGAAAGTCCTCCACGTCTGCCTGTCCATGGCCATTTCTTTTTGGTTCTTTATATCACATCAGCTCCGCACTCAGTTCTGTGCCACATTACCTTTAACAATGCTTACTTGCATCGTCTGGTTTCCAGACGTCAGGTACATTGTATGGTGGAATCTTGGTCTCGAGACAAGTCTAAGACATCACGGCTTTGTCTGTGCGATGCTAACAGCTGTGTTGTTGTTGTTGTTGTTTTTTCCACCTGTATCAGACTAGGAGGATTTCCTGTTCTGAAATCCCTTATGGTCAGAAGATACAGAGGATATTCCACAGGCTTGTACACGCAGTGTGATTTCATTGGTTGATTTACTGGCTAGTTAGTTTTGGTTTTCTTTGTTTGTTTCCTTATTACCCCAGTGCTGGTAAAACCAGTTGAAATACGAGGGCTGATCCAAAAGTTTCGTCAGTTAGGCTGCCATTTTTGAACTGTTTACATATACAGTAAATACTTTTGACTTGTATTGAGATGCAATCTTTGCACTAACAATAATTCAAAATCATATTGACTCCGTATCTAGTTTAACCATATGACGTCATTACATAGATACAAAATGACACCATGTCTAGTTTAAGTATACGAAGTCGTTGTACTGTGATGTCACGAGCTGTGCGTCAAAAACATGAATCCTGGTACAGAGCAGCTCAGATGCTGTGCATTCACAAGGCTCAAACATGGGAGATGGTCCAAAATTCATGCCAGTTTGACAGAGGTATGAGACAATTGTATGTCATATCGGACACTTTACTGCTGACTAGCAGTTTCAAACAGAGATAAACCCACATGAAAGGCAAACGCTGATTGAATCTTTCAGTTGAGGCAAAGAAGAAGCCAACACATCAGCTTGTAAGGAGAGTAACTAATCGAAGAGGACCTGTGCATTTCAGTTAGTGAAAGAAGCGAAAGTTATGTGTTTTATACGACACGTTTGCAGGGACCTGTGGTATGATCTTGAGTTTTTCCCCTTCTGATGCTGATTGTTTCCCCTTCTAATGCCGATTGTTTCCCTTTCTGATGTTGTTTCCCCTTCTGATGCTGATTGTTTCCCCTTCTGATGTTGTTTCCCCTTCTGATGCTGATTGTTTCCCCTTCTGATGTTGTTTCCCCTTTTGATGCTGATTGTTTCCCCTTCTGATGTTGTTTCCCCTTCTGATGCTGATTGTTTCCCTTTCTGATGCTGAGTGTTTCCTTTTCTGATGCTGAGTGTTTCCTCTTCTGATGCTGATTGTTTTCCCTTCTGATGCTGATTGTTCCCCTTCTGATGCTGAGTGTTTCCCTTTCTGATGCTGAGTGTTTCCCCTTCTGATGCTGAGTGTTCCCCCTTCTGATGCAAAGTGTTTCCCTTTCTGATGCTAAGTGTTTCCCCTTCTGATGCTGATTGTTTCCCCTCCTGAAGTTGATTGTTTTCCCTTTCTGATGCCGAGTGTTTCCCTTTCTGATGCTGATTGTTTCCCCTTCTGATGTTGTTTCCCCTTCTGATGCTGATTGTTTCCCCTTCTGAAGTTGACTGTTTCCCCTTTCTGATGCCGAGTGTTTCCCCTTCTGATGCTGAATGTTTCCTTTTCTGATGCTGAGTGTTTCCTCTTCTGATGCTGATTGTTCCCCCTTCTGATGCTGAGTGTTTCCTCTTCTGATGCTGATTGTTTCCCCTTCTGATGCTGATTGTTCCCCCTTCTGATGCAAAGTGTTTCCCTTTCTGATGCTGAGTGTTTCCTCTTTTGATGCTGATTGTTTCCCCTTCTGAAGCTGATTGTTTTCCCTTTCTGATACTGAGTGTTTCCCTTTCTGATGCTGATTGTTTCCCCTCCTGAAGCCGATTGTTTTCCCTTTCTGATGCTGAGTGTTTCCCCTTCTGATGCTGATTGTTTCCCCTCCTGAAGCCGATTGTTTTCCCTTTCTGATGCTGAGTGTTTCCCTTTCTGATGCTGAGTGTTTCCCCTTCTGATACTGAGTGTTTCCCCTTCTGATGCTAAGTGTTTCCCCTTCTGATACTGAGTGTTTCCCCTTCTGATGCTAAGTTTTCCCCTTCTGATACTGAGTGTTTCCCCTTCTGATGCTGAGTGTTTCCCCTTCTGATGCTAAGTGTTTCCCCTTCTGATGCTGATTGTTTCCCCTCCTGAAGCCGATTGTTTTCCCTTTCTGATGCCGAGTGTTTCCCCTTCTGATGCTGATTGTTTCCCCTTCTGATGCTGATTGTTTCCCCTTCTGAAGCTGATTGTTTCCCCTTTTGACGCTGATTGTTTCCCCTTCTGATGCTGTTTCCCCCTTCTGATGTTGTTTCCCCTTCTGATGCTGATTGCTTCCCCTTCTGATGCTGGTTGTTCCCCCTTCTGATGCTGAGTGTTTCCCTTTCTGATGCTGATTGTTTCCCCTTCTGATGCTGTTTCCCCTTCTGATGCTGATTGTACCCTCTTCTGATGCTGATTGCTTCCCCTTCTGATGCTGATTGTTTCCCCTTCTGATGCTGATCGTTTCCCCTTCTGATGTTGTTTCCCCTTCTGAAGCTGATTGTTTCCCCTTCTAATGCTGATTGTTTCCCCTTCTGAAGCTGATTGTTTTCCCTTCTGATGCTGATTGTTTCCCCTTCTGATGCTGATTGTTTCCCCTTCTGATGCTGTTTCCCCCTTCTGATGTTGATTGTTTCCCCCTTCTGATGCTGATTGTTTCCCCTTCTGATGCTGATTGTTTCCCCTTCTGATGCTGATTATTTCCCCTTCTGATGCTGATTGCTAACCCTTCTGATGCTGATTGTTTTCCCTTCTGATGCTGATTGTTTCCCATTCTGATGCTGATTGTTTCCCCTTCTGATGCTGATTGTTCCCATTCTGAAGTCGTTTCCCCTTCTGATGCTGATTGATTCCCTTCTGATGCTGATTGCTCTCCTTCTGATTGTTTCCCCTTCTAAAGTTGTCTCCCCCTCTGAAGTTAATTGTTTCCCCTTCTGATGTTGATTGTTTTCCCTTCTGAAGTCGATTGTGTCCTCTTCTGAAGTTGATTGTGTCCTCTTCTGAAGTTGTTTCCTCTTCTGAAGTTGTTTCCCCTTCTTCTTTAGTTGATTGTTTCCCCTTGTGAAGTTTTTTCTCCCCCTTCTGAAGCTGATTGCTTCCCCCTCTGATGTTGATTGTTTGCCCTTCTGATGTTGTTTCCCCTTCTGAAGTTGATTGTTTCCCCTTCTGAAGTTGATTGTTTTCCTCTTCTGAAGTTGATTGTTTTCCCTTCTGAAGTTGTTCCCCTTCCTCTGAAGCTGATTGTTTCCCCTTGTGAAACTTTTCCCCCTTCTGATGTTGATTGTTCCCCCTCCTGAAGCTGATTGTTTCCCCCTCTGAAGTTGATTGTTTCCCCTTCTAATGCTGATTGTTTCTCCTTCTGAAGTTGTTTCCCCTTCTGATGCTGATTATTTCCCTTTCTGAGGTTGATTGTTTCCCCTTTGAAACAAACCCTGGCTGGCAAGTACTTGTCAAAAATCTAGGACTTGGGAAAAGCAATGCAATCACAGTTTGCCACCATATCTCAATGTCACAGGCCCAAACCAGATCTAAGTCAGTCCCCCTGAGCTCGTGGTTTTGTTTTCATGGAAACATTTTGTTGCAGAGATTGTTTCAATTTAATTGTGTCACAGTGTTCCCTCAGGGAACTTGTCAAACGGAAGAATCTATTTACTTAATTTGCACAGGTAGAAATCTAACTCGCACATGATTTATTTCTGTGTGATTGCTGTAGATGTCTCCCCTTTTGGGGAATGGGTTATACCCGAGGTAGAAGTTGATTGCTCATTATGTATGGGGAGGAGAACGAGGGGGGGGGGGGGTTGTTGTTGTTTTCAGAAGAGCAGGAGGCAGGATGTAATTCCACCACTTTCCTGTTGCAGAGCAGTGTTTTTGTGCCCAAACAGAATTGCATACATCGTAGGTTTTAGTGGAGACTAAAATGGCGGATGTTGTGTTTGGCTGTTTGGTGGATCTATTAGAATTGTTGAATTGCTTCGTGCTGTGTAGCTTTGGTGCAAATCTGTGGAACTCACTGCCTTGGACGGGAGGATTGTTGTACTCCAAGTCCAAGGTAGGTTAGAGTGTGTCTGGTTCCACATCTACATGAAGTGGAAAGATCCAGAATATCGTTCTGCTCTTACATAAGTTGACAGGTTTCTGGTTCCATATCCACGTAAAGTGGAGAGATCTAGAATACTGTTGTGCTCCAACGTAGGTTGGCGTGTTTCTGGTTCCAGATCTATCTGAAGAGTTCTAGAGTGTTGCTGTGCTCCAAGGTAGGTTGGTGTGTTTCTGGTTCCAGATCTATATGAAGAGTTCTAGAGTGTTGCTGTGCTCCAAGGTAGGTTGGTGTGTTTCTGGTTCCAGATCTACGTGAAGAGTTCTAGAGTGTTGCTGTGCTCCAAGGTAGGTTGGTGTGTTTCTGGTTCCAGATCTACGTGAAGAGTTCTAGGGTGTTGCTGTGCTCCAAGGTAGGTTGGTGTGTTTCTGGTCCCAAACTACATAAAGTAGAGAGTTCCAGAGTTCCTAGGAATTATTCACTGGGAGACCTGGGCTCAATGGTTGGCAGCCAAATGGACTATACGTGCTGTCAGCAGAAGACCCGAGCAGTTCCACTGTCCTCGGAGATGTAGATCTGTACTGACAGATTGCTGGTGTTGGGGACTACTTGCACCGGAGGTTGAAGACCTGCCTGCTTCACCTTCAACGCAACCAAGGTAAGTGTTCCCCTCATTGTACCCTAACCCTACAATAGATACCGGTCTCATGGGTGATGATGATTTGCCTTTGTTGGATTACTGACTCGGTTAGACTATGTGAAGAATAACATCTAAATCAAATAAATACATACAATTATAATCGTTTGGTGTGAACAGTGGTAGTGTAGTGGAAAAGGTGGCTGGTTGTTGGTACTTGTTCACACATTGTGTGTGTGTAAATATTTCAATAACCCTATACTATAGGGATCCAAATCTGATCCAAATCTAACTTGTAGAATAGTTGTCATATTACTAGGACTAGCCTGTATGTGACACTAAAGCAGACTATCAACAAGTATTTGACTCTTGCCGGAGGAAGCTGAAACTTTGTGTGGAAAGAGGAGAAGACTACTTGAAGGACTGAAAACTTCATGTAGATCTACATTGGTCGGACTTTCCATTTTTGTTTCAGCAAACAATTGACGTGACTTTTGGATTGGTCCTCGTACCAACACACGCTGTCACAAACTAGGGGTGCAATGTTCGATGAAGACAATTGATAAACAATTGCAGTTTTCCTGATGACACGTTACAGCTTTAGACTAAAACACAGGCATACAGCCAGTGAGATTTGAATCGATCTCAATCGATTTTTTTTTTTGAAAAGGTCAATGGCCACAGCTGATGCAGTTTAGATCCCTCACCTTTTTCCACCAACTTGCTGTATTATCAGCCTTAATAGCAAAGCAAAAACTTGATCCTTTCACTCTCACACCCTATCCACCAGCTTCCAGCAAAAACTTAACCCTTTAACTCCTTACAGTATTCACCAGCTCTTCGTTAATGGATAGTGTGACGGTATGAAGGGGTTCATTTTTTTATGGAAGCTGGTGAAACTGGTGGTCAGGGTGAGGGATGGAAAGGGTTATGTTTTTGCAGTTTTTGGGTAGGTTGAGGGAGCGAAAAGGTTAAGTTTTTGCAGTTGGTGCATGGGGTGAGGAAGTGACTGAATGAAAAGACGAAGTCAAACGATATACAACATACTTTTGGGGTAGTTATAGAATTTCGAATTACGGAATATGTTCAAGATTGGATACATCGTGCTGAGACAACTCCATATAAGCTGCACCCAAATGTCATTAATCTGTATTAGATTCCTTGAACTTGCACAAAGCCCCATGTTTTGGCAAGATCTTTAAATGTCTTTAAATGTATGTTTTGTGGTGCCAGTGTGGAATAATTACAATTTTTTTGCCTCTTCACCCATGCCTTGATTTGATGGGGATGCTGACCTGCACTACCTGAAAAATATTTTTCTGCACTTTGGAGCACCATGGAAGCTTCCAACACAAACCGTGGTGCCATGAAGGCAACTAATTTGCATGACTGTTGGGAAAAATGCAGGTGTAGGTGTTTCCTTCGTCTGTGTGGTTAAATGAATGGTTGATGTAGGGAGTGAGATCCTGATATCTGATCTGACTGAATGGGGTTTAAGTCCAGCTTGAGAGAAGCTTGGTGCATAGTTTCCATTTTACTCTGCTGTGGATGAGTACTTGAATTTTCACTTTATAGATAAAATATTTTTAGTGTTTCGGTTTTTCTTGGATGCGTGCATGTAAGCTGTTTGCCCACACTGTGCAGGCCAGGTATTGCTGCACAGACTGCATGTTCCATCTTCAGTGGGTGTGCATGCTGGGTGCTGCCATGTCTCCATAAACTGCACTAGTCTGCAGGGTACTGACATAATTTACAGGATTTTTTTCCGTGCATATCCTGCGTGAGAAAAAAGAGGATGTAAGTATGTGTTAGAGTAAATATGTCTATGTGAGAGAGAGAGAGAGAGAGAGAGAGAAAGAGTGTGTGTGTTGTGTGTGTGTGTGTGTGTGTGCACGGGTGCATGAGCGGGTGAGTGAGTGTTGTGTGAAGGTGTTCGTCTGAACGTGTACGTGTGTCTGTACGAGTGCGTGACCTACATAAAAAAAACTATAAGGGAGAGGAAGAGACAAGATAGAGAGAGAGAGAGGGGGGGGGGGGCAGACACAAAAAAAAAAAAGAAGAAAGAAACGAACAAATAAAGAAGATAAATGGATAAAAAAATATTTAAAAAAAAAAAAAAGAAGATAAATGGACAAAGACAGAATGAGGTGACCAAAATCATATGCACCACCAGAACCATCACCACCACAACATACAAAACCAACCAACCAACTAACCAAACCACAAGGTGAACAAATCCACACCGGAATATCATCTGCGTTTTTAATTTTCACTTTATTTTTTTTATTTTCTTGTCTCGGCAACGTATGTTTCAACAAGAAAGTTTGACAGCACAATACAGCTGAGAACTGGGACAGACAGACAGTAGTCGACATACGCACTTCCCAGCCTGTTTCACCACCACCACCTGTACGATTGGCAAACCCTCCAACCCATCCCATCCCAACCCAACCTCCATCCAACCAAGCGCTAGTGTCAACGTCAACAGCACACCAATTACACACACAAAAACGGGGATGGGTGGGTGGAGGTTGGGGTGGGGCAGGGTGGCGGTCGTTCTTGTATTTTACTGATTTTTATTATCAATTCATCAGAAATCTTCAGCCAGCCAGCCATACATAGTATCCAATGCCTGATGGCGCTGGGATTACGCACATGCACACTCATGCATGTGTACAGACGCATGTACAGATGCACACAGATATACTCTCCCTCTCTCTCAGACGTACAGACAATCAAGAAAAGACTCAAATCAAGAAGACAGAACGGTAGTATAATATGCAATCAAAAATTGATAATAGTAACAAGCGTACTGTTCCTCTTGCCTTCCTGACAAAAGGTCTCGTAATGTTGTCGACAAACGCTCTTCGTATCTGATCGTGCTATCGGTCTGTTGTTACGTCACTGTATTTACATGGACATGGTTAAGATTCTTGCCACACACACATACGGCGCAAGACCCAATACTCTGACATCAATCACCAACGTTTTACAGTTTTTTGAACCAAAAAATAAAAGGAAACAATGAACACGACGAAAGCTAGCGTATGCACGCACGCACGCAATTAAGCGATAAATACATGAAACAAAATAGTTGAAATGCATTGAATATTAATCACAAGTGACTTTAATTATTACGGTAACAATGAGAGAGAGTGTGTGTGCGTGAGAGAAAGATAAAAAGAAAAGGGCGAAAGAAAAGAAAAAGAGAGAGAGAGAGAGAGGTGGGGAGGCCAGGGAATGAATACCATATGTCGGACAACTGGAGGGAGGGGGGTAGGGATAGGGGGAGAGTCTGAAGACAGAATACATAAAAAAGACGAAGAAAATGGATACAAACACACGACAGAGAACAAAAAAGACAGAAAAAGAAGAAGAAGAAAAAAGGGGAAAAAATGAAAAAACTTGACATCAATACGAGAAAAAGGCCATTTTTAATCACTTCCCTGAATTTGACATGTTTTAAGTATGAGCAGTACCAAGCTGCAACGTCGCAGCACAGGTGTGGGAACAATGACATCAAAACTGTTATCAAAGACGAGGATAAATCTACATAATTATGCTGATGGTAAACCTTGGCCGAAACAGTTGGGCTACTTACTACTGTATCTAATAACCATCTACAGGGGCTGTATGTACTGTCGTCCTACTCCTGGTTGTAGCTAGTGAAGCGTAATTACAACACGTAGTATCTGCTTGCCAACGTCCCCACTCGTTACACACACACACACACACACACACACACACACACACACACGATAAAAACATTATTGTACGTATGTTTGTACGAAAAGATAAACAATAAGATAAGCAAAACTGAAGAAGACGAACATGTGTGTGGCAGACGTAAAAAGAGACAGACAGACACAGAGAGAGAGGCTGATTTTTGCTTGCAAGTTAAAAAAAATGTTGCTGGAAATCCAAAACACCAAAGGAGATAAATCTATTTGCATCTGCATCTGAAACTTGCAACAACCAGAAAGCCGATGAAGAAAATCAAAAACAAAAGAGAAACTTTCATCTGCTCCTTTTCGTTCGACCAGCTTCCGTTTGGAATCCAATGACCACGCTTGTTGCAGTGGTGACCTACAGCGCGACAGACAAGACCGAAAGTTTGAAACTTATCCCCCCTGCATGATTATGCCAAAAACAAGCTGTCGGCAGTTATACGTTCTCAGTCACAGTCATACTTCTCTTGACGTGCTGCTATCGTCAGGGAGGTGGAGGGGGGTGGGGGTGGGCCGGAGGGCAAAAGGAGCTGGTCTTTTTCCAAGTCCGTCTGTCTGCGGTCCACATCAAGAGGGATAAAAAAAAATTATGTACATACTTATTAATCGTTTGACTCCCTCACTCCTACCAATTGCAAAATCTTAGCCCTTTGATTCCATCACCATATCCACCAACTTCCTGCAGGATGCTGGTGGATAGGGTGAGGGAATCAAAGGATAAAGTTTTTGCTTTGCTAGCAAAGTAAACACTGAACCATTTGACTGCCTCACCCTTTCCACATTTCCTGCATTGGGTTCCACATAAATCTAAATACTAGTGAACGTTTACAATACCACAATGCTACAGAGCTGATGGCACCGACAGCCGAATAGTACAGTTAAGACACTGATCTATCAATCGGAAGATTTCGGGTTCGAACATTCGTGGGTTATTCGTCTGGTCAAAGAAGGATGGAGATTTTTCTGATCTTCCAAGAGAACTTATTGTGTACATCTGCTTGTGCCTGGGCCCCCTTCTTTTGCATACACACGCACAACATCAAATCCGCACTATTTGACTTTTTTAGTCCTTTTCTCCCACTGGACGAAGCAGCAGGGAAATTTCAGTCTTTTTCTCCTAATTTTTGTACTTGGTGTCTGTTTTCTTACGTTTACACTTGACGAAGGCCAGTTGGCCATGTACTAAATAAGCGTTCCGATACTATTTTCGTGTTTTTTCCTGGATCAAACACGAAACGTTGACGTTTCTGTAAGCAGTGTCAGGATTCAATGACTTGTGGAAACAAAACATACAGCATTCTCCCTATCCCCTATCCCATCCCTGAAAACGGAGTATGACTGCCTTGATGACCAGTGTACAAGAAAAAAAACAACAAAGGTTGCTGTACATGTACTGGGAACTGCAATCCATCAACGAAAAACAAAACAAAAAATACTGTCTCCTCTCACTTGTCAGGGCTATTTGTACCGTCTCCTCTCACTTGTCAGGGCTATTTGTACTGTCTCTTGTCACTTGTCAGGGCTATTTGTACCGTCTCCTGTCACTTATCAGGGCTATTTGTACTGTCTCTGGTCACTTATCAGGGCTATTTGTACTGTCTCTCGTCACTTATCAGGGCTATTTATACAGTCTCCTGTCACTTATCAGGGCTATTTGTACTGTCTCTTGTCACTTATCAGGGCTATTTATAATCAGTCTCTTGTCACTTATCAGGGCTATTTATACAGTCTCTTGTCACTTATCAGGGCTATTTGTACTGTCTCTTGTCACTTATCAAGGCTATTTTACAGTCTCTTGTCACTTATCAGGGCTATTTGTACCGTCTCTTGTCACTTTCAGGGCTATTTATACAGTCTCTTGTCACTTATCAGGGCTATTTATACTGTCTCCTGTCACTTATCAGGGCTATTTGTACTCTCTTGTCACTTATCAGGGCTATTTGTACTGTCTCTTGTCACTTATCAGGGCTATTTATACTGTCTCTTGTCACTTATCAGGACTAGCTGTACTGTCTCTTGTCACTTATCAGGGCTATTTATACAGTCTCTTGTCACTTATCAGGGCTATTTGTACAGTCTCTTGTCACTTATCAGGGCTATTTGTACTGTCTCTTGTCACTTATCAGGGCTAGCTGTATCTTGTCTTTCTTTGTCACTTATCAGGGCTATTTGTACTGTCTCTTGTCACTTATCAGGGCTAGCTGTACTGTCTCTTGTCACTTATCAGGGCTATTTGTACAGTCTCTTGTCACTTATCAGGGCTAGCTGTACTGTCTCTTGTCACTTATCAGGGCTATTTGTACTGTCTCTTGTCACTTATCAGGGCTATTTATACAGTCTCTTGTCACTTATCAGGGCTATTTGTACTGTCTCGTCACTTATCAGGGCTATTTGTACTGTCTCTTGTCACTTATCAGGGCTATTTATACTGTCTCTTGTCACTTATCAGGGCTATTTGTACCGTCTCTTGTCACTTATCAGGGCTAGCTGTACTGTTCTTGGTCACTTATCAGGGCTATTTGTACCGTCTCTTGTCACTTATCAGGGCTATTTATACTGTCTCTTGTCACTTATCAGGACTAGCTGTACTGTCTCTTGTCACTTATCAGGGCTATTTATACAGTCTCTTGTCACTTATCAGGGCTATTTATACTGTCTCTTGTCACTTATCAGGGCTATTTATACAGTCTCTTGTCACATCAGGGCTATTTGTACTGTCTCTTGTCACTTTTCAGGGCTTATTTATACAGTCTCTTGTCACTTATCAAGGCTATTTATACAGTCTCTTGTCACATCAGGGCTATTTGTACTGTCTCTTGTCACTTTTCAGGGCTATTTATACAGTCTCTTGTCACTTATCAAGGCTATTTATACAGTCTCTTGTCACATCAGGGCTATTTGTACTGTCTCTTGTCACTTATCAGGGCTATTTATACAGTCTCTTGTCACTTATCAAGGCTATTTATACAGTCTCTTGATCACATCAGGGCTATTTGTACTGTCTCTTGTCACTTTTCAGGGCTATTTATACAGTCTCTTGTCACTTATCAGGGCTATTTATACTGTTCTCCTGTCACTTATCAGGGCTATTTATACAGTCTCTTGTCACTTATCAGGGCTATTTGTACAGTCTCTTGTCACTTATCAGGGCTATTTGTACTGTCTCTTGTCACTTATCAGGGCTATTTGTACAGTCTCTTGTCACTTATCAGGGCTAGCTGTACTGTCTCTTGTCACTTATCAGGACTAGCTGTACTGTCTCTTGTCACTTATCAGGGCTATTTATACAGTCTCTTGTCACTTATCAGGGCTATTTGTACAGTCTCTTGTCACTTATCAGGGCTATTTGTACTGTCTCTTGTCACTTATCAGGGCTAGCTGTTCTGTCTCTTGTCACTTATCAGGGCTATTTATACTGTCTCTTGTCACTTATCAGGGCTATTTGTACAGTCTCTTGTCACTTTCATGGGCTAGCTGTACTGTCTCTTGTCACTTATCAGGGCTATTTGTACTGTCTCTTGTCACTTATCAGGGCTATTTATACAGTCTCTTGTCACTTATCAGGGCTATTTGTACTGTCTCGTCACTTATCAGGGCTAGCTGTACTGTCTCTTGTCACTTATCAGGGCTATTTGTACAGTCTCTTGTCACTTATCAGGGCTATTTGTACTGTCTCTTGTCACTTATCAGGGCTATTTATACTGTCTCTTGTCACTTATCAGGGCTATTTATACTGTCTCTTGTCACTTATCAGGGCTATTTGTACCGTCTCTTGTCACTTATCAGGGCTAGCTGTACTGTCTCTTGTCACTTATCAGGGCTATTTATACTGTCTCTTGTCACTTATCAGGGCTATTTGTACCGTCTCTTGTCACTTATCAGGGCTATTTATACTGTCTCTTGTCACTTATCAGGGCTATTTGTACTGTCTCTTGTCACTTATCAGGGCTATTTATACTGTCTCTTGTCACTTTTCAAGGCTATTTGTACTGTCTCCTGTCACTTTTCAGGGCTAGCTGTACTGTCTCCTGTCACTTTTCAGGGCTATTTGTACCGTCTCTTGTCACTTATCAGGGCTATTTATACTGTCTCTTGTCACTTATCAGGGCTATTTGTACTGTCTCTTGTCACTTATCAGGACTATTTATACAGTCTCTTGTCACTTTTCAAGGCTATTTGTACTGTCTCCTGTCACTTTTCAGGGCTAGCTGTACTGTCTCCTGTCACTTTTCAGGGCTAGCTGTACTCTCGTCACTTATCAGGACTATTCATACAGTCTCTTGTCACTTATCAGGGCTATTTGTACTGTTTAATGAGCTATTTGTACTGTTTAATGGGGCTATTTGTACTCTTTCCTGTCGCTTATCAGGGCTATTCACAGTCTCTTGTCACTTATCGGGGCTATCTGCACTGTCTCTTGTCACTTATCGGGATATTTGTATTGTCTCCTGCTACTTATCAGGGCTGTTTGTACTGTTTAGCGGAGCTATTTATACTGTCTCCTGGAACTTTTCAGGGCTATATACTGTCATAACACCTATCAGGGCTATTTTTCTGTCCCATGTCACCTACCAGGTCTATTTGTACTGTCTCATGTCACCTATCAGGGCTATTTGTACTTCTGTCACTTTTCAGGGCTATTCTGTTTCATGTCACCTTTCAGGGCTATTTGTACTGTCTCTTGTCCCTTTTCAGACTATTCGTACTATCTCTAAAGTCTGTTAGTATTGTCATCCTACAAAGACTGTCCAATCTTATTGCAGTTACTTGTCCAGTTATCTTAAAATCCTTTTCAGTCCCCCCTTAAAAAAAAACAAAAAAAAAACCCTTCCTGCAGGAAACTAGACTGGGGGACTGAAAGGGTCGACTTTCGTTATAGCATAGTTTTCTCTTCAGAGTATAATATTTTTCTTATGTAGTAAGAATGATTATAGATTTCAGACAGGTACTAGGTGCAAACTGTTCCTGACTTATCATCTGTACAAAAAACAACAACAATAAAACAAAACAAAAAACACCAACAACAAAGTTTTCTTTCTTTCTTTCTATTCCCCCACCCCTTCATCAATTAATAAATAAACACACCTTGGTCAGCCCCACCAGAACGGCACTACAAGCATGTTAACCTGATCTGACCTTACCTTGATTTCTAATATGCTATCCTTAACTGTCTTTCCTTTTTTTTTATATTAGTCTTTTTAATACAGAAATCTATCTACATATCAGTAGCAGTACTGCGAAGATGTTTTTAAGGTTAATTCAACACATTTTCCCATGTATAACATGCAAATGCACATAAGCAAGTAAGCACAAAGCCACCACTCCAGCTCTCGAAATACAGACAGAATCAACCCTCTGAAAAGAATATACAAAGTTATGTCAAACAAAGTTTTCCAATGATTATCATCGTGTCTTGCTCAAACACACACACACACACACAAATCTACGCCACACACAACTTCAAAAATACTGTACAAGCACAGATAGACGAACTATATAAATTTTTCTTTCTATATCTCTCTCTCTCGTGAATCACAGGAACAAATTGTGTACAAGTTTCACACAAACAATTTTATCATTCTTGATATAAAAAGAAGAGAACACTCGGTTGTTTTGTGAATTGTTTTCACACTCTGAAAGAAGCAGGGAGGTTTTTTTTCCATATGTGTACAAAGTATGTCACAGAAGATTTTACAGCATATGTACACACGACAGCAATATACACAAATATATATATATGCAATTAGGCAAGCTTGCATGGAGCCAAAAGACTGAGAGACTCGAAAGTTTATTTTTCTTGGACTTTCCTGTAAATCTAGCTTCCACCACACACACCTGTGGCATCTGAACTACAAAACTATATAAACTTAATGTACATATGTGGTAACTGAACCACTAAACTACATAAAGTGTACATATGTGTTAATCTGAACCACACAGCAATATGAACTAAAGTGTACATATCTGTGGTATCTGAACCACACAGCAATATGAACTAAAGTGTACATATCTGTGGTATCTGAACCACTAAACTACACAAATTAAAAGAGTACATATCTGTGATATCTGAACCACACAGCAATATGAACTAAAGTGTAAATATCTGTGGTATCTGAACCACACAGCAATATGAACTAAAGTGTACATATCTGTGGTATCTGAACCACTAAACTACACAAATTAAAGAGTACATATCTGTGGTATCTGAACCACTAAACTACACAAACTAAAGTGTACATATCTGTGGTATCTGAACCACTAAACTACACAAACTGAAGTGTACATATCTGTGGTATCTGAACCACTAAACTACACAAACTGAAGTGCACATATCTGTGGATCTGAACGACTGAACTATTCAATATAAACTAAATGTACACATCCGTGGCATCTGAACCATAAGATCATATCTACTAAACTGTAAGCTTCTGTTTTTGCCACTCATACATCCATATCAATTAAGCTGTAAGCTTCTGTCCTTACCATTTATATATCTAAGTACAAGCAATATCAATCATAATCAGGGATGCGGAGTTACCCAGTTGGCGGCATTCCTTTTCTAAAATACATCTAGTCTTCTCTTTACTTATTACTGTGTTTACTTTTTTTCTTTTTCTGCTCCTTTTTTCAACTGACTGGGAGCTTGCAGTAAACTCTGAAAACTAGCGAGGTACGGGGGGCCATACTCTTCCCAAATGGTCTTTTTTCTATGAATGAAAATCTAAGCAATCTGGAGCTATCTTGAGGTACTTTTTATGGTTAAAACAGATCTATAACACAAAGTAATTTACATCTGAAAGTCAGTAATAAAACAACCAGAGGGCGCACATATACACAAAAAGAGAGTTAAACATTACAGTGTTCACAAGACACGGTTTTTTTTCTGTTGTTTTTTTTTAAATGACAAGCTCACGCTGCAAGCAATAATTTCTCACTTTGTGAGACTAATACAATCACTTCTGCAGATCAAGCCACCTCAACATAATCCATATTGTGTGATATTTCCCATGCCTAATGGAAATGGTTTCCTGGTTTGGAAACTTACTGTTTCGACATAACTTGCATTTCTGGCCAAAAGTGACTGAAGAGAAGGGTAATGCTTTGTGGTGCAGGGTGGAAGCGCGGTGTCTGCGTTGCACGGGGACTTTGTCAGCACGTAGATAATATGGAGACCTTCTTTTTCAACACGTAGTTTGGGGCTAGCTTAGGAGTTTCATGCTGGTTTGGTGGCGAGTGGGGAGGGGAGGGGAAGGGAGGAGCTTCAAAGGGTATTACAGATAGCATTAAGTTTGTTTCAGTAATAACCTGATACAATGATCAACAACATTAGATAAGACGTGCAAGTTAGGTAGAGTCACAAGACCTGTTGTTATTTCCGTTTAAAACCCAGCCAACTGGGGATTTAAAAAAAACATACCGGAATACAAATGTAAACAGTACTAAAGACATAAAACATACATATAAAAACAGGCGTAAGTTACCTAAAATTGCTTCTGCACATTTCCTTAGAGCCAAAAATGCACTAAATACACATACCTAATTACCAATCCCAAGACAAAATACCGGTAAGTAAGACTTACAAGCGAATGGACCAGCAAGGCAGCAAAATGATAGGAAGAAATGGCAGAAAGCAAAGGAACAAGACAGAAACAAAGAGAGTGACGGAAAAGAGGAAACTTCTCGCACAGAATTTCCAGGTTTTCTTTTGTTTTTGTTGTTTAAAGCCCACCCGACGCGCAGAGCCATATCAGGGCTACAACCGTTTCAAAGCACATACTAAACTTCAACAGGGAAGAGGAAAAACAAAAAAGAAAATTAAGTATACATATCAGTGCATTCGTGCACATAATCTCAGAAGATGCCCCTGGGCGTTGATCACTCCGTCCAATTTATCGCACAGGGGATTTAAAAAACAAACAAATACAAACATATATAAAAAGGCAAGAGCCGTCCATGCTATGGAGGCAGTCATGAATTACAAACTCCCCATGGCCCAGTCTGTATCTCTTCCATGCGATAAAAACATCATATAATCTGCCTTTTCATCTTGTCATTATCTTAGTGTCCATAAAGTCTTGTTAATGGTATAAAGAATCTAAATGTCAGTTAAAACAAACGAACAAACAAAAACCAGAAATAAAACCTTGCACGAATACCCTGCTCTTGGAATCAAACCGTATGACAAAATGGACATGTACAATACGACGTTCAAACAACAATATTGAAATAGTCCATATAATTATTCCAGGCCACTGTAGTCAAAAAAAAAAAAAAAAAAAAAAAAAACCTAACCTGGGCCATTTCTATGTGACAACCTGAAACCGGTTATTTACTCTCTTTCTGCGAGTTGGTACCAACCAAAAGTACTTTTAATCACACAAAAATCTACAATGACAATTTGCAGAAGTCACCAAATGTCCAACAGTGAAGGAGAGAGAATTTACACTCTCATGCACAAGTGGCAGACACAGGACGATGCCAAGAATATTTGTTTTAGGTCTGTTAGTTCCATTCCTAAATAATGAAATGGAAGGGTGAAAAGAAAGGGTAGGCGGCAACACAAACATGCATCACCGACAGATTAAAAAAAAAAAAAAAAAAAAAAGGAAACACCAATACTTAAAAACATATTCCTACAGAGTAATCTGTCACCTATCTGTCATCTGTTAATAACATTACAGCCTCACATACTGTTAATCAGTCGCACTCTCTGACGTTCCATTTGTACACAGTAAACCAACCGCTTCTTAAAATTAATTCACTCTGCATCAACGATATTATGAAGAATTGTTAAACAGTTATCAACACAGCTTTTGCCCAGTAAGCGGAAAAACAAATAAAGACTTCAGACTTTAACTTGTAGCTCTCCCACAGGTGCTCTGATTTCTTACGAGTTACACAGTCTATACAATGAACAGGTGTTGTCACTGATATATTTTCGTGTGAAATAACATACTCGACAATGAACAGGTATTGTCATGATATATTTTCGTGTAAAATTACAAACTCGACAATGAACAGGTATTGTCACTAATATATTTTCGTGTGAAATTACATACTCGACAATGAACAGATATTATCACTGATATATTTTCGTGTAAAATTACAAACTCGACAATGAACAGGTATTGTCACTGATATATTTTCGTGTAAAATTACATAGTCCACAGTGAACTCTGCAGTGAACAGGTACTGTCACTGATAAATTTTCGTGTAAAATTACATAGTCTACAGTGAACTCTACAGTGAACAGGTACTGTCAATGATATATTTTCGTGTGAAACTACATAGTCTACAATGAACTGGTACTGTCACTGATATGTTTTCGTGTAAAATTCAGACCTGTAATCTTAAGAGAAATATTATCCCTCCTCCCTCTCTCCTGCTGAAAGAATCATCGTACCATTGTTGTTGCCTGTTCACGTGCATGTCTGATGTGAAACTTCCACATGATGGCTATATAGTTTAAGTCTGTCAATTGCTTTCAATACAGTGAAACCATACGCTTCATTTTCTGTACATAATCGTCCTTGTAAAAGGCTTAATTCCTGTCACTGATTCCCGTTTACTTCCTGACAATCATTACCACAAGAGTTAGCTACCATCATATATATGTAACATACACCTAAAGAAGTGGACCCACAAACGATTAACCAGACGGATAAGTAAGGCAATCATTCATTTCCTGAAACAGCAAAAGGCACAATAAAACAAACAAAATAAATAAACAAATAAATAAATAAATTATTATAACGATAATAATAATGATGATAATAACGATATCAATAACAACAATAATGATGATAATCATCATCATAATAATAAAGATAATAATAATGATAGTATAATAATAATAATGCTGTTTAGTTTAACCCTTTGACTCCCGCATCCTATCTACCAATTGCAAAAAAAAATTACCCTTTGACTCCCTCATCCTTTCCACCAGCAGGAAGCTGGTGAGGGGATCAAAGGGTTCAATTTTTGCTTTGTTAGCATGCTTGACAAAAGCAGGATGCTGGAAAGACAGGGTGCAGGAGTCAAAGGGTTAAGTGTTGTGCACGATTTGCATACACAGATTCCAAGCCAAAAGAGCAACAGGTATTTGGCAGCATGAAAACAAAGTTTCCAATCAAAATGGTCTGGGTTTCAATCCTCCTCAGATACCTCCTGCACAACGAGTAAAAGGTGGACGCATTTGCTATCTCCCAGAACACACATGTGTATAGACATACCAACACGTAAATACTACTCGGGTAAATACGTGCACAGAACATCAAATACGTACATTTATAAAAATCCTGTTACATCATGTCAGTGCTCCGTGGCTTATGATAACATGAAAACACCCGGTAAGCACATCCACCACCAAAGATGGAGAATGCAAACTGTGCAGCAACATACCGCCTGCACAGAGTGGGTGAAACAACATGCGCGCACCAATCTGAGAAAATGGAACGCTGAAAGTACTGCTGATACAAGAGGATTCTTTCTTGTACTTATCGAAACATGAGAAAGACTTCTCTTGTATGTACTTACTGAAACATGAAGATCCTTCTCTTGTACTTAATGAAACATGAAGACTTATCTTGTATTTACTGAAACATGAAATCCTTCTCTTGCATTTACTGAAACATGAAGATTTATCTTGTATTTACTGAAACATGAAGACTTCTCTAGACTTACTGAAACATGAAGACTTCTCTTGTACTTACTGAAAACAGATACAATACACCTTAACTACTCTAAAACTGAGTTTGCAGACAACTGGAGATTTCTCTGAAACTTCTGTTTAGCTGGCATACTTAGTGTGTCCAAAAATAGTCATCACTTTGTCTCTGGGCAGAAGATGGTAGTCATCACTTTGTCTCTGGGCAGACGATGTAGTCATCCCTTTGTCTCTGGGCAGACGATGGTAGTCATCACTTTCTCTCTGGGCAGACGATGGTAGTCATCACTTTCTCTCTGGGCAGACGATGGTAGTCATCTCTTTGTCTCTGGGCAGACGATGGTAGTCATCACTTTCTCTCTGGGCAGACGATGGTAGTCATCACTTTCTCTCTGGGCAGACGATGGTAGTCATCACTTTCTCTCTGGGCAGACGATGGTAGTCATCACTTTCTCTCTGGGCAGACGATGGTAGTCATCACTTTCTCTCTGGGCAGACGATGGTAGTCATCACTTTCTCTCTGGGCAGAAGATGGTAGTCATCACTTTCTCTCTGGACAGACGATGGTAGTCATCACTTTCTGTCTGTACTTTAAAGTCTGATCTGATGAAGCTATCCTCTCGCTGCGGCTGACGCTGATGGCTCTTCGTGGACACCGCTTTTAGCCAGCTCCTCTCTCCTGTGGTTTCCTGGTATCCCACACTGGAAGAGTACTACTCTCCAGATAGCACCAACTCTGCTGGGAGGCCTTGGTCAGGCGGGGAAGCTTGTCATTCGCTCGCCAGAGCCTGGAGAATGGAAAGGGCATCTGAGAGGAAGACACCTGACAACATGTCATCTCTTTGTCTGAACAACCGTGGAGGCTGCCAGCATGAGTGCTTCTTTTTCTGTCGTGTTTGCCTGTAACAGCACTGACAGCCATTACGGCTGAAGGGTTTGACAATAAGTAACAAGCACACGTAATACGTAACAAACGCGCATACCTCTATCGGTGAGATGGAGCTCATGGTGCCGCAGACTGTTCTAACACACATGCTCAATTGGACATTTTGCAGACATGCACAATGTAACATGTACACAAGACAACACCCTATACAACTACGAAGTGCCAAAGACAACTCAGCCATTTTCTAAACTTCAAATCGTCTTGTTGTACTTCATACGACTTGACGGATCGCAGAGGCATGGGGTATCCGCATTTCTGTCTACTCTTGATCTTCCAGTATAGACAGATAGATACAACATGTCATGCAGATCTGGAATTTGTACTTCACATCAGCTTCAGTAAGGAGAAACACACAGGGTCCAAGAAAACTACAAAGTAATTTGAAACCAAAGCTGAAATGACACTGATCCAAATGGAAACTGATCCAAATGATAATATATCCACTCAGACATAAATGGACGCTGAACTCAACAGTGGTACATAAATAAAACCCCTGTCAGAAGAACTTGCACACATGTTTTGAAGAATGAATCCTTTGATCATCTGCTACCACCACCACCTATCTGCTCTGTAGTTAAATAGTGAACTGATCAAAGCATGACAGAAATCACTCCCGTTGGTGGGTATGACAAGACTGTTTCTGCCCCATCTTCTGCACTACTTCTACACTGCTCACGTGTAGTACGTCTTCAGCCGGCTTCCCAACCCACCACCAACCTCCAGTCCACTCAACTGAAACCGCTGTTCCATAAGCCCATGGCAACTACCGATGTCAAACTGCCATAGGACTACCCACAATAGGAAACTGCAATGTTACTGGGTCGCTTTGGCAGAGATCATCAGAGCCTGTTCAGATCGAACTTACAAAGGACACTGCCTACTATGCCCCCTAATGATGACAGGAATGTCAGTCATGGTGCTACACTGAGAGTACGACTGCCCTCCCCAATACGGAGACCACTACCACATCCCTCCAAATACAGCCTCCACGAACCACAAAGACCCAAAACCCCAACCTGAATTCACCTTTTCTCCCACTGGACGAAGCAGCAGGGAAGTTTTAGTCTTTTTCTCCTAATTTCTGAATTTGGTGTTTATTCGTTTGTGATCTTATGTTTACGCTTGACACAGGCCAGTTGGCCGAAAATTAGCGCCTGTCTTGTCTGGTTGTATCAAATAAGCGTTCTGATTCTATTGTAGTGTTTTTTTCTGGTTCCTTTCCCTCAGCTATGGAAGTGGAAGAAGAAACTAAAATTGGGATTACCATGACAACAGGACATAAAGGACCACACAATATGGGACACTTTTCACGATGATACGATGATTGCATGAGAAAAGGGGATGACATCATGATGCTATAAAGTTCCACCTTAAATTAAGACTGAGTAATCGGGCAGTGCTACATGCTTACTTTCGTGTACCATTCTGATGTCAACTAGTAGGCCCGAGAAATACAGACACCTGCAATGCTGATCAGGAAATCTTAGCCACAACGACACATCCGTCAAATGGCAAAAACTCCACCATGTTGTCTCTCTCTTTGTAACGACCCCACTGCATGTTCAACTCTGGGTTAGAGCTGGGTTAGGGCTGAATAAATCCCACAATAATTTTTTTCTTTTCTTTGTTTTCTTTTTTTTTTTGTCAGGGGAGGGGGGGGGGGGGTGAACCTGTACCCATGACTTTATTAAATAGTCCAGAGCGCTGACCAATTCACCACACTGACAGGCAATACGACAAATAAGTGTTATGTATTGGTAATGTCTCATATTTTCAGCTTTCACCTAAGCACAGGATGTCTTAAACCAGCAACTCACTGTGTTCGCGAGGAGACTTACAACAGATGCCTCATCAAAGAAAGTTGAAACAAAATATACAAGAAAACATGAAGTAACACCAATCTGAAGTTTAAATCAGTTCCTATACATAACACACACAAATTAAAAACAGAAAAACAGGAAAGAAACACAGATTCCAATACTCTACATATACACTATATACAGAAAGATATCAGAAAAAGTATGGCAACAAAGCAATGGGACAACATTTACAAGAGCAGACAATGTTCACTACAAATGCTTAATACATATATGTATATATATATATATACTGTTATCAATTATGTAAAAACTGATAGAATTATGAAGACAAATATGATTATTTCATATACAATCAATTCTTTCCTTTTCTCTCATCACAGCAAACATGCACTCTGTAACAAACCCACACTCACACAAAACTCTGTCTCTCAGCAATTGTCGGTATATAGCCAAGTCTGATACAACAAAATACTGATCTTTCAACAACAGCTTAGCATAAGAAACCCCAACAAAGCAAACCATTTTAAAGCAAAGCACAAAAGCAAAAGACAACGTACAGCATCAACAACATCTTACAAACCTGGCTTGTCTATATGTATGCAAAACGACACACTTCAGTCCAATATAAAACTACAGCAAGTGATGAATTGAGTCATCAAAGTTCACCATCAAAAATATTCTGTAACAAAATGACAATATTCAACATGCCCTATTGCTCATACCCAATACAGCCATTTCCAGGAGATAATCGTCGAGCTGTCAACAAGTCCACGCATTTTCCCTCTTTTTTTGTTTGTTTTTCAATTTTTTTTAAAATGATGATGAATGAAACTTTTTAACATATAGTTTTGAATATATGTATATACATCTTTTTTCTTTCTTTTCTTTTCTTTTTGCGATTGAGCATGGTTATGCCTCAAATAAGTCTAGTGGTCTGGATGAAGGATGAGTTCCTATGCCCCAGGGTTGTTTTACAGTATTTCATATCTTTGGCCATTGCTCATTTCTTTTATTTCTGAACAGTGGGTACAACTGAAGAACATGCTCTGGAGAATGGTCCTGTCCGGAATGGACACACATCAGTGTGGAACAGCCCCATTCGGCACATATACCGGTACTGGAGTTGGCGGCATGTCCCATCTTCAGATGGAAGGTCGTGTTTGATGTTGACGCTACACGTAATGAACAGGATCATTTCGGTTATGTTCAGGATTAAGTTATGTCCAGGGTGACGTTTCTTTTCATGATGGTCTTCACCTCTCTGCAGGAGACGGGTGTTGCTGCTGTTGCAGTCTTTGCTGCCTTTGCTAAAGTCTTCCTGTTCGTTTCCCCAGATGTCACAGTGGGCTGGAATCCACACCGTTACTGACACAGTGCACGCTAGTCCTTTCAAAACAGATCTGGTAAGACTGTTAGCAGACGCTGCCCTGGAAAAGTTAAGGAGTCTCTGTTACCTCCCTCTCCTACGACCCCTGGGTTATGGAACAATCTAGGTAGGGCCTCAGGACCTGGTCAGCTCATGTGCTTATGTGCAGGCTTAAGGCTTGTGCCATGATCACCATACACATGGCACCTATGACGATAGTGCATATGGAATTCATTCCGAGTGCGGAGATGTCATCTTGAGAAATTGAAATTGAAACAGCAGGTGACTGTACACTTTCTGTCAAAGTTTTGCAGTCTGCTAAGAAGACAAGTTTGGATGAAGGAGGCGGAGGAAGGAGTCTTCAGCCGTCACTACTTTTGCAGCGTCCAATACAGCTGCCTCTTCTGCCTAGTGATTAGTGGACAACCTTTCTGTGTGAATGACCATTTTTCTGTCCTCCGACAGGGCTGTAAACAAGGAGCCCACTGCCCGTATCCTTATGGCTCCATTGCATCACCATCTGTAAAGACATGCCTCCATTTTGAGCATTTGTAAACATCATCAAACATTTCTAGTGTTTCTGATTAGTTTCTGTTGTTTACAATGTCTAGAACCTGTGACAAAGGAAGTCTTTCTTTCTGGAATGTTTGGGCATAACGTTGACGGCTCTTTTTTCGGTATACTAGATGTTGTCATCTTCTAAGACTGTGTTTTGTTTAGCTGACTGAGTGTCCTTACTGCGTGTCTTAGTCAGCTGCGTTTCTCTGTGCCATGTTCCAGGTTTAAGGTGGTGGTATGTCTTCGGCTTGTTGTAGTCTTCCTTAAGCTTGTTGTGCAGTAAGATGATCTTTTTGGCGTAGGGGATCTTCCATTTGGCATCTAGCTTCTGCAAACTGCTGGTGAAGAACGTCCAGTTTTCTACTTCAGTAAGACTTGAAGTCCTTTCTGGTGCCTCTTGGCATTGTCTTCTTGTCAGCAGCTGTCAAGACAGTCTTCGTGAAGATCTTTACATTGTGTCTTTTATCGTCGCTGAAGACCAATCTTGAGCACTGTAGCCGGTCTGCCAGATGCTTGTAGTCTGTCCAGTTGGCCTTTTCGTAGTTCCAGCTTACTTTTCTCCAAACGCTTTCACATTTTCTGTTGGGGAGACGGAATAATACTGAGAGGTGGTCGCTTCCTCCACATTGTTCTCTGCAGTCCTGGGGGTTAGGCTTTTAGCTGTCTTCTGCAGCTATGGCCAGATCAAGTGTAGATGTTACTTTAAGGGCACCATGAATAGTAAGTGGGCTTACCATCTGGTTGAACAGGGTCAGCTTGTTGTCTAACGTCCAGCTCGTCTTATCAACTGTCTAGATCTTTATATGATTAGTTGGCTATGTGCCCACTGAAGTCACCAACAATAATCTTGTTGTCTTTCTTTTCAGAAAGAGAAAAAGAGAAAAATATATGTATCGTAATAGGTGGCAATGATAAGTGTTAAAGATTACATCTTTAATAACGTCATAAACACATCTCTGTCTCTCCCTCCCTCTCTCCCATTCACACATGCCAACACAGGTCCATCGCATGCGTTTCTCCCTTATGTTTCAGCAAACCTACACCCATCCCCACCCCAAACTCCTACCCTCTCCATGAAAGAAAATCAAAAACACATACACACAGATAAACACAGAGAAACACACACACACATGAAAGAGACACGATAATGATGGAACCAACCAACCAAAACCATCTCAGTGACACCGGTATCACAAAAACACCAGATTTTTATGTGACACTGCCAAGCTCATACACAACGGAAGGTTTCAACACGGCCATCCATAGTAATATGCAAACCTGATGTGCTTAAAAAAAACAACAACAAAAAACAAGAACACCAAAACAATACACAAAAACCCACCAAAGAATCCAATCCGGCCACAGGCACCATGGTATGAAGTAACAAGAGACAATTGGCATGAAATAACAACAAGAAAAACCTGCGCATGAAGTAGTAACAAGAGATGATGACATTCAATACAGTAACCAGAAGTCTGCACATGAAGAAGTAACAAGGGACATGCATATAATGCAGTAAGAAGAAATACACACATGAAGTATGACACATGTACACAGATAGAAAAAAATAATGTACAATACACAGGCATGAAAAGCAATGTATACAAACAAGAAAACCAGACATGAAAAATACGAAAAACAGACATGAGAAACAATATACACAGACATAAAAAAAAGGCATAAAAGCAATGTATACAGACCTTAAAAAAACATATACAGACATGAAACGTGTACACAGACATGAAAACAATGTACAAAGACATGAAAAACTGCACACAAACATGAAAACCATAAACAGACACGACATGAAAATAATTCTGTACTAAGTAACAACAGACATGCGCATCCATGAAAACCCATCTAATCTACCGCCATTCTGGTTCGCACACATCAAAACTCATTTATCACACTTTCAATGCCATTTTTCTCTGTAGGAGACACATCAGACTTTCTTTCAAAACACACACTCTCTTCCCCACTATGTCCTGAAACATTTAACGGCTGATCTGTTCAATCAATTGAACAGTTTCATAGGCAATACGATTGTTTCCCCTTCGGCGATATTAGCTGCTACCTTTTTGGCAACACTGATTTATCCATCCCTGATAATATAAACGATTTCAATTCATTTAAACAAACGTCAACTATACAGAAATCTTGCAATACAATGCTAATGCAACAATTCCAACAACACTATCCCTAATAATTTAATTTCACCATTTCATTTCACTGAATCAGTTCCCTATTCAAAGACAAAAGATCTAACGGTTGCACATCAAACCTGACTTCAAGATTAATATGTTTCTTCAAAAATACAGACCAACAAACAAACAAAATGATAGACCTGCATCTCCAAACAAAATATCCTCTTAATCTAATCCTTCCTTGAAGTCCTCAGCAGTCAAACTGAAGTCAAAGTATGTGCTACATTCAACCGAGTCAGTGCTGTGAGAATGAAACACAAAAAAGAACAAACAACATATAAAATCACACAGTTCCTGCTCCTAGCAGATATTTCTCAAGTCACAGGGGTTGAAATAATCAATGCCTTTTCAAATCCTGGTAATGTTGGGTTTTTTTTTGAGTTGGCCCATGCTTTTCTAAATTCAGGCCATGTCTGTTTCTGAGGTGGGGAACACTTTTTCAAATCCAGGCCGTTGTCTCTTTTCAGTTCAGCCAATTATTTTTCAAACATGGGCCATGTTTGAACTTATGCATTCACTTATTTTTATGAGCAGATCCAGGTCTGAATGAAGTCAAAAGTCCATCATTTCTGATAACAGTTTTAGACACATCAGAGATTCTGTCCCTCTGTCTTCGTGAGCTACAATGTGTTCTGAAATGTTTCAATGTAAGTTCCTTGTCTTCTCCTGTGCAAAAGGTCCAGTCTGAAAATTCCACCATTTGCTGAAGCTGTCTGGTAACATTCTTGGTTGAGAAAACAAACTCCATTCTATAGTCAATTTTTAAAGATTTCACAAAACACAGAGCATCTGCCAAAATTATCTTACCTAATCCTCTGATGGCTAAAGACAAGAGAGTGACAAAGAGAGAGGGACAGAGAGACTCGGCACACTGTATGATAATATTTTCCTCAGGGAGAAATATCTAAGCACAGAATAAAACACAAATTCCATTGTGCTGAAAATGCAAATTTCAGACATACAGTGCAGAACTATGCAAACATTTCAGTGTGTTAAAAACATTTTCAGACCAGGAGTGTCAGATTTTCTTCCATGTACTCACTCATCCTTAAGGATTTTTATGAAACAATTGTAAACTCTATTAGTAAAACAAACTTGAGCTTTTTTCATAATGTAATGTTCACATGAGCACTGTATGATGCTCTACTACTTATGCAAGAATGCCAAGGTTTTTGAGACACCATTAAATACAACTGAGTGTAACTGAGACAATACTCATAAACAATTAACCTTTCTATTCATACTTATCTGAATTTAACTTACATAGTTTGTATAATGCAAATGGATGTTCTTAAAGAAAACATCTTCATAAAAACATAAAGTATTATTTTCAACATGTCAAGGGAATAATCTTAAGTTCTTAAGTGCAATGGAAAAAACTCAGTATCAAAACATGCACAAGGTAAGTGTTCAATCATTTTCTTCTTTTCCCCCCAACCCCATTCATTATAACAAAATATCACTTAAACACTACTTGAAAAACAAAACAATTCATGTAAACAAACACGAACATGAGGAAAAATACAAAGCTGATAAATATCTTCAAACAAAAATCTCAGAAGAAGAAAAAGACATCATAAACGGAACAGATGTGTTCCTCCATACCCTCCTGCAGCTTTATGTATCCAATACACAAAGGACTATGAAAATGACTTTCACATACAACAGGACAAAAAAACTGCATTCTGGTAGTCAGCTGCTGAACAGAAAACAAACTGCCCACTAGCTATCAGGCAGCATGGTGATCCGGGCTGTGCCTCACAAATAAGGAGAACGGAGTCAAAATCCGAGCGCACCTGTTCAAATCATTTTTGATCCTTTCCTTTCCTTGCCAATCCACTAGCTTCCTGCAGAAAGTTGGTGGACAGGGCAAGAGAATCAACAGTTCTACTTGGTAGGTTGGTTGTGGCTTTTGTTTTCTAGACACAAGTCTGTTACCCAAAAGTGCAGACACTCTGGACTCAACAAGGACAGGATTTTCAAAGGCAAGTCTTCCCAAGAAGGGCAAGTCTTACCAACTTCATGGAAATGAAGTAAACGGAAACAAGTGTTCACTTCCTTCATTATTTCTATAGCCTCCTTGTGTAAGTACTTTTAGACAACCCAGTAATCAGATTACATTTATTTATACATATAAAGAAGGGTGTGGTGGGAGTAAGGATCATCTTTCAAATTTAAAAGGCACAGTGCTGTATTCAGTGTTCAGTTATTATGCAGAATAGTCGAATGTACACAGATGAGGTATCTGAAACTCCCTGTTGCCTGGAGACATAAGATGAACTTGAGCAAACTATAACAGCATTTAATACAACAAGACAAGTGTAAGATCACAAACAATTAAACACCAGACAAAAATTAGGACAAAACTGATAATTCCTTTTCTCACACTGGACAGAGCAGCAGGGAAGTTTCAGTCTTTTTCTCCTAATTTTTGTATCTGGTGTTTGCTTGTTTGTGATCTTACACTTGACAAAGGCCAGTTGGCCGAAAGTGTGCACCTGTCTTGTCTTGTTGTATTAAATATGCACTGTTATTTTTTTTCCGTGTTTTTTCTGGTTGCAGTTTGCTTGCACATGGGCAGTCACACTTGTTTTGGATTAGGACAGCATTGTCTTACCCTAACCTTGCTGTCTAAAATACTGTGCCTGCTGTCCCAGTTTCTGTGGTCCATTTATAGTTGAGAGCTACAACAAAAAAGACCTTCATTCATTTTTTATTTACTTACTTATTTTTAAATCTCTCTGGAAAAAGAAAAAAAGAAGGAACAAACAAAACACCAAACCAGTAAATCTCACATATGTGTACTTTTTCATTTCGTCACCACAACACTTCTTCAGCTAGCTAAGCATCTTTACCATTCCTTAACACAATATAAAGATAATGCGTTTTCTTTCTTTTCTTTCTTTTTCTTTTTCAAGTGAAAACTGTACCGAAGCAAAGATATCTACCTAATAGAGGTTTCCATCATTAGATAATAGTGTCTGAAAGTGAAAAAAATCTTGTGTCCAAAGATTCAGATACATGCATGCACTGTACGTAAATGCATGCACAAGCATGAACACACACACTTTCCTCCCCAGACAGAAAGCTCTGAAAAGGAAAACAAAATGCTTGCACATAACAGTATTTCCCTAGTGTTGCTGAACAGCTTCCTAGAAAGCAGCAGAAATTCTGAATGTGCTAGAATCTTTTCAGCACCTGCAGAAATTGTCACACATCTTGGGTCACTGCTTGGCAGCCTGCTGTCTCCATCAAGAGTTCTGTTCCCTTACTCATCACATTTCTCTCCCCTACTTGCAAGTTACCACAATTCACAAACACTATATGATACTTATCTCCCCTACTTCCAAGTTACCACAACTCACAAACACTGTACGATATATATCGACCATTTTCTCAAAATTAATGACATATCAGGGAGGTTAGCTGTTCTGTTGTTGTCGTTCTTGTCATAAATCTTGAGAATTTATTTCTCTGCCGGTTTATGGGCATGCATGACAAGTTGGCCAAACGTTTGAGCCTGTCTTGTTTTGCTCATTAAATCCATGGTCTCCTTCTATGCTCATGTGTTTCTGATTTTCTCTCTGCTTGACAAAACTGGCAGTCACTTTGATTAAAATTTCTATCAGAGTGTTTGAGGAAGGGGGGGGGGGGGGGGGAGAATGCCCTGTATGCTGATATGTGGATGTGAAAATCATCAAACCTATCCTATGACTGTGACTCATTCTGTGGTGAATGACAATAATCTTTAAGATATGATGTCATTCTCCATTCTTTACTTTGCATAATCCTTATTACATATGGTACGCTAATCATAGTGGACAATCCCATCTAAAGATAAGCAAGATTACATACTTATACACATAAAGAAGAAAGAAAACCAAACTGAGAGGAGTGAACACACAAATCCAGTTCTGAGAAAAATTCTACCTGGAGAAGAATTACAACAGTCGCAGTGCCTTGTTTGTGTTGTACATTTTTTCCCCTCAGCAGTTTCTGCTGTGTCTGTAATTGTTTTCATGGTTTTGCTTAACCATGATATTCACATGTTTGCCAGTATGGTATGTGTAAGTGCATGCAGTGTGTGTTGTGTGTGTGTGTGTGTTTGTGTGTGTGTGTGTTGTGTGTGTGTTGTGTTTTGTATGTGTGCATTTTGTATGTGTGTGTTTTGTATGTGTGTTTGTGTGTATGTGCGTGCATGCGCGCACATGTGCATGTGAATGTGTGTGTGCTTTGCATGTGCGTATGTGTGTGTGTGCATGTGGTACTCTATATAAGAAAATTAATTTATATATGTCCATGTTGCAATAATTTCTGCATTTTCTGAGTAGAAGAAACAAGTTTTACAAGACAAAATATTTCAGATATCAAACAGACACTGTTGTAGTGAATGCAGGATCCCTTGATAAAGATTAAACACACACACACACAAAAATGACAGAGAGAACTCTTACCAGCAAACAGGTCAATAATAGTCTGAACATGTACACACTCTGTATAATGATAAACAACTATCCCATCAGTTATAGAGATATTTGTGGAATGTCTTCAACTTCACAAGCGAACACATCCTGTCTTAGAGTCCCCCCCCCACTCTTGCAGTATTTGTTATTTCCCCCATAAAATTCATTTGCTGCCCCATAACAGTTTTGACATTCTACGAAAGCCAGACTGGGCCGGGTCCAGTTATGCTCTTGTGAGAAAGTCAAAGCAACCTAATACCCACCCATTTTAATGCTTCCCATTATTCTGGTGGTGTCAGTGCAGTCTTTCAAGCTAGATGTACTATGCTATACATTACAAATGCATTGCAGTGGGAATTCAATCAAATTACTGCAGATCCCATATACCCATGCACAACTCCTACATGCTGGTTAAAACCACGTAAGATTTTTTTTTTCGATTTAAGATCTATGCTAAAAGGTAAGGTACTGATGTCCCGACTATACATTTGAGAGTGGCATTCTACTGCTGAGAGAATGCATGTATATCATTACTATAAAATAAAGAACTCACTGAGGACTACACACACTTGTACCCATGTAATTACAGCATTCAACTCCACCACAATTTGGTGATGTTGCCCATTTTCCCATTTCATAATAGGAGAATGATTTAGACCTGTATATGCATGCATACATACATGAGTGTGTGTGTGTGTGTGTGTGTGTGTGTGTGTGTGTGTGTGTGTGTGTGTGTGTGTATGTGTGTGTGTGTGTGTGTGTGTGTGTGTGTGTGTGTGTGGTTGTGTGTGTGTGTGTGTGTGTGTGTGTGTGTGTGTTGTGTGTGTGTGTGTGTGTGTGTGTTATGTGCATCCATGTGTGTGTGTGTGTGTGTACGTGCGAGTGTAAATGATGAAGAGATCTCAGTGATTACGTCTTAAACAAGGACAGCGTTTGAATATAATGGTGGCTTGATCATCTTCTAGTGTGATATTAATATATATTCGTGACTGGCTGTTTAAACTTTTCTCTTATTTTAATCTTTGTTATCGATGCACATTTTAAACACATGTACAAATAGCCCACTCCAAGCTAATCTAATACAGAGCATCAACCCAACCACTAACAGTTACAACGTTTTTCTTGTCTGTCTTTCTTTCTTATCCACAAACATTCACACAAAGGTACAAACTTTTCTGCTGTAGTGCATCACCTCTCATGTGTTATGTCTGTGTGACATTGTGTTCCAAACCGATGGAAAAAAAAAAAAAGAGAGAGAGAGAGAGAATGAAGGGAAGCTTTTTCACAGTCTTCATCAATTCAATCATACAACATGGCACCATCACGACGGCCGCCTTGGTCTCAGATTATAACACTGAGGATGGCACGTTCAGACAGCTCTAATATTAATCTCAAGTCTTCCGATGTCGTTCTCAACTCTTCACAGATTTCGGTGTTCAGAGTTTTAAATGAACAGTGAGTGGTGTAACATTCTTCATCTTGATAGTCTCAGGAATATGGACACAATGATGTTGCTCTCAGGAATACGGACACATCGATGTTGCTCCCAATCAGGTTTGTCTTCCATGTTCCTTGGATTTTCTCAAGCAGGTTTGATGTCGTTCTTCTGAATTTAGTTTCTCTCTTCCACAGGAATTATTTTGTAAACTGAAGTCTGATGTTACCTTTGCTGTTTGACGTTATTCTTACACCTGATTTATGTTGTTATTATTCCAACGCCTCAGATACGTTAACACTTTGAAGTGATCTGCACTGGATCGGTATGATTCCTTCTCAGTCTTTAGTTTTGAATTTTGAAGTATGAGACTGTTCTCATTATGCCGGTGTTATTCAGTTCTCCACTTTCAAGATTTCAAATTCATGGTATTGTTTTCATTTTGCCCTTATTATTTATAACACTGCTCAGTTTTAAGATTTGAGATCTGATGTTACAAACACTTGACTGATGTATTTCTTTCACCAATGTAATTATAAGGTGTTCTCTTTCCACTGTTATTGTCATGCCTGTACACTTTATGATTTTTCAGACTGTAAAGTTGTTCTCACTCACCCGATGTATTTCTTACACAATTCCAGTTCTTGATATTCAGGTATATTATACAAGTCTCTTCACCAGTGTTATACTCACATTTCCACAATTCTTGACACCATGATTTTACAAACAATCCTTCACGCATTTACCTGGGATCACGATTTTATGTACAAGTCTGATGCACTTTCTTGGCATCATAATTTTACATAGATGTCTGATACATGTCTCATCTACAGATGTTATTCTCCAGTTAATGCCATCCATACGCAGATCTGATCCTCAGTCCATCAATGCTATTCTCGCATCTTTGCAGTCCTTGGGCTGAAGAGTTTTAGATGCTAATATGACAGAGAAAAACTTTCACTTCACTCACAGTACATCCCATTAGCACTGTTTGTCAAAGATTAGCTCCAAGTCCAGATGTTATGCTCGATCCACTAGCAGCACTCTCACATTCCCTCAGTTCTGTGGTGTTCTCACATTCCCTCAGTTCTGATGTCAAAAGTTAAGATATATTTCTGATGTCATACTCAATGGACTTATGTTACTGCCATATATCTCCAGTTCTTCACAATGACAAAAAAGTAATACTAATGGTAGCACTGGTGTCCTTCCCTTTCAACAGATGTCATTTCATTTCCATCAAGAAAAAGTTGCAAATATTTTGACGTCACTATTATAGACCTCAGCCTCTGGTCTATAATGTTTTACTGTCTTTCCATCACTGGTGATGAATTACTGATGTTTTTCTTCAATGTTTACAAAGTCTGATGACAGGACTTTAAATACTGGTTATCACCGATGCTGTAGTTATGTCATGTGAATGGAAAGCTATGGTGTCATTCTTCAATCTCAGGAGACATTTTGTGGTATGGAGAATGCAGACTTTTGCTGGTTGTGCAGTGTTTCAGCAAAGCAAAGCAATTGTAGGGACAATTCCATTTTTTTTTCCAGTTCATACTGCACAAAGACTGACACAAAGTATTCCATGCACTTGATGTCTTTCACACTAACAAACACATTTGCAGGACCTGTCACACAGCACATAATGTTCTCCACACTGCTTATAACACTATAGCCACTAAAATAAAACAAGCTCTGACTATTCAGCAGCCCTCCAATGTGTTGTGTTTGACATAGCATCCCTAAATGTATTTGGAAAAAAAAACACACAAAAGAAATGAAAAGTAAAGTAACAGAACAAAAAAAGTCAAAGAAACGAAAAAAGCTTGATTGCCCCAGGTGTCGTTCTAATCCTCATCAATCGTTATCAAGAGTGGACTCGTCAAACATTTCTCTGTGCAGCTCTGGAAACTGCTCATCAAATTCCTTGGATCTCTTCATACGGATGTTATTCAGTGCCCTGAAGTGTTCTTCATTGATGCGACGGAAAGTGGAGACAAGATTCATCAGCTGACTGAATTTCAGGTCCGGATCTGGAACACAAACACAAATGACTTAGCCTGACATGCTTATTGTTATTGTTATTGTTGCTTAAAGCCCATGTTGACTGTGTACAGCCTTATCAGGGCTATAACCACTTCAAAACATACAGAATACTACTTCAGCAGGGAAAAAAAAAAAAAAGAAAGAAAATTAAGTACGTATATCAATGCATTTGCGCACATGATCTAAGGACATGCCCCTAGTGTTGACCACTCCATCCAATTTATCGCACAGGAGATTTAAAAAACACACCTGAATACAAATTTAAGCATACCTAAGGACACCAACACATATGTAAAAACAGGCCTAAATTATCTAAAACTGCTTCTGCATATCTCACCTCCCTAGAGCCAAAAATGCATTTAATACATGTACCCAATTATCAGTCCTAAGAAAAAGTACAGAAGACTTTATCGAACACACAGTACACAGGTGAATGGACCAGCATGGTAGAAATTGATAAGCTGCCAGCTGACTGCTGTTCTAGGAACAGAAGTTTGTTACAAAACTCAGTCAAAAACTAGTTGAAAGACGCAATGGTATAACAAGGCAATCATATTGAATGATGTGATAACAAAAAGGCAATCATATCAAAGGATGTGATACAGCCAGTTCTGGTCTATCTGCTGACACATATATGCTACTGAGCCAGTCACTGGTCTCCTTCATATCTATAGACACAGACATACACACACTCACATACAGAATGGACAAACACAAATCAGTCTGATTTGACTGAATTTGTTTCATTGTATTTGTGGACACACACACACACACACCTAGAATGGACAAACACAAATGAGTCTGATTTGATTGAATTTGTTTCTTTGTATCTGTGGACACACACACACACACACACACACACACACACACAACACACACACACACACACACACACACACACACAGAATGGATAAACACAAACGAGTCTGACCTGATTGAATTTGTTTATCATATCTGTGGACATACACTCACAGGATGAACACTAGTGAAAATGACCTGAATGTTTGTATTTCATCATATGTCTGGATATATGTTCACACACACAAAAGGACAAAATGACTGTGTTTCATCATATGTCTGGATATATGTACACACACACACAAACACACAAATGAACAAAATGTGTTTCATCATATGTCTGGACATACACACACACACATGGACAAAAATGTTTGTGTTTCATTTTATGTATGGACACACGTATACACACACAAGTGCCCAAAATGACTGTTTCATCATATGTCTGGACATATGTACACACAGAAATGGCCAAAATGATTGTGTTTCATCATATGTCCAGACATATGTACAATACAAATGGACAAAATGGTTGTGTTTCATCATATGTTCAGACATATGTACACATACAAATAGACAAAATGGTTGTGTTTCATCATATGTCAGACATATGTACACATACAAATGGACAAAATGGTTGTGTTTCATCATATGTCCAGACATATGTACACATGTATACAAATGGACAAAATGGTTGTGTTTCATCATATGTCCAGACATATGTACACATGTATACAAATGGACAAAATGGTTGTGTTTCATCATATGTCCAGACATATGTACACACACAGACAAAATGGTTGTGTTTCATCATATGTCTGGACATATGTACACATACAAATGGACAAAATGACTGTTTCATCATATGTCCAGACATATGCGCACACACAAATGGACAAAATGATTGTGTTTCATCATATGTCCAGATATATGTACACACGCAAATGGACAAAATGATTGTGTTTCATCATATGTCCAGACATATGTACACATACAAATGGACAAAATGATTGTGTTTCATCATATGTCCAGACATATGTACACACACAAATAGACAAAATGATTGTGTTTCATCATATGTCCAGACATATGTACACATACAAATGGACAAAATGATTGTGTTTCATCATATGTCCAGACATATGTACACATACAAATGGACAAAATGATTGTGCTTCATCATATGTCCAGACATATGTACACATACAAATGGACAAATGATTGTGCTTCATCATATGTCCAGATATATGTACACACACAAATAGACAAAATGACTGTTTCATCATATGTACACATACAAATTGGACAAAATGTATTTCATCATATGTCTGGACATACGGACACACACAAACGGACAACCACATATGAGGCTGACCTGAATGATTGTGTTTCATCAGGAAGTACAGGGCCTGCTGGAACAACGACTGGATTTTGCCGATCGCACGCACATTCTTCAAACCCTTCCGAGCTGCAGATAAATGAACCACCATTTTTCAAGCAATAGAAAATCACCACCAAACAAACAGTTTTAGAAACAAAGAAGAAAAGAAAAGAGCACAACCAGAAAAAAAATGAAGTAGAAATAAAAGGCTGCATGCATCAAATTAAAAATCAATACTAAAACAGTTTCGATGACGTGTCTAAAATTAACCTCATTACAAATAATCTTTTTTTTTTAAAGATAATTGCACTCAGGGAGGTAACCTTTGGGCTCACATTTTTAATTTATCTTTTGGTCCCATTTTCTATGCCATCTTAATGGTCACAGAAACTGGAACAGCGATGATGGTGATGTCGATGAGGATGATAATTATGATGCTATGAAGTTCCAGCTGGGATTGAGACTGCATGACAGGGCCGTACTCTACATTTACTATCATAATATAACCTGGCATCAACCAGGCCTGAAAGATAGACACCTGCAGTGCTGGTCAGAAGATTCAAGCAACACCACCTTCAATGACGCATCTGTGGAGTGGGTGAGACTTGACTGTGGTCCCAGTCTTCCCAATGAGCCATAGCACGCCCAACTCTGGTTAGAGCCGAAAAATCCCACAATGATTTTTGAAGGGACTGATGGGGATTCGAACCCACAACCTTCCAGTCGGTAGTCCGTTGCACTGATCAGTACACCACGGCGACTGGTCCAAATAATCATTATTATTGGGGCCTGATGTTATTCTGATCTGAATCCTGCCCCGAGTTCTGACAGCAAGTGAGCGGAAGTTCAAACCTGTTTCCATTAGAGAGTGTCACCAGAAAAAAAAAATGTACTTAACCCTTTGACTCCCACACCCTGTCCATCAGCATCCTGCATTGCTAACCATGCTATCAAAGCAAAAACTGAACTCTTTGATTCTCTCACACTATCCACCAGCTTCCTGCAGGAAGCTACTGATAGGATGAGGGAGTCAAAGGGTTGTAATGTATACTCTAATGGAAGTCTGGTTGGTGCAATGGTACAGCACTCGCTTCCAACCTGACTGTATGGGTCTGCATGGGCCTGAATCACGCTCAAGCTAAACTTTGTGCAAGTGGCCTCTGCTGTGTGAATGAGCTACCCTACCTTCTCAGAACACTGAAGAGATGGGCACCGCTCTCATAATGCTGGCCCTTAGAAAATTTGAGATCTCTACCATCTTACTCCCCAATGATCTCAGGATTATGGGACAGCCTGTACTTGTTTTTTCTCTCCTAAATTGTATCACCACTGTGCTAAATCTAAAAGATGATTTTGTTTTCCATGTCCATGACTTCATTTCCTATGTCCATGACTTTGTTTCCCATGTCCATGACTTCATTTCCTATGTCCATGACTTTGTTTCCCATGTCCATGACTTTGTTTCCCATGTCCATGACTTCATTTCCCATGTCCATGACTTTGTTTCCTATGTCCATGACTTCATTTCCCATGTCCATGACTTCATTTCCCATGTCCATGAGTTTTGTTTCCCATGTCCATGATTTTGTTTCCTATGTCCATGACTTCATTTCCCATGTCCATGACTTTGTTTCCCATGTCCATGACTTTTGTTTCCTATGTCCATGACTTCATTTCCCATGTCCATGACTTTTGTTTCCCATGTCCATGAGTTTTTGTTTCCCATGTCCATGATTTTGTTTCCTATGTCCATGACTTCATTTCCCATGTCCATGACTTTGTTTCCCATGTCCATGACTTTGTTTCCCATGTCCATGACTTCATTTCCCATGTCCATGACTTTTTTTGTTTCCCATGTCCATGACTTTTGTTTCCCATGTCCATGATTTTGTTTCCTATGTCCATGACTTTGTTTCCCATGTCCATGATTTTGTTTCCTATGTCCATGACTTTGTTTCCCATGTCCATGATTTTGTTTCCCATGTCCATGACTTTGTTTCCCATGTCCATGATTTTGTTTCCATGTCCATGACTTTTGTCCTGTCCATGATTTTTCCATGTCCATGATTTTGTTTCCCATGTCCATGATTTTGTTTCCCATGTCCATGATTTTGTTTCCCATGTCCATGATTTGTTTCCCATGTCCATGACTTCATTTCCCATGTCCATGACTTATTCCATGTCCATGACTTGTTTCCCATGTCCATGACTTTGTTTTCCATGTCCATGACTTTGTTTCCCATGTCCATGACTTCATTTCCCATGTCCATGACTTTGTTTCCCATGTCCATGACTTTTGTTTCCCATGTCCATGATTTTGTTTCCTATGTCCATGACTTTTTTCCATGTCCATGACTTCATTTCCCATGTCCATGACTTCGTTTCCCATGTCCATGACTTTGTTTCCCATGTCCATGACTTTGTTTCCTAAGTCCATGACTTTGTTTCCTATGTCCATGACTTTTGTTTCCTATGTCCATGACTTTTTGTTTCCTAAGTCCATGACTTTGTTTCCTATGTCCATGACTTTGTTTCCTATGTCCATGACTTTGTTTCCTATGTCCATGACTTTTGTTTCCTAAGTCCATGACTTTGTTTCCCATGTCCATGACTTTGTTTCCTAAGTCCATGACTTTGTTTCCTATGTCCATGACTTTGTTTCCTATGTCCATGACTTTTGTTTCCCATGTCCATGACTTTGTTTCCTATGTCCATGACTTTGTTTCCCATGTCCATGACTTCATTTCCATGTCCATGACTTTTGTTTCCCATGTCCATGACTTTAGTTTCCTATGTCCATGACTTTGCTTCCCATGTCAATGACTTTGTTTCCCATGTCCGTGACTTTGCTTCCTATGTCCATGACTTTGTTTCCCATGTCCATGACTTTGTTTCCCATGTCCATGATTTTAGTTTCCTATGTCCATGACTTCGTTTCCCATGTCCATGACTTCATTTCCCATGTCCATGACTTTGTTTCCTATGTCCATGACTTTGTTTCCCATGTCCATGACTTTGTTTCCCATGTCCATGACTTTGTTTCCTATGTCCATGACTTTGTTTCCCATGTCCATGACTTTGTTTCCCATGTCCATGACTTCGTTTCCCATGTCCATGACTTTTGTTTCCCATGTCCATGACTTTAGTTTCCCATGTCCATGACTTTAGTTTCCTATGTCCATGACTTAGTTTCCCATGTCCATGACTTCGCTTCCCATGTCCATGACTTTGTTTCCCATATACATGACTTTAGTTTCCTATGTCCATGACTTCGTTTCCCATGTCCATGACTTTGTTTCCCATGTCCATGACTTTGCTTCCTATGTCCATGACTTTGTTTCCCATGTCCATGACTTTATTTCCCATGTCCATGACTTTTGTTTCCCATATACATGACTTTGTTTCCTATGTCCATGACTTCGTTTCCCATGTCCATGACTTCATTTCCCATGTCCATGACTTTGTTTCCCATGTCCATGACTTTGTTTCCCATGTCCATGACTTTATTTCCCATGTCCATGACTTTTGTTTCCCATATACATGACTTTAGTTTCTCATGTCCATGACAGTTTCTATAAAAGGCAGAACTTCTTTCATTTTGCAAAACTTTACGGTTCAATATGCTTATTTCTTACCCTCCAAAATTCTCTCTCTCTCTCTCTCTCTCTCCCTCCCTCCCTCTCTCCCATGTGTTTTTGCTAAAATTAGTTTATTATGTATATATCCCCATTTCTGTTTCTCTGTCTATCTGTGACTGTACATAAACATATGTGACACTGTATAGCAACATCATGGATGCTGCACAATTCTGACAAAATGAAGTCGTTCATTTTTTCAAATAATAACAGATCATGTGGAACAAAATGATATAAAAAAATTTAGTAGCCAGACTGTTGATAACTCAATATACAGAACATCTTCTAAAACATTTGGCAATACTCACACTTCCAGGCCTTTTCTATGCCAAAAATGGCAAATAAAGTAACTATTTCATTACAGATTTACATTTTACCTGTAGATTTAATAGATTTGGCATTTCAGAATTCATATATGGAAAAATCTCAAAATCAGTGTTTTTCAAGTCAAATAGCTTTTCCCAACAAAGCTCTAGACCAGGGTCCTAAAATTATCCTCCACAGTTGCATGCAACATCACAATTGCTTATCTGTTACCTTCCCAAACCAGTATTTAACACGCCTTACCTCCCTTGATTGTCCGTCTGTCTAACCCATCCCATTCCTTTATCCATTCTCTGTCTCTTGACGATTAGTAATGCTTATAAAAAGACTGGTTTTTAAACACTGACAGATGGTGACATATATATAACTTCCACAAATACAGATATCTTTGAACAAGAACAGCATTTGTTTTCAGTAAATACATTCTATTTCATGTGTTTTCAGTAAACACATTCTTTTTCAGAGCAGCACATTCTGTTTGAGAACACAGCTGACCCAATCAGGCCTGGTATTTTGTCAATTATATACACAGACAGTCAGATTCCTAGATAAAAGATGTGTGTCCTTTCAAAATCTTATCAGGAAAGTGAACAGCACTTTGTTTACATGTCCACAGACTTAAGGAAGAAATATCAGGATAGCTCACAGACATCATTACATAAACTTCCAAAAGGGAAAATGAGATACAGAGTCATGGAGTAACCAATTACGTTTTCATATCAATAAAAGCAGACCACATTTCCTTGAAAGTCAGGAAACTCTATCTGTACAGACTTATTCTGAACAGTTATGCATTTATTCCTATCAAAGCTTGAATCATTACTGCGCTTAATATCAGGCATACCATATGGAGTGATGATCACATCAAGGCAATGCTGTATATTATTCTTGTTACTTTTATTTAAAGCCCAGCCAAATGCACAGAGCCATATCAGGGCTATAACAGTTTCAATACACAGACAATACTTCAACAGGGAAAAAAAGGAAGAGAAAATTAAGTACACATATTAATGCATTCGTGCACATAATCTAAGCAGACAGCCCTGGCGCTGACCACTCTGACCAATTTATCGCACAGGAAATTTAAAAAAACAAACTTGAATACAAATTGAAACATAAGTAAGAACACTAAAACATATGTAAAAGCGAGCCTAAATTACCTAAAATTGCTTCTGTATATCTCACTTCCCTGGAGCCAAAATGCACTTAATGTTTGTGCCAAATTATCAATCCTAAGAAAAAGTGCATAAGACTTTATCAAACACATACAGGTGAAAGGACCAGTGTGGCAGAAAATGACAGGAAAAAATGTCAGAAAGCAAAGGAGGAAGAAAGAAACAAAGAGAGTGACAGAAAAGAAGACATTTCAAGCACAGAATTTTCAGAAGGTGGGGATGCTATTTATACTGAAAGAGCCCCCACCCCCACCCCCAACAAATCCCATGGGGGTGACAATACTGTATTTAATACAGAGGAGTTTGTAATGCATGAGTTGTTGAACTGAAAATCAATAAACAATAAGCTGCACCTTTTGCCTCACAACACCAAATGTGTATATTCTTATGATGTAATGCATTAAACCATCGAAATCTGAATTCTGTACATCAACGTACCGGGACTGACGATGAGGATGGAGGTGAACAGTCCCAATTCTCCATCAGTCAGCTTCAAGGGGTTGAAATGGGCCGCCACAAAGAAGAACTCGTCCAAAAATTCTCCCATATGCATCTCTCGAATCACTTGACTGCAACACAGAAACCGCCATAACTTTAAATCATTTAACTTGTGCTCAGCAATGACAGATTTATTGCATGGATGAAGCTTTAACAGGTTTATATTTCTTAAAGAAATGAAACAAAAGTTTATATTTCCAATTTATAGAAATAAAAGTTCTCAATTTGGCCAAGCACAACCTCTACACCACTGCAGGTTCTCTTATTTGCACAGAGTGCATGCCATTCACAGGAAGTGTTTATCACTCTTACTACTCTTAGCTAATGCATCATAGTTCTCATAGTTTTAGCCCTGGACCCTCTTCAAGATTAAACAATACTATTCCAAATTGCTGAATTCATCTCACTTCCCTTCTGACAACGTAATTTACCTCCCCTCTCGCCATTTCTTACCATTACTCACAAACATAGATTTCATTTTAATCCTTTTCTCCCTCCCACTGGATGAAGCAGCAGGGAAGTTTCAGTCTTTTTCACCTAATTTTGTTATTTGGTTTTTATTTGTTTGTGATCTTACATTTACGATTGACAAAGGCCAGTTGGCCGTAAATCTGCACCTGTCTTGTCTGGTTGTATTAAATACGTGTTCTGATTCTGTTTTTTTTTCTTTCTGGTTTCAGTTTATCATCTCATCCGAAAGATTAGCGCCCACAACACCACTGAAGACCCAGTGAAAGGGTGGGGCAGGGGGTGGAAAGAAGAATGATCTGGAAGTATGATATACCGGTCAACCCATCCGTACCGATACACTTTGCTGTTTCTGAAAGTGTTTCAAAACTGCTGAAGTTTCAACAAGGGAGAGAACTGGTTTCGCCTTTGTCATTTGAGTTAGGTGAGTGATGGAACATCACATTACTTTCAATGGATCAGAAATATTAACGTAAAGACGCACACACAAGAATCCATAACAAATTTTACTTCTGTTCTGAAGCTAAATCACACTGCGTTTAGCTGTAAACAAAACAAAAAACAAAAACAAACAAACGAAAACAAACAAAAGTGCATATTTGTTTCACCATAATTTTAACAGCTTCTTCCAACTTCCACCCATTTCACAGTGGGATCCAAAGCCAGTTTGTCTCAGCAGAGCACTGTTTTTGTGTGTGTGTGTGTGTGTGTGTTTTTTTTTTTTAAGGATCATTGCACTCACAGAAGTTAACTTTGTGCTTACCTTCTTTCTTTTTTTGGTCCCATTTTCTATGCCACTTTAATGGTCATAGAAGCTGGCACAGTTTTTACAATGCAATGATGATGATGTCTATGTGGATGATAATCATGATGCTATGGAGTTCCATGTAGGATTGAGACTGCGTGACAGGGCTGTACTCTACGCTACTATCATAACATATCCTGGCGTCAACTAGGCCTGAGAGATACAGACACCTGTGGTGCTGGCCAGAAGATTTGAACAACACCCTTAACGACACATCCGTGAAGCGGATGAGTCTCGACTGTGTGGTCCCAGTCTTCCCAATGAACCCATAGCATGCCCAGCTCTAGGTAGGACTGATTAGAGCTGAAAAATTCTACCATGAATTTTAAAGTCACTTGATGTGGATTCGAACCCACAGCCTTCCAGTCATCAGTCCTTGCGCTAACCACCACACCACGGCGACTGGTGAACACCGTTATTTCATATCAGTATCCTTTGTACTGATATTTTTTGGTAGCATGACCAACTGACATATGGAAATGAACATCTATCACAATTCATTTTAACTGCTTCTTTCACATTGTGTTGTACACCATTCTTCTGTCTCATCATAGCGGTAGGGATTGACATGAAAATTATTTGCTTTACACGCATCTGTCTGCCTTCCTCTCTTATGCTTTTGTGAAGTGCTAAGGGCTCTTAAGAGATGAGGCACTGTAAAGCAGTCATAATTTGTTTTGTTGTTGTTTAACTTGTTTTTCATCATTTTCAAATACATAACATTCATGAACATCTTGAAATATATACAATGCATAATCAAGAGATCTAACAAAATGTAGAAATACAAGCATTCATTGCAATATATATACATACACATACATACACACACACACATCTATATATCTATCTATCTATATACATCTATATCTATATACAGTCATATATTTACAAGCACAACATGAAGGCTATGGTACAATTCACATTTCTTTAATACTGCATTTAGGTGTAATCCTGATGAAAGGGATGAATGAAGGAACTGACCGGTTGGATCTCATGGTCAAGGTAGGGTCCATCATAGTCTGGTTGTCATGATCCACCAACAGGGAGAAACGAGTCATCATCACCTCAAAGGCTCCCTGCTTGATCAGGCGGATCTGGTCGTCCTGCTCAATCTCCACAAAGCCTGACAATCATATTTCAAACATCACAGTAACTTGTTTGATCACATGGGTCTGGCCATCCTGCTCAAAGCTTGACAAACATATTTCAAACATTCCTGCTGAATCTCCACAAACCCTGACAAACATATTTCAAACATTCCTGCTGCATCTCCACAAAGCCTGACAAACATATTTCAAACATTCCTGGTCAATCTTCACAAAGTCTAACAAACATATTTCAAACATTCCTGCTCAATCTTCACAAAGTCTGATAAACATATTTCAAACATTCCAGCTCAATCTCCACAAAGTCTGACAAACATATTTCAAACATTCCTGCTTGATCTCCACAATGTCTGACAAACATATTTCAAACATTCCTGCTCAATCTTCACAAAGTCTGATAAAACATATTTCAAACATTCCTGGTCAATCTTCACAAAGTCTGACAAACATATTTCAAACATTCCTGGTCAATCTTCACAAAGTCTGACAAACATATTTCAAACATTCCTGCTCAATCTCCACAAAGTCTGACAAACATATTTCAAACATTCCTACTGAATCTCCACAAAGCCTGACAAACATATTTCAAACATTCTGCTTGAACTCCCCAAAGTCTGACAAACATATTTCAAACATTCCTGCTCGATTTCCACAAAGTCTGACAAACATATTTCAAACAATCCTGCTCGATCTCCACAAAGCCTGACAAATTTCAAACATCACAGTAGCTTTCTTCTTTCTTTCTTTCTCATTTTGTCATTTTGTACTGACATGGATGTATTGCACGCATTGCCACTGCAGAAGAGAATCGAACTTGACCGTGGTTGGACAGAAAAGACAGAAGGAAAGCAGCAGCAGCAACCACCCAGCCACAGCCATCAGCCTTCATGAATGTCAGCTGTGCCAAAGTCTGCCACTCAAGAACCAACTTGTTCTGTCAGCCGACAATGTTCAACATCTAACTGAATCCTTAATTGGGCATATCAACTGCCTAATCAAAACAGATGGCACCATCATCAGCATGTATGTGTGCATAAATATCAGTATGAGACATTGAATGCGTGTGTACATGAATATCAGTATGTGACAATGCATCTGTGTATCTATATGCAAAGGAGAGAGAGACAGACAACATAATGTGTGCATGAGTGTGCAAGCACACACACATGTGTTTGTGTGTATGTTCGTGTGTGTGGTGTATGTGTACGCATGTGTGAGTGCAAATGTACATGTGTGTGTATGTTCATGTTTGTAGTGTGTATGCATGTGTGAGTGCGAATGTACATCTCTGTGTGTTGAGTGCGAAGGCACATGGTTCGTACACATGTGCATGCACATGTGTATATGTGTATAATGTAGAATGTATACTTTTTTGGTTGTTGTTCTGTTTCATGCACATACCAGGCAGTTTTTTGCAGAACCTGACCACCTTGGTAATCTCTGGCACCATAGCAGATATGAACATTTGCCACATGTTGTTGGCATCCAGCGTGAGGCGGCCTATGTCTGGCTGTGAACACAAGGACATTCACATTAAAACACAATACAATATAGTGGCAATAGAATGTCTAATGCTCCTCCCCACAAAAAAAAAAGTCTAGACACACAACACACACACACACACACACACACACACACATACACACACACACACACACACATACACAACACACACGCACAAACACATGCACACACACATACACTCATTGATATACATATACAGATGCACAAATGCCCTTTCAAACATTCATATGCATGCACAAGATGAATATAATCTAGTGTCTTAACCCTCTGACTCCCACACCCTGTCCACCACCATCCTCCATTGCCAACCTTCCTGCAAGAAGCTGGTGGATAGGGTGAGGGAGTCAAAGTGTTTAACCCTTTGATTCCCGCACCCCGCCCACCAGCATCCTGCATTGCCAACAATGCTAGCAAAGAAAAAACTTAACCAGTTGATTCCCTCACACTATCGACCAAATTCCTGCCGGAAGCTGGTGGACTGGGTGAGGGAGTCAAAGGGGTAAGTTTTTGCAGTTGGTGGATAGGGTGCGGGAGTCTAAAGGTTAAGTTTCTGCAGCTGATGGATAGGGTGCGGAAGTCAAAGGGTTATGGTTTGCATCAACTCCACTCTTTCGAGGCATGAACAAATTTCACTGGTCTGCAAGACTGCCATCTTTAAACTGTGATACATATCTTCTATTAGATCTTTTCTCACATTGTCTGCCTCTGTCAAATCTATTTCTACTTTTTGTCCAAGTCATCTTGACAAATGCTATTATTCTCTCTAGGCCGGATTAGGATGTTGCAGACTAGTCATCAAATACTCAAATAAGTCAAAATAATGCTGCTAGACTCGTTCATTAAAAAAAGTATATGATCATTTTAATCCGCTACTCATCAAACTTCACTGGATCCAAGAGGAAACTGATGGACAGGGTGAGGGAATCAAAGGGTTCAGTTTTTTGCTTTGCTGGCATGGTTGACATGCAGGCTGGTGGTGGATAGGCTTTGGGTGTTAAAGGGTTAAATTAAACTGATCATTATGGCAAAATCATCTTCCCATTCAAAAGTCAGTAATAATGGTTATCTTACTATGGCTTCAGAGCCAGAGGTGCAAGAAATTCTGGAGTTGGCCTCCTCAACGGCTTTGTAGGTGTTGCTGGTGGTTGTCAGGTGGGCTTCCACGACAGCATCAGTCACCTGTAATCATAAGACAGGTCCGAAAAAATATAAAAGCAAACTCGTAATTTGTTTCACAGTTCCTGTTCTTACATCCCCATTCCCCATTTCAAACCCTTGAAAGGACATGGCGATTTTCAAGTAGGCTTAAGAGGTCTTGCCAGATACTTGCTTAAAAAACAAATCAAAAAAGAATAAGAAAGCTAATTTAATACAGCCTGACAAGACAGTTGCAAATTTTTGGCCAACTGGCCTTTGTTAAGTGTAAGATCACAAACATACAAAATTTTCTCCCACTGGACAGAGCAGCATGGAAGTTTCAGGCTTTTTCTCCAAATTTTTGTATCTGGTGTTTGTTTGTTTGTGATCTTATGCTTGACAAAGGCCAGTTGGCTGAAAATGTGTGCCTATCTTGTCTGGTTGTATTAAATACGTGTTCTTATTCTTTTTTTGTGTTTTCTTCTGGTTTTTGTTTGCTTGAATGCGGGCAGTCACACCTGTTTTGGATTAAATATTTGCTAGCAGATTTGGGCAAAGTTCTTATGGACTTGACCAATGTCACGAATCTCCCTTGAACAAACTATGAACTATGAAATCAAAATATAAACAAATAAATAAACAAGCAAATAAATAAATAGCCACAAAAATCAGCACCCTGGTACGGCTTTTATCAACACATTTTTTTTGTTTTTCAAATTCATTTTTTATTTTTAGTGATCCAATATTTCTCAGATGTGTGTGTGTGTGTGTGTGTGCACATTTTTTATTATTATTTTTGTTTTTTGTTTTTTTCTTCTGCACTGTATATTGTAATATTTCTGCACCATCTGCATGCTTCATCTTTGGTTGGCATGCATGCAGGATTTGTTCATGTTTGTGTGAGGTACTGGGCAGTGACGGATCTTATAGGACTTTAAATATGCATATTTGGTACTTTGTGTGCATATCTATGTATCTATCTATGTATATATCTATGTATATATCTATGTATTGTCTAATCTATCATCTATGTATCTATCTATCTAACTATACATCTACACATAATCATCATCATCATCATGTGCCCTGCTGCAAGGAAAAAATGCCGGGGGTCCAGGGGGCTGCATAGGTCCCCAGGCGGGGGTGCAGGGGCAGAGCCCCTGGTGGGGGTCTGGGAGCAACGCCCCCATAAGCTGAAGCATTTTAGTCTAGTAAATGGAAATTTAACCCACTGTGGTGAAAGATAAATCAAATATTTTAATAAAAGAAAAAAAAGGGCACAAGCAATGTTAACAATAAATAAAACATGCAACTTTTCCTCACTCTCTTTTGCCTCACCTGACAAACGAAAATTTCCGTTTGATGTCCTGATTCTGTCGTTGTGCTGCTTTCCTTTCAGGTGATCAACCAGTGCTCATTTACCGCCGGACTTGTAACTGATTTCTGAGCGGCAAAGTTTGCAGTATGCTTTACCGGCGATCTTCAGTTTCTCGAAGAAACGAGCAAACTTATTGCCATCGTACACTTCCTGCAGCCAGTCCTATTTCCAGCGATTTTTGAAGCCTTCATCGATGTCAGCGATGGAAGCATTTAGTGGAACAAAGTCCCTACGTATACTCATATTTCAATGCGTCAATGGAATACAGAGAGTGACGCTTGTGAAAGAGGATGCGCAAATCGCTCGGACAGTTGCAAAAGTAAAACCGCGCATGCGCTTACGGCTTGTTTTGAATAGTTTCGGTGATCCCAGTCCCAGTCTCCATACTTTCAAGGAATTCTTTTTTTTTCCTTTTTTCCCTTTCGCGGATATCCGCGAATTCGTGGACATTTGGATTGCCTGATACACACACACACACACACACACACACACACACACACACACACACACACACACACACACACACACACACACACATACACACAGAGAAAAGAGGAAATTTCTAGCACAGAATTTCCAGAAGGTGGGGATACTATTTATACTGAAAGAGCCCCCGCCATCCCCACTGGTGGAGTTCAATGTTTGAAAAATATACAAAGAATCATAAATGCTCAAAATGTCAGAAGTTTCATCAAACACATATACCAGCCAGCCAAATGCCACCTGTTGCCTGACTAGAACAGAGAGAGCTGAGACCAAACTTAGCCGTATTTGTTGCCCGACTAAAAATGTTATAATGACTACCGGGCTAAACGTAAAATGAAAATAAATCACACATATGTACAAGCACAACACACACACACACACACACACACACACACATACACACACACACACACACACACGAGGCATACGGGGGGGACGCACGCGCACACACACACACAGTAGTTAGTCACCTGTTCAATCAAAAGTCGCCTGGTCTCCGATGGTACTTGCTTGACTTCCTCCATGATGGCGGCCACATTGGTGTCGGGCGAGCTGCCGATACTGCCCGCCAGCTTGGAGGATAAGGGCGGCAAAGGCGGCCTCCCGCACACTGCAGCTGGCTGAGGGAGAGGGATGGCAGGGGCACTTGGCAAGGGGTCGGGTGAGACGGGCTCTGTCTTGACGAACACGGGTGTGGGAAAGCTGTTAGGGTGGGGCTCTGATTTGACTTGTACACCACTTATACTGGCACCCATGGCACTGGAAGAAGCAGCCTGCTGCTGCTGCTGCTGCTGCTGTTGTTGTTGTTTGTTGTTGTTGTTGCTGTTGTTGGAACAGCTGATACTGCTGGATCTGGAAGGAGGAGGTGGGGGTGACCGACATACTGGGTGTGTTTTGATTGAGCAAATCGTTCATGCCACAAGAGGTCAAGGTCTCGTTGACCATCGACCCTACAGCACTGGTGGAAGGGAGATTGAGGGGGGAGGCCACGCCCATATCGGACAGCGGGCTAGTGGCATTGGACACGGGGTCCAGGCTGATGTTGCTGAGGTTGAAGGGGCTGTTGATGGGCTGCAGATCACCCATTTCCAAGCCCCCCTGCTGGCTGCCCCCTGGCGTGGAGGGCATTCCCTGTTCAAACAGAAAGCTGTCCAGCGCTGACAGGTTGCTGATGTCGATCAAGGAACCCCCTGGGCTGTGCAAGCTGGACGGGGAGTCCACCCCGACCCTGATCCCTACATTGTCTATGGTGGACACAGTAGCTGTGTCCGTGGAGGAGCTTGTGGAAGGCATCAGGCTGGCACCTGACACCAAGTTCTGGTTCAGCCCGCTCATTCCTGACCGGCCCATCACCTGTTGCTGGCTGGTCGACGGTTTGCTTTGGCCTTCTCCAGACCCACTACCACCTCCTCCTCCGCTCTTGGAATGCTCTTGGAAGCTGGCTTTGGCAGCAGACAGGAACGCCTGCATGAGCTCCTCCTTGAAGGTGCCGTTGTTGTGCAGAATCTTTTGCAGCTCTGCCATGCGCATTCTGTACAGTTCCTGCCCGGATGGGTAGGGCGCGATGGGTACGTTGCCCATGTGAACCCGCGACCCACAACTCCCCTCTCCACCCACCTCCTTCAAACGCTTGGGCCTCCGACCTAACCGTGAGGCTGTCAACACACAGAAAGGGAACATGATGAGAATACGCAGTCAAAGATGAATAGATCAGGGCATATCATGAAACTTGATTAAATGTAATACAAAACAAGTGTGACTGCCCGTGTTGAAACAAAACAAACAGGAACCAGGGAGAAAAACATGAAAAAAGAATAAGAATGTGTATTGTTGTATTAAATACACGTTCTTATTCTTTTTTTTTTCGTGTTTTTTTCTGGTTCTTGATTAAATGTGTTAAGAAACCCCATCCCTGGACACTCAGATCATTCATCAACATGTGACAGATATTTATGTAGATATTTATATCCATGTCTCCCAAAGGAAGATGTAAGAGAGCAAGATCCCAGAACAGATGGCAACAAACACTCAAAGACGACCTTTTTTATTTTTATTACTGTTGTTTAAAGCCCAGCCGACTGCACTAGAGCCATGTCAGGGTTATAACTGCTTCAAAACACAAAGCTTCAACAGGAAAAGAAAGAAGGAAAAGAATATTCAGTACACAAATCAATGCATTCGCGCGCATAATCTAAGGACATGCCCCTGGCGTTGACCACAGGGTATTTAGAAAAACACCTGAATACAAATATAAGCATTACCTAAGGACACCAAAAACAAATATAAAAACAGGCATGAACAACCTAAAATTGCTTCCGCATATCTCACCTCCCTAGAGCCCAAAATGCACTTAATACATGTACCCAATTATCAGTCCTAAGAAAAAGTATGCAAGACTTTATCAAACACACACAGGTGAATGGACCAGCAAGGCAGAAAATGATAGGAAAAAATGACAGAAAGCAAGGAACACAGCAGAAAAACAAAGAGAGTGACAGAAAAGAGGAAATTTCTAGCACAGAATTTCTGGAAGTTGGGGATATTATTTATACTGAAAGAGACCCGGGCATCCACACGGGGAAATGACCTAAAAGCCCTGAAACACACTTGGATATTGTGCAGAGTCTGGCCCAGAACAGACAGAAAAGGAGAACCTTGACTGCTGCCATACACGCCAATGGCATACTAGGCAGCAAATAAATGAATTAACCCTTTGACTCCCGCACCCTATCCACCAACTGCAAAAACTTAACCCTTTGATGCTCTCACCCTTTCCACCAGCTTCCTGCAGGAAGCTGGTGGAGAAAGTGAAGGAATCAAAGGGTAAAGTTTTTGCTTTGCTAGCATGGTTGGCAATACAGGATGCTGGTGGACTGGGTGTAGGAGTCAAAGGGTTTGGCAAGTATATCCATGTCTATGATCTGACAGCTGAACTCTGTGTGAAAACACACACACACACACACACACATACTTACACACACACATGCATGGGTTAAATATTTCTAAAATATTCTGATCTGAATATGTGTGGAGTTTCATAATGGATGAGAATCCTGAACCAGAAAAAAACACTTAAAAAGAATAAGAATGCAAATAAGATTGCGTATTTAATACAAGACAAGACAGGCACAAATTTTCGGCCAAATGGCTTTTGTCAAGCGAAAGATCACATACACACTGGCCGGAGCAGCAGGGAAGTTTCAGTCTTTCTCTCCTAATTTTTATATCTGGTGTTTGCTTGTCTGTGATCTTACGCTTGACAAAGGCCAGTTGGCGAAAATTTGCACCTGTCTTGTCTTGTTGCATTAAATACGCATTCTTAATCTTTTATCGTGTTTTTTTCTGGTTCCCGTTTGCTTGAACATGGGCAGTCACACTTGTTTTGGATGAGAATCACATTTGGAAAACAAACCATCAGGCATCAAACGACCTGTTGTCACTATGTGGCTTACTGAGTCTTCTTTCTTTGCCTCTCTCCCTCAAGAAAGGGATTAGTTCACAAGAACCATGTTAAACTGCTTCAAGGATTGCAAGGATGCTAGACTATGCCCCCCCCCCCCCACTCCTCATTTTAACCATTTGACTCCTGCACCCTATCCACGGCATCCTTCATTTGTCAACCATGTTTGCACAGCAAAAACTTAACCCTCTGACTCCCTTCCTGCAGGAAGCTGGTGGATAGGGTGAGGGAGTCAAAGTTATTTTTGTTTTTTGTTTTTTGGCAGTTGGTGAATACGGTGCGGGAGTCAAAGAGTTAACTGAAAGCGAGTATCTTATGCGAATTAAAAGTACATTAAGGAAAAAGAATAAAACAAATTGTGAATCGTGCGTCAGCACTGGGTCAATGACATGCACTCCAGTTTAACGAGCGGCGCTGGGTTGAAAATGCCCTATTTCCTTACCCACCCCCAAAAAGTTTGACAAGGAAACTTAACCCTACATTTACCCCATTTCAGGCAGCTGTGGTTTAACACCACCCTTTTTGTGCTTGCCGCAGTGTCTGCCAATAAAAACCCCGCCAAACACCGGCAGCAATGCCATTGACCTTAATTTCGCCGGTAGCAGCGAGCCCCCGGGAGCAGAACAAAACAAAACAAAACGAAGGGGGAAAAAAAACACCTGCTTGCAAGTAAACCGAAGAGCCGGTAGGTTCGTCATATGACCTAACACGCACAAGTGTGCAAACGCCGATTGGTTCCCGTTGAGCTGCAAACGTTTTGATTGGCTGCACGAGCAAACGCCCACCACGAGCCCTGCGAGTGCCTATCAGCTGATCAACACCCACCCACCCTCTCTCTTCTCTACGCTGAAGGTATTCATCCCCTCCTCCCTCTCTGTCAGAATGTAACCATCCTTCTACCCCCTCCAACCGAATGTAACCTATCCCCCACCACCCTCTCCAACAACTTTTTAGCCCTACACCCTCGTCTCGTGGAGCATAGTTCTAGCTTCTAACGGCGTCAGGCCGGTATAGTACCTATAGCCACCTCTCCAACAGCTGATCTAAGCTGGAAGGGTGCAAAGGCGCTTGCTGCAAGTTGTAAACATGAATGGCTGGTCGTTTAATCAATTTTTTTAAAAACTTGTATTCATTCATTTTCAAATATGTACCATTCACAAACATCTTGAAATGCATACAATGCACAATCAACAGGTCTAACAAAATGTAGAAAAACAAGCATTCACTGCAATATGTACACACACACACACACACACACACACACACACACACACACACACACACACACACACACAAATATATATATATATAATTATATATATAATTATATATATAATTATATATACATACACATATATATACACATATACATATACTCATATAAATATACATATATGCACACACATATATATACATACATACATATACATACATACATACATATACATGCATATTTCTAACAGTAGCAGGTGAACAGACATAGATAAATTCGATTAATTAATTTCACCTGATATCATTTTACGCCCGTGTATGTCATTCTTCAAACGTTATTTTAGACTTGCAAGGAAAACGGTGAGCATGGTTTTTTAACTGTTGTCTTTTTATTTTAACCTGGGTGTCGTTTTTAACGTGGTGTTAGCCCTGATATGGCTCTAGTAGCAGGCTAGGCTATACGCAATATGAACCTGAATTTAAATGGCATGAATAGGTTCTTCTTTTTCAAATCTCGGGGAGATGGGGTTGGGGGGGGGGGGGCTGTTTCACATCGACCGAGAAAGGATGTGTGTGTGTGGTGTGTGTGTTTTGTGTGTGTGTGTGTGTGTGGTGTGTGTTGTGTGTAAGAGAGAGAGAGAGAGAGAGAGAGAGAGAGAGAGCATTTATGCGCGCGTGTGGATGTGTGTGTGACTGCCAGTCTGTCTGTCTCAAAAACATGTGAACGTAATTTTGTCAGCCCATCATGGGTAGATCTTTTTATACCCGATTTACGTCAAAGTTGAAGATTGTTGAGGAATTAGGAATTACGAAAGCGTCAGTTTGGAAGGTACTCCTTCCCCCAAAAAACAAACAAACGAACAAACAAACAAAAACCAAGGTACCTAAGCCAGCCCTTTTTGAGGAAGATATGAAAACAACTCTCCTTTATAAATGATAAAAAAAATAGTCCAACAACATCAACCTTTTGATTCCTACACCCTATCCATCAGCTGCAAAATCTAAACCTTTTGACCCCCTCACCCTATCCAACAGAGAGACAGATGGGGGATGGAGAGAGGGGAGAGAGGGGAGAGAGAGAGAGAGAGAAGAGAGAGAGAGAGAGAGAGAGAGAGAGAGAGAGAGAGAGAGTCAGAATCAGAAATTTATTCAGTAAGGCCAAAGCCCCATTTTGAACAGGTGTGAACACATTATAAACATTATTCAAACACAAAATGTACTACACAGTCGTTCTTGGACAATGCATATTTCAAATATTTCGGAATAATTACAATACAGGACCCGCCACCAAACTTCAGTAATACAATAGGAACATATAAATAGGTTTGACAGACACACACTACAAGAATTTAACTTTATGATAAGGCAAACTCTCTTCTCTTAGAAGCGTTATAGACTATGTTGCCAGATTTTTAACTGTACGTTCATTTGTGTGTGTGTGTGTGTGTGTGTGTGTGTGTGTGTGTTTGTGTTGTGTGTGTGATTTTTACTGTACGTTCATTTGTGTGTGTGTGTGGTGTGTGTGTGTGTGTGTGTGTGTGTGTGTGTGTGTGTGTGTTTGAGAGAGAGAGAGCTAGAGAGAGCGGGAGGGAGAGAGAGAGGCAGACAGAGAGAAAGAGAGAGAGAGAGGGGGGGGGGGGAGCATCACGTAACCTTATGGCCTATCAAGGAAAGTTACTCTCTACTGTGTAAGCTGAGTTCTTGGGATGGCAAGATGTCATTTCCTGCATCAACACTCCAATGCGCGCTGAATATGCAGCTTTCAACCCTTTGACTCTCGCACCCTGTCAAACCGCATCCTGCATTGCCAACCATGCCACCAAAGCAAAAACTTAACCCTTTGATTCCCTCACCCTATCCACCAGTTTCCTGCGGGAAGCCGGTGGATAGGGTGAAGAAGTCAAAGGGTTAAGTTTCTGCAGTTTGTGGATAGGGTGCGGAAGTCAAGAGGGTTAAAAGACGCAAAGACCGGCCTTTAGCTGGAGCATACAAACTGTAAAGTGTAGGCTATGCTTCGAAAGACAAAACAGACAAATTGGACAAATCAGGGGTGATATACGAGATAGACTGCCAGGACTGTGACCAAAGTTACATTGGCGAAACTGAGCGCAACTTGCATTAAAGACTCCACGAACACAAACGTGAGTCCTCTCCAGTGGGGGAACATCTGACCCACACCCAACACCACTTTGAAAAGGACAGTGTGCAAGTTCTCAACAAAGAAGCAGGATGGTTCCAGAGGGGAGTAAAGGAAGCAGTCTACATCGCTGCAAGGAACCCCACCCTCAACCGTGACCGGGGCGGACACAACCTGCCATCGGTGTACTCCTCACTCATTCAGTCGCACTGTCGTGAGTTCGCTCACGGCGGTGCACACTGAAGCCAGTTATCAACCCAGCAGTTGCGTTGAAGAAGTCGGCCGGATCGCCGATAAAGCTACGCAAGTGAGTAGCCATTTTACTGAGAGACGCGTTTGGTACGGTAGTCATCAGTGTGGCTAGTTTCTTATTTAATCGCAGTTTGTTTCGTTTCTTAGAGTTGGAAATGTAACTAGCACGGTGGCCGAGTGGTTTAGGTGTTGGGCTTCAGATCCAATGGATTTTCTTCTTATTATTATTATCATTATTATTATTATTATTATTATTAATCATTTATATATTTCTTTCACGATCATCGCAGTTTGCTGCCCTTCTTAGTACTCCGAACCTTCTGGTGGTATCAGCTGAGTATCAGAATAACAGTGAAGAGTATGGAAGGAGAATTCAATTTCAATTCAATTTCTCAAGATGACGTCTCCGCGTTCGGAATGAATTCCTTAATATGCACTAACGTCACAGGTGCCGTGTGATGGAGAAGATCCATAACGATCACGGCACACGCCTTAAACCTGCACATAAACCCATGAGCTGGCCAGGTCCTGAGGTTCTACCTAGACAGTTCCATAATCCTGGGTCATAGGGGAATGAGGCGGCGCCCATCCCTCTCTCTCTCGGTTCAAATTCATATTAATATTCACTTTTTTTTTTCACCAAGACTTCAGAAAGACAAGGCT
>JAPXFY010000018.1:34879315-34904315 GCA_030674185.1 Monoplex corrugatus | reverse complement strand
CAACCATGCCACCAAAGCAAAAACTTAACCCTTTGATTCCCTACCCTATCCACCGCTTTGTTCCGAAAATAATGGCTGACACACCGTAAGCAGTAACTGAGGTTACAATACTGAGGTCTACAATTAATCTCCACACACGTACACACAGACACACACAGACAACACGTAGAACTTGACTCCGAAGCCCGTTATGTCCCAGTGACCTAGTCCCCGCGCACCGCTGTGAAGGCCGAACAGGGAGAGCGAAAAGGTTGAGATAGAGAGACAGAGACTGTGTGTGTGTGTGAGAGAGAGAGAGAGGGGGGGGGGGGAGGGAGGGAGAGAGAGAGGAGGAGGAGGGTTCGAATGGGGCAGGGACATTGCTCCAGATTTCAGGCGGGAGTGAAGGCATCGTGACCTAGAAACCGATGCACAAAGGCGAGAAGGGTGAGCGTGTGCTTGTCGGCGCACGCACGCACGCACGCACGCACGACACACACAGAGGAGAAGGGATATAAAAAGCCCAACTGCTGCAACACTCACTCTCCACTTCTAATCCAACCTCCCGAATCTTCCACTCCCACCACCTCCCATCTCCCCCAGACACCCTCCTTTTCTCACTCTCCCTTTCTTCTTTGTTATAATCTGATTCTTCGTCTTCCCACATACGCCTTCACCCCTGTACTCCACCACCGACCTCCCGAAAGAAATGGGGACCATAAGCAACAGAAATAGAAACCTACGAATATCATGTTATTCTTATTTTTTGTTTAACGCCCAGCCGACTGCGTAGAGCCATACCAGGACTATAAGCACTTCAAAACATACACAATACTTCAACAGGAAAAAAAAAAAAAAAAAAAAAAAAAAATTAAGTACACATATCAATGCAATGGCGCACATAATCGACGAGATGCCCCTGGCGTTGACCATTCTGTCCAATTTATCGCACATGGGATTTAAAAAACATACCTGAACACAAATTTAAACATAACTGTAAGGACAGTAAAACATATATAAAACAGGCCTAATCTAACGAAAATTGCTGCGACACATCTCATTTCCCTACAGCCAAAAATGCATTTACTACACGTACTAATTATCAATCCCAAGAGAAAGTACATAAGACTTTACCGAACACATGCAGGTGAATGGACAGCAAAGCAGAAAATGATAAGAAATGACAGAAAGCAAAGGAGGAAGAAAGAAACAAAAAGAGTGATAGAAAAGAGGAAATTTCTAGTACAGAATTTCCAGAAGTTGGGTATACTGTTTATAACAGAAAGAGCCCCTGGCATCCCCACGGGGGTAACGAAACACCATGTATATACGTACGTACGTATGTATGTATGTATGTATGTATGTATGTATGTATGTATGATATGTGATGATGTATGTATGTATGTATGATGTATGATGTATGTATGTACGTACGTACGTATGAATGTATGTATGTGTATGTAGGTATATGTCGTCATACATGTGTGTATACGAAAGACTTGTATTTGTCAAATGAATCAAATTCCAGTTTTCTTCCTAGTAATAATACTCTTTGTACTAGTGGTAGTATTACTATCACCACTACATAAATCTGATTTTGTTGTTACGATCTGTAGTTGTTATTTTTTATGAACTATGTTTACACTGAACTGTGTGTGTGTGTGTGTGTGTGTGTGTGTGTGTGTGTGTGCTCTCTCTCGTCTCTTCTGTCTCTCTGTGTGTGTGTTGTGTGTGTGTGTGTTGTGTGTGTGTGTGTGTGTGTGTGTGTGTGTGTGTGTGTGTGTGTGTGTGTGGTGTGTGTGTGTCCCTGACTGTGTTTATACTGCATTAATGTGTTGACGTGGAAAACACCCAACCCCTACACTTTTTTCTTTTGTGTATTGTTTTTTTTGTGGTTTTTTTTCGCTGTTGTTATGTAAAGCTCAAAGGGCATGCTTTCATATGGACTATACAAATGATTTATTAATATAATTATTACTAATTACTATTTTGTTGTTGTTAATACTTATTATCATTATTTATTATTTTTATTACTATTATTATTATCGTCATCATCATCATAATCATAACAACGCAGGTTATGCATAACGATCTTACCTAAACAAAAACAAACAAAAACTAACCTATCACACAAACCAAACCAATCTGAACTAAACGAAAAGGCAAAAGAAACATAACTAATAGATCTGGTACCCGAAATAAAACGTGTAAAGGTGGTATGTAGCCTGGTCCTAAAACATCCACACAGCTGAGTCCTACCAGGTGAGCCAAGTTGGTACAGATCTCCCAACACGCCGGTCCTTCGCTATCCTACAATTACTACCCCACCCCACCCCCCTGAACCCAAATCTACACCCCTCTATTCCTTTAGCAAGTGTCAAAACAGCGAAAACTTCTGTCTTTTAAATGCACTCAAACATTATCTCGAGGTCATGGAATATTAAAAAAAAAAATTTGTTTTGTTTTTTTGGATGCACACTCGCATCCCTAAGGAGGCCCCTTCGCTTGGTCTCGAAGCGGTCATGGTTGAAGCTTTGCGAAGGACGCCAAGGCCGATCTCGCCCTGCGTCGTGTTACCGCTACGTTGCTATTATTAGAACCCTGCTTTGACGTCAGCGTTTTTGCGTGTAAACCTTGTGTGTGTGTGTGTTTTTTTTTTGTTGCTCTGATGGGGTAAGAGAAGATTAGAGGGCAAGTGTGACTCTGTGTGTTGTGTTGCGGGGTGCTTTTTTAAGTGTGTGTGTGTGTGTGTGTGTGTGTGTGTGTGTGTGTGTGTGTGTGTGTGTGTGTGTGTGTGTGTGTGTGTTATTAACATGAGGTTTTGGGTGGGGAGGCGTAGTGTATGTGTGTGTGTGTTTTTTGTTGTTGTTTTTTTCAGGGGTCGAGATGGGGTCAGGAGTGTGTCTATTTGTGTAAATGTGTGTGAGCGTGTGCGCGGTGCACACGTGTTCAAAAAATGACGCCGTGTGTGTGTGTAAGCACGTGAGTCTAGGGTGTTGTCGATTTTCTTAATCTGTGTTTTAGTCAACCGCCAATAATAATTCCATTTGTATATCGCAAACAGTTCATACCAAAGCATGCTCGTTACTTTAGATCTCAACAACAAACTAGGTGCGTGAGTGTGTGTGTGTATGTGGGGGGGGGGGGGGGGGAGGTAACGTTAAGTCAATACATCGATGCTCATTAACGGTGAGCATGGTTTTTAACTGTTCGATGTCTTTTATCTTAACCAGGATGTCACTTCTGACGCGGTGTTAGCCCTGATGTGGCTCTAGTAGTCGGCTGGGCAATAAGCAATATGAACACAGTTGCGTGCGCGCGCGCGCACGCACACACACACACACCAATGCAGCATAAACGTAGTTCAGGGGGGGGGGGGGGATCAAAGAACATGAAAAAAGAAACAGAACAGGTAGTTTTTGTTTGTTTGTTTTGTTTGTTTGTATGACACCATGTTGTTGGGCCAAAAACTGTGGATTTCATTCCGCGAGTAGTTGGGAGAGAACGGAGGTATGATTTAAGAGAGAACACTGTCAAGACCTGGATGCTTTGAGAGGATTTAGAGGGCAGGAGGTGTTCACACACACACACACACACACACACACACACACACACACACACACACACACACACACACACACACACACACACACACACATCATATGCTGATTGGTATGGTTTTCGAATGTGCACACTGAAATCAGAATGTGGCAGGCAAATTTACACTCAATTCGTTCTCTGACTGGAGGCCAATGTACAATACTTTTCACAAGAGCACTTTTGCATCGCATCGTCTGCTCTCCCGTAACACAAGCCGAGCTGCACTATTTATAAATCTCCTTACGCAGGCTAGCTAGAACTCCCTACCAAAGCATATTTTATATTCCTACAAACCTACCTACCAAGCAGAGGAAAGTCGATTTTTGTGTGTCTGACTTGTCTTCATCCCGTCTTGACCCTTGGACTCCCGCACCCTATCCACCAACTGCAAAAAAACTTAATCCTTTGACTCTCTCACCCCATCCACCGGCTTCCTGCAGGAAGCTGATGGATAGGGTGAGGGAATCAAAGGGTTAAGTTTTTGCTTTGCTAGCATGGTTGACAATGCAGGATGCTGGTGGACAGGGTGCAGGAGTCAAAGGGTTAAAGGCAGCCATTGCTCTGTCCCTGGGGAGGAAGAGAGAATCTGGAAAGAATACAGGACGTGAATGATCTGGAAGGCAGAAATAAGAAAAAGGAAACCAGAACATGACAGGAAAGAGGAATCTCTAATTATCTAAAAAGCAATTCAGCTCCTATGGTTCCAGAGTTACCTCAAGAAGGATTCATCGCGCTCTGACAGCTCCATATACGCTCCGCCCATATCCACCAGCAGTTATAAACTTACAGATTTTCCTGATCCTGCACAAAACCCTATGCGCTGGCAAGGTCTTGAAACGGGGAAAAGGGGAGAAGGGGTCTATCAAACACTAAGCTGACACCAGCAGAATGACGTGACGGAAACATTTAAGATGGACAGAGAACAGACCAGTTTTTGATGTTGCGGGCTGGGATTGAACTCGAGATATCAGATCCTGAGTCCATGGGTTCTACATGTAGCGACTAGCCCGCTGTATGGTTCCAGAACACGAGGGTGGGTACCTAATTTCTGCATCCGTCGTACCAAACTGCGGGTCACAATTTTGGATTCGTTGGGAGTTTGCATAGTTTATCAGCATGTTCCATGGGCAGCAAAGAAAACAAACGAGACAGTCTTGATGGAGGCAGACACAAGAAGATCATTCATAAGGAAGATTAGGAAAAGACAGGCAGCATTTGTCGGCCATTTTATGAGGAGGGGGGAATTGGAGCACCTGGTCACGACGAGAAAGCTGGAGGGGAAGAGAGCACCACGCAGACTCAGGGAGAAGATACTAGACGGACTTGCAGAGTGGCTGAGGACAAAGAGGGTGGAAGGGATGCTTGAGGCAACAAGAGATAGAGACACATGGAAGTCTATGATCGCCAACGCCATGCGGCAAGGCACCTGATGATGATGATGATCAGCAGAGAGCCCAGCTATGATAGTGACAGCAGTCTAATCAAGAGAGAATGAAACACACACACACACACACACACACACACACACACACACACACACACACACACACACACACACACACCACACACACACACACGGCTTGTTTGCGGCATCAGCGAAAAAGAAATGGGGGGATTCTGCTTGTTATGCATAAGTGGAGATACAGATTTTTTGCTCAGGTAGTTAACATCAGCCTCCACCTTCCACACATGACAATTTATCATCTCTCTCTTCTCTCTCTCTCTCTCTCTCTCTCTCCTCCCTCTCTCTCTCTCTCTCTGTCTGTGTGTACGTATGGGTGTGTGTAAGACACACACACACACACACACACACACACACACACACACACACACACACACACACACACACACACACACACAACCTTTCCTCATCCGCCACTTCACTCTTCCTTCAATGTTAAATTGTTAAAAAGAACGCAAGGCCTCAGTATATTGTGCGAGATTCTGAAACCTTTACCTCGTTTTATCATTGTAAACCATGTATATTCAAACCAAACCAAAGCAAAAACAAAAACACATAAACAAACAAAAACCGCTGAGGGGCCAAAGAGAATAAATGCAGACTGTTCGCGTCTACAACCTCACGAGAAGAAATGTAGGATTGTTTCCCTTGTGTTCAAGAGAGGGAAAGTAGGATTGTCTCCTTTGCAGCCAAGAGAGGGAAAGTAGGATTCTTTCCTTTGCAGCCAAGCGAGAAGTAGGATTGTTTCCTTTGCAGCCAAGAGAGGGAAAGTAGGATTGTTTCCTTTGCAGCCAAGAGAGGGAAAGTAGGATTGTTTCCTTTGCAGCCAAGAGAGGGAAAGTAGGATTCTTTCCTCTGCAGCCAAGAGGGAAAGTAGGATTTTGACCACATTTGGATCCCAGGTGTGGACCGTTAAGACGTAGCAAAAGGGTAAGACTGAAAATGAAAGACACCAAAGTCAAGGTCACACGAACAAAAACAAAAAACACAAAACAAACAAAAACAACAACAACAACAAAACAAGTGCCTAAAATCAGTACTTTTCGAGGAAGTGTGCGAAAGGCAACATTTCTCAACAACTTCTGACGATACTTAATTCCGTTTGAGCAGTTGCCAATCTACACTGCACTTGATGCATGTCAAACATAGTCTCATACAAAGCTGTTATTGCTATTATCATTATTATTTAGAAACCCAGACGATTTGCGCAGACACATTAGGACTTAACCATTTCAAACATACACTACTTCAATAAGGGAAAAAAAGAGGAAAAGAAAATTAAGAACACACCTCAATGCATTTGCGCATATAACCTTAGGCGACGCCCCCCCGCGTTGACCACTCCGTCCAATATATCGTACAGGGGATTTGAAAACACATCTGAATGTAAACTTAAATATAACTAAGGACACTGAAACATGCATAAAAACGGGCCCAAACTACCTAAAACTGCTTCCGCATAGCACACTTTCCCCAGAGCCAAAAATGCACTTAATTCGTGTACCCAACTATCAATCCCAAGAAAAAGTACGAAAGACTATCGGACACATTAGGTGATCGCGTGAATGGACCAGCAAGGCAGAAAATGATAGGAAAAGATGACAGAAAGCATAGTAACAAGGCAGAAAATGATAGGAAGAGATGACAGAAAGCATAGTAACAAGGCAGAAAATGATAGGAAGAGATGACAGAAAGCATAGTAACAAGGCAGAAAATGATAGGAAGAGATGACAGAAAGCATAGTAATAAGGCAGAAAATGATAGGAAGAGATGACAGAAAGCATAGTAATAAGGCAGAAAATGATAGGAAGAGATGACAGAAAGCATAGCAACAAGGCAGAAAATGATAGGAAGAGATGACAGAAAGCATAGTAACAAGGCAGAAAATGATAGGAAGAGATGACAGAAAGCATAGTAACAAGGCAGAAAATGATAGGAAGAGATGACAGAAAGCATAGTAACAAGGCAGAAAATGATAGGAAGAGATGACAGAAAGCATAGTAACAAGGCAGAAAATGATAGGAAGAGATGACAGAAAGCATAGTAACAAGGCAGAAAATGATAGGAAGAGATGACAGAAAGCATAGTAACAAGGCAGAAAATGATAGGAAGAGATGACAGAAAGCATAGTAACAAGGGAGAAAATGATAGAAGAGATGACAGAAAGCATAGCAACAAGGCAGAAAATGATAGGAAGAGATGACAGAAAGCATAGCAACAAGGCAGAAAATGATAGGAAGAGATGACAGAAAGCATAGCAACAAGGCAGAAAATGATAGGAAGAGATGACAGAAAGCATAGCAACAAGACAGAAACAAAGAGATGGACAGAAAAAAAAGGGTTTTCTTGCACAGATTTTCCAGAAAGTGGGGATAATACTTATACTGGAAGAGCTCCCGGCATCCCCACTGAGATGGGGTGGGTGGTCGTCAAATGAAGTTTTTTCAAAGTTACAATGATTGATGTTCTACACCATCTCTATCTTCAAAACTATTTAAAGGAATCAAAACACACACACACACACACACACACACACACACACACACACACACACACACACACACAACACACACACACACACACACACACACACACACACACACACACACACACACACACACAGACACATACACACAAACACAAACAAACACACACATACACACACACACACGTAAACTAACGTGAATACTACAATATTCTTCTTTCATTCACTGCAAAATTGTAAGCGTGATTCCCCAACCCCAACCCCCTTTACACTCACACTTAGGTCATTAGAATTTCTTCACTTGTTTATATGTATTATCTTTGACAACAATAAATCAGATCTATGTAAGGCTAAAATGTGTATGCGTGGACGAGATACAGTGAGGAGGGGGAGGGGGTGCTACTCAAGAAAAGGTCACAGCCCCATTTGACAGCGGTGGATTTACACAACGCATATTATACATCTAGCATACTATACACGTATTCGTAATACTTTATGCACGCATGCATACAGACAGAGAGAGAGGGAGGGAGAGGGGGAGACAGACAGAGAGAGAGAGACAGACAGACAGACAAACAGACAGACAGAATGAGACGGAGGGGGATAAATCAGAGAGAGAGAGATAAAGAGAGAATGAAAGAGAGAGAGAGAAAATGACTGAGAGGGAGGGGGAGAATTCAGAGAGAGAGGGGGGAGGAGGAGAATTCAGAGAGAGAAACAGAGAGAACGAGAGAGAGAGGGAGGGGGGAATTCAGAGAGAATGAGAGGGAGGGGGAGAATTCTGAGAGAGAGAGATTGAGAGAGAGGGAGGGGGAGAATTCAGAGGGAGGGAGAGAGACAGACAGACAGACAGACACAGACAAAGAGAGAGAGAATAAGAGAGAGGGAGGGGAAGAATTCAGAGAGGGAGAGAGAGAGAGAGAGAGAGAGAGAGAGAGAGAGAGAGAAAATGAGAGAAAATGAGAGAGAGAGAATGAAAGAGAGGGGGGGGGGGAGAATTCAGATTTCAAGCCTTAAGAAGATTTACTCGCACACAGGCCACTGCCCTTCATTACGGGGTACAATGACACAGTCAGCATGATCATTAATTTGACATAACGGTAATCAGTCACAAAAAAGTGTAAACAAGGTTTCTGGATTTTTTGTTTGTTTGTTTGTTTGTTTGGGTTTTTTGGTTTGTTTGTTTGTTTTATGGTACAACATATTTTGTTCTCTTTTCTTTTTTTCTTTTCTTTTCTTAAAGATCATTGCCCTCAGGCAGATTACTTTCGAGCTCACCTCTCTCTCTCTTTTTTTTTCTTCCTCCAACCCATTTTCTATGCCACCTTAATGGTCACAGAAGCTGGCACAGGTTTTACAACGCAATGATGATGATGATGTCGATGGGGATGATAATCATGATGCTATGGAGTTCCATCTAGGATTGAGACTGCGTGACAGGGCTGTACTCTACGCTTACTATCATAATATATCCTGGCGTCAACCAGGCCCGAGAACTGCAGACACCTTCGGTGCTGGTCAGAAGATTTGAGCAACACCCTCAATGACGCATCCGTGAAGTGGATGAGACTCGACTGTGTGGTACCAGCCTTCCCAACGAGCTTATACAGCACGCTCAACTCTGGGTAGGAGCCGAAAAATCTCACAATGATTTTTTATGGGGATGATTCGAACCCACAACCTTCCAATCAGTAGTCCGTTGCGCTAACCACTACACCACGGCGACTGGTACAACAACAGATGTTAGCTTAAATGCTTTGAACATATCCAGAGACAATTTTCTTACTGTCCTTTCATATTCACAAGCCATGAGGAAACTAAATCGAAGTAGGCAAAGGCATCTATAACAAAACTTCCAACAGTATGTATCGCACTCTTAACCCTTTGACTCCCGCACCCTGTCCACCAGCATCCTGCATTGCCAGCCATGTCAGCAAAGCCAAGCCTTACCCACGGATTCCCTCACCCTATCCACCAGCTTCCTGGGATAGGGTGAGTGAGTCAAAGGGTTATGGTTTTTGCAGGTGGTTGATAGGGTGCGGGAGTCAAAGGGTGAAACAACTATGTATCACACTGGCAAACAAGTATGTACAGGACAGCATAAAACAAAAAGCGTTTTATTGATCCTCGTGCATGTGATTGCATGATGAAAAAATTGTATCCTCACTGTGGTTCTTATATCTCAGCGAGAGAGAGAGAGACAGAGACAGACAGAGAGAGAGAGAGAGCGAGAGAGAGAGACATAGACACTGAGACAGAGACAGAGGCAGACAGAGAAAGAGACAGAGAGAGACAGAGATAGGGAGAGAAGAGAGAGGCAGCAGAGACATAGACAGACAGACAGAGAGAGAAGAGATAGGGGGTAGAGACAGAGGCAGAAAGAGACACAGAGACAGACAGACAGACAGACAGAGAGGAAGACAGAAAGACGACAGGAAACATTAAAATGTTTATGCCCGTTCATCGACACACACACACACACACACACATGTTTGCGATACAAATGTTGTGTATGCCATCATCATATCCACATGAAGCTCACCCCCCCCCCCCCCATCGCTCACAGATATGCACTATGCCCACATAAACTGTACACACACACACACACACACACACAACACACACACACACACACACACACACACACACACACACACACAACACACACACACACACACACGACGACGACGACGACGACCCAATTCAGCTCATTCGTAAAAGTCACTGCAACCTGCCAGGACAGACTGAATTAGAAGTAGGTGAGAGAGCAATGCTCGCTGGTGCAGTGTGTGTGTTGTGTGAGTGTGTGTGAGTGTGTGTGTGAGTGTGTGTGTGTGTGTGTGTGTATGTGTGTACGAATGTGTGTGTGTGTACGAATGTGTGTGTGTGTGAGTGTGTGTGTTGTGTGTGTGTGTGCGTGTGTGTTTGTGTCTTGTGTGTGTACGTGTGAGTGTGTGAGTGTGTGTATGTGGTGCGTGTGTGTATGTGTGTGTGTGTGTGTGTGTGCGTGTGTGTGTGTCTCTGAGTGTGTGTATGTTGTGTGTGTGTGTGTGTGTGTGCGTTTTGTGTGTGCGTGTGTGTATGTGTGTGTGTGTGTGTGTGGTGTGTGTGTGTGTGTGTGTGTGTGTGTGTTACTTTGTGTGTGTGTATGCATGTGTGTGTGTCTGTGTGTCTGTGTGTGTCACGGGAGGGAGGGTAAGAGGGAGAGAACGAGATAGAGAATTCGTGCGTGTGAGCATGCATGAGTCACTGTATATGCGTTTGCCCGGCGTGTCATACTCTTTGTATATACGTTAGTTCGTGTGGTGTGTGTGTGTGTGTGTGTGTGTGTGTGTGTGTGTGTGTGTGGTGTGTGTGTGTGTGTGTGTGTGTGTGTGTGTGTGGTGTGTGTGTGTGTGTGTGTGTGCACACGCGCGCGCGCGTACTTTAGTGTTGTTGTGTGTGTGTGTGTGTGTGTGTGTGTGTGTGTGTGTGTGTGTGTGTGTGTGTGTGTGTGTGGTGTGTGTGCGTGTGTGTGAGTGTGTGGTGGTGTGCGCGCGCGCGCACTTTGTACATGTATGTGCGTGCGTCTGTGCTCGCCCACGTGCGTGATAAATGCTGCAGCTGGCACGACCATGCGAAATGATACACTCCGAACCCCTACCTCCCCCCCCCCCCGCGTTCTCCGTCCCCATCACTCTCCCTCCTCCTCTCCATCCTCCTCCTTCTTCCTGTCCACAAGATCATGATCTGTGTGTGCCACGAGCTCTGTGCTCTCTTCATGTCTATAAGTTGGCTTGTTTGTTGGTTTTCTGTTTGTTTTTGGCTTTTGTGGTGTTTGTTTGTTTGTTTGTGTGTTTGCGTGTTTGTTCGTTCGTTATTTCTTTTAACGTCTATTCACATACGTGCTTTTAGACGGAAAAAAAGGTGCGTATGGAATGAATGAATCTATGTAATCATGAAGGCATTGTATCAATTAAGGTAACAATTAAGGTAACATCAAACAAATTAACGAACAAAAGAAAAACAATCAGAACATTATATCCGTCAGGCTTCATCGGATGTCTCGGGGTTGTGTGGAGTTACAGGTATAAAACAATTGGGCTGAATCAAAGGAAACGACCTACAGGTCTGTGCAGTAAACGCCTAGCAATGTGTAAATACAGAGTGAAATCAGTATGTTTCTGTTTTATGTTTGTAAATGACGCAGGGAAATAAGTTCGCATTTGCTGACAACACAAAAGGTGATTAACTGTTATAAAATCACCACAGATACATTTGATGGTTTTACTAAATTTAGTTCGAAGTGAGTAGAGAGATAATCTGTAAGCTAAAGTTATCTCTTGTCTTGTAAAACCCTGGTAATTTACCGAGAAAGGGCGAAGGTCACATTGCGCTTTACTTTGTTTTCTAATATAGCATTCATTTCATGTTCAGAGAGTGGTAAATCAAGTTTAGTACTGCCAGCCCTATTCATTGCTGAATTTTTTGCTATTCTGTCGACCCGATCGTTAAAAAGGATACCACCGTGTGATGGGATCCAAAAAAAAGTAACTTGTGTATTATTTGTTATTAAACAATGAATTAGAAATTTTATCTCAAATATTAACGAACTATTTACTTTATGTTCGCAACATTTTAGGGATTGTAATGCAGATTTCGAATCTACACATAATAGGATACTAAACAAAGTTATGGGTAGATCTACTATGTATTTCAGTGCCATTAGGGTGGCAACTAATTCAGAAGTGAAAATTGAATGTCCCTGTCCTAAAGAATAAGCCTTTTCTACTTTAAATTTAGGAATTAGAAATCCAGCGCCTGCTTTACCATCATCTAGAACAGAGCCATCTGTAAAGATTTTTAAGTAATGTGAATATTTTTTGTGTAGATGTGACAGAACATCAATTGCTAACAAGTGTGGATTAATATCTTTTGTCAGGTCAGTATCAGTGTAGTTGATATCAAAAATAGCATTGGACAGTTCCCAGGGGGGTAGAGGACAACATATCATTTTATGTGAAACTTTGTTAGGTAATACGTGAGAAAGTTTGAAGAGCTCATTTGTGTAAGTGGATATTGTTTCTTGTGACTTTATTGTTCTTGCTCTCTTGGGGAAATGGATGTCAAACCGAATTTTAAGTTCCGTATTGGCATAATTAGCTACTGCATTTGCTCTAACTATATATTTAGCAGTTGATAACTTCCTCCAATCTTCCAAGGGAAGGATGCCGGCTGTTTTATATACTTCTTGTGTTTTTGTATACACCGATACCCCAAGAGCACATTTAATAGCTTTACTATCTAAGCTTTGAAGTTTTTTCAAATAGCATTTTGGAGCTGAAAAATAGACCTCTTGGCCATAAGCCAACTTAGATCTGACTAAAGCCGTGACAAGATGTAACAACGTTTTAGGTCCTGTCCCCAGGACTGTTTACTAATAATTTTTATTAAATTATAGCTTTTCATAGCTTTGCATAACAAGGCATCAATATGTTCTTTCCACTGTAAACTAGAAGTCAATTGTACTCCCAGAAATTTCACGTGAGTAGTATATTTCAGTTCCTCATCATCAATTTTAAACAACGGTACTTCTTTCGGACTGAGACCATTATTAAAAAGCATCATGTGTGTTTTTTCATTGGATATTTCCAGACCGTTAACTGTCAAATAAGTGGAAATATTATCAATTTCATGTTGATAGACCTTTTTAATGTATTTTATTTCTCTCAAGGAAGTTTTCCTTTTTAACGAAACATTTATCCAGATCGCTATATCATCAGCGTACTGAGCAACGTTTACATTGTTTGAGACTTGAGTTGGTAGGTCATAGATCAAAATATTCAATAATAGAGGAGATATTACGGAACCTGAGGAATTCCCATGTTTACAGATCGTTTTGCAGAGTATGTATTACCTATTTTAGCGACTATACTTCGGTCACATAAATGTTTTGATAAAATTATAAAGATTACCGTTGAGACCAATATGTTTTAATTTCAACAAGTCTCGCATGCCAGACTTGATCGTATGCTTTTTTTAAGATCAAAGAAGGTAGCTAAGACATTTTTTCTTTTAGCAAACTGATTTTTTATTTGAGTTGTTAACTAAATGGTCTGATGTTGATCTACCTTTTCGAAACCCAGATTGGTTTTGTTAACTAAATGGTCTGATGTTGATCTACCTTTTCGAAACCCAGATTGGTTGACAGGTATTATATTATTTTTCTCACAAAAGTAACTCAGTCTATTCACTATAATTTTTTCCATTAGTTTTGAAACATGGGATGTAAGCGAGATAGGTCTGTAACTACCTGGATCAGAAAGGGGTTTATTAGCTTTTGGTATTGGTAACACAATAGAAGTCTTCCAAATGTCAGGTAAGCGACCATTTTCCCAACATTTTAGTATGATATTGTGTAAGTATTCAATCCATTTCTCTGGCAAATGGTTTAAAAGGGTTTGTTTGTGTTGTGTGATTGTTTGTGTGTTTGCTTGTGTGTTTGTTTTGTTTTGCTGCCCCATCTTCTGCACCCTGTTTGTTTTTGGCTTTTGTGGTGTTTGTGTGTGTGTTTGTTTGTTTATTTGTTTGTTTGTTTGTTTTCTGCCCTATCTTCTGCATCCTGTTTGTTTTTGGCTTTTGTGGTGTTTGTTTGTTGTTTTTCTGCCCATCTTCTGCAACCTGTTTGTTTTTGGTTTTCGTGGTGTTTGTTTTGCTGCCCCATCTTCTGCACCCCCTCTTGTGTTACTAATCCCCACCCACTACCACATCCCCCGCCCCTTCACTTCGGCTCTACCAGTACATCTGCAAAACCCATCAAAACTGAGGTCACCGTGATAGCAGGGCGTCATGGGACCTCAGGAGTTGGGAGAATTGTTCACAATGCTATCCATGACGACGACAACTGGTGATGACAGTGGTGATGATGATGATGAGAATTCCGTTTCCCGTTCAGACAGCTTGACAGAGCTGTATGCTACACTTATTTTCATATTTCCATTTCCCATTGAGACAGCGTGACAGAGCTGTACGCTACACATATTTTCATATTTCCATTTCCCATTGAGACAGCGTGACAGAGCTGTACGCTACACTTATTTTCATATTTCCATTTCCCGTTCAGACAGCGTGACAGAGCTGTACGCTACACTTATTTTCATATTTCCATTTCCCGTTCAGACAGCGTGACAGAGCTGTACGCTACACTTATTTTCATATTTCCATTTCCCGTTCAGACAGCGTGACAGAGCTGTACGCTACACATATTTTCATATTTCCATTTCCCATTCAGACAGCGTGACAGAGCTGTACGCTACACTTATTTTCATATTTCCATTTCCCATTCAGACAGCGTGACAGAGCTGTACGCTACACTTATTTTCATATTTCCATTTCCCATTCAGACAGCGTGACAGAGCTGTACGCTACACTTATTTTCATATTTCCATTTCCCATTCAGACAGCGTGACAGAGCTGTACTCCACATTTATTTTCATAATTTCGTTTCCCATTGAGACAGCGTGACAGAGCTGTGTACTTTCCGATTGAGACAGCGTGACACAGCTGTACTCTGCTTATTTTCATAATTCATTATTCTGGCATTCTGTCTTAATCAAATATAAAGCTATGCCCCAACTGCTGATACGTACAAGTAGACCATCATCATCACCATCACCATCATCATCATCATCATCGTCGTCGTCGTCGCTGTCGTCATCATCAAATCATCACCATATAGAACTATTGTTATCATCATCTTCATCATCTCATCGCCATAATCATAGTATTGTCGATATTGTTGCTATCATCATCATCATTATTATTATTATTATTATTATTATCATCATCATCATCATTATCATTATTTATCATTTTTATTGTTGTTGTTGTTGCTGCTGTTGTTATTACCGTTATTGTTATTATTATTATATTATTCTTTTTATTATTACTATCATTACGTTTATGTTTAAAGTCCAGCCGACTGCTCAGAGCCAAATCAGGTCTATAATACAATCATTTCAAACAAAAACACGTACACATCAAAACATATCGATGATCCTGGAAAACAAAAACAAACTTAGAACAGAAAATTAAGTACACAGATCACTGCATTCATGCAAATAATTAAAGGACATGCCCCTGGCGTTGGCTATTGCGACAAATTTATCATGCGAGGGAGACAATAAACCGGAGTACAAATGCATAAACATACCTAGTACACACAAAAACATACGTAAAAAGTGGCCCAGAATACCAAACATTGCCAATACGCAGACCTAAAAATGAAGTTAATATACGTGCCCATCTATCAATCCTAATACTAAAGGTTGTAGGGAAACATAAAGAGAATGAATCAACAAGGTATACAATGATAGAAAAAGACGACAGAAAGCAAAGGAGCAAAGCAGAAACAAAGAGAATGACCAAAACAAAACAAAAAGGCAGAAATTTCCAAAAGGCAGGAGCAGTATTTATACTGAAAGGGTTCCCAGCTTCGGTATTCAGACGATTAGATATAAATCAAAGCCCATAAAAAAACATCTACATACACATCTACGTCCCAAACTGATGTCACGGAAATAGAAATTCATTAAATCTACGTCCCAAACTGATGTCACGGAAATAGAAATTCATTAATACATAAATCTTAAACTGCGCAGTATTAAGTAAGACTCCCTTCCCCCCCTTCCCCCAAAACTGTACAGTCATCGGTTAAGTTTTTACTTCCTAAACCGGTTGGGTCCGGTTTTGACAAGTTTGTTGGTGTATTGGCCGCCATCTTCGTAAGGACACAGATGCGTGGTCGCTTTTTACAAGATGGAGGAGAAGGAGGAGAAGCACGGTTACCGTTATTGTTACTGTTATTTTTCTTTAAATCCCAGCCGACTGCGTACAGCCACATCAGGGGCTATAACTGTTTCAAAACATACACAGTACTTCAACAGGAAAAAAGGAAGAAGAAAAAAGAAGAAAATTAAGTACACATATCAATGCATTCGTGACATAATCTAAGGAGATGCACTAGCGTTGACCACTCCGTCCAATTTCTTGCACAAGGGATTTAAAAAGCACACCTGAATACCAATCTGAATATAACTAAGGACACTAAAACATAAAAACGGACCTAAATTACTTAAAATTGCTTTCGCATATCTCACTTCCCTAGAACCAAAAATGCTCTTGACACATGTACCCAATTATCAATCCCAAGTACATCTATCGAACACATATAGGTGAATGGACCACCAAGGCAGAAAATGACGCGGAAAAAATGATAGCAAGCAAAGGAGGAAGAAAGAAACAAAGAGAGTGACAGAAAAAAGGAAATTTCTAGCACAGAATTTCCAGAAGGTGGGGGATGTTGTTTACACTGAAAGACCCCCCGGTGGAAGAGGAAGACGACGTTATTACTACATTCTGTAATCATACGCAGCAGGTTGCACTTAACGAACATCTTATCAAGATACTGAGCATTGGCACTAAAGACAAGTAAAAAGAGAACCAAAATGCATTTAACTGAAAGAAGAACGAAGGCCCAAACTTTGGGCCAGCTGGCCTCTGTCAAGCTTATACAAAAGACAGTACAGATTTTTTTTTCTTTTGACAAACAGATGAACAGAAAACGAAAGCCTGCATTTCAGAATCAACTGAGGTTTGCCAAGTCATATATAAGGACGGAAAAAACTGCTTTCTTTCCACTTTCTGCTGCGACTAAATTACCCTGTGATAAACAACAAAAATTATGTTCCAGCGTCAACGATAAGAATGTGGAATGCAGACACATGCCATGTTTCTCAGCAGTTTCAGGGTTTTTTTTCCAAGATAACGTCTCCGCGCTCGGAATAAATTCCATATGCGCCAATATCACAGATGCCCTGTAATGGAGACTATCCAAAACGATCATGGCACAAGCCGTAAGCCTGCACATAAGCCCTGTGCGCTGGCAAGATCTTAACTCTTTAACTCTCGCTGCCTATCCACCATCAGCAAAAACTTAACACTTTGACTCCCTTCCCCTGTCAACCAGCTTCCTGCAAGAAGCTGGTGGACAGGGTGAGGGAGTCAAAGGGTTAAGTTTTTGCTTTGCTAGCATGGTTGACAATACAGAAAGCTGGTGGACAGTTTGCAGGAGTCAAAGGGTTAAAGTCTATATAGCGTATGCGTTTTATGTCAATCTTCGTACCAGTCTGTCCCTGAAACAACCTAGGCCACGTTGCGGTAAAATTTATATGTCCATATATCTAATTTATATGTCCATCTGTATGAAAAGACTGGATCGTATTGAGGAGCTTAGGATGACATCCCATCTTGTTAACCTTTTGACTCCCGCATCCTATCCACCAGCTGCAAAAGCTTAACCCTTTGATTCCCTCACCCTATCCACCAGCTGCAAAAACATAACCTTTAACTCTTCACCCTATCCACCAGCTGCAAAAACTTAACCCTTTGACTCCCTCACCCTATCCACCAGCTTCCTGTAGGAGGCTGGTGGATAGGGTGAGGGTATCAAAAGGTCAAGTTTTTGCTTTGCCGGCATGGTCGACAATGCAAGATGCTGGTGGACAGGGTGCGGAGTCAAAGGGTTAAGTTTTTGCTTTGCCAGCACGGTCGACAATGCAAGATGCTGGTGGACAGGGTGCGGGAGTCAAAGGGTTAAGTTTTTGCTTTGCCAGCACGGTCGACAACACAAGATGCTGGTGGACAGGGTGCGGGAGTCAAAGGGTTAAGGATCCTGAAGTAAACTGGTAATCAGCATCAGCGACTCAGAGGGCATCATACATAATCTCAATAACTAAGTGCGATGGATGAGACTTAGCTGTATGCCCCCCAGGCCTTTCCAATGACACTGGAAACACTCGCCATCAGGGTCAGAGACCGTAGGATGGATAAAAAAAACCTTTCCATCAGTTTCAGTTCACTTTGAACGCTGCATGATTAACCCTTTGACTCCCGCACCCTGTCCATCAGCATGCTGCATTGTGTCAACCATGCTAGCAAAGCAAAAACAACCTTTCGATTTCCTCATCCTATCCACCAGCTTCCTGCAGAAAGCTGGTGGACAGGGTGAAGGAGTCAATGGGTTAAGTTTCTGCAGTCGGTGGACAGGAGGCGGAAGCCAAAGGGTTTTAAGCATTAACCTGGTGGGTCTGTTTGTTCTAGACACTCTTGAATCCAATTTCACACAACCACTTTTACACTCATCCTAGGGCTACATTGTTTATTAGTGTCACAACGAGCGATAATTCTAAACATAACGAAATACCGATTAAGCGTTTTGAATCGTGTAGGCTGTGTGAAGCCTTTCTTTACTCATTCCATTTTGAGGCTAATAACAGTCCCCCATAGGATTGTAACTGCGCCACACTTCAGACTGAGATCGGCAGCTGAACTTCCTACATACCGGTCATAAACAGAGAGAGAGAGAAAGAGAAAGAGACAGACAGACAGACAGACAGATGACAGACAGAGACAGAGAGACTGAGAGAAAGACAGAGAGAGGGGGGACAGAGAAACAGGGACAGAGACAGACACAGACAGAAACAGAGAGCGAGAGAGAGAGAGAGAGACAGACAGAGAGACAGAAACAGAGAGACAGACACAGACAGACAGACACAGACAGACAGACAGACAGAGACACAGACAGACAGACAGACAGACAGAACCAAAAAGCAGCAGGATGATGGTGATGCTGATAATGACCCAAGGGCAGATGTCCTTGAAATATGAGCCGGCAGTCGTGCACACGGTATCGATCACTTGACAACACCACTCCATCACTCCACAACAACCTGTCTCCTCCCTCGTCAAAGCGTTTAACCCTTCTCTTGCTAGCACGCCTAACACCTTTTAACCTGTTATACAAACATCGACAACTTTTGGGAGAGAGAAAAAAATCTTCTTCTATGCCATCATCATCATCATCATCATCACCATCATCATTATCATCATCATGTGCCCTGCCGCATGGCGTTGGCGATCATAGCCCTCCATGTGTATCTATCCTTTGTTACCGCAAGTACATCTTCCACCCTCTCTGCCCTCAGCCACCCTGCAAGTCCGTCCAATATGTTCTCCCTGGTTCTACCTGGTGCGCTCTTTCCCTCCAGCTTTCCTCTTATGACCAGGTGCTCTAATTCCCCTTTCCTCAAAAATTGGCCTACACATGTTGTCTTTTCCTAATCTTCCTGATCAATGATCTTCTTGTGTCTGCTTCCATCAAGACCGTCTCGTTTGTTTTCTTTGCTGTCCATGGAACTCTCAACATTCTTCTTAGAAACCACATTTCCGCTGCCTCAATCTTGCTCTGGCTTTGCATGTTGACTATCCACGCCTCGCAGCCGTATAACATTATCGGTTCTATATAACATTCAAGAACTCTCTTCCTGGTGTTAATTGATAGGCATTTGTTGGTAAGAATGCTTTTCATCTTCTTGAAATCTGCTATGTGGTTAAACAAAAATCTTTCAATATCACGTACATCACAAGGGGCTATCCTTGTATAATAAAAAGTGGCAAGGTTTAAACCTGCACCCCTCCCGTCCCCCCCCCCCCCCCCCCGTTCTCCCATGTCCTGACCCTCCCAAGCCTTGAAGGTTTGATCTGTCTATAATATGCCAACACGTTTAACCCCTTTGACTCCCGCACCCTATCCACCAACTGCAAAAACGTAACCCTATGACTCTCTGACCCTATCCACCAGCTTCCGGCAGGAAGCTGGTAGATACGGTCAGGGAGTCATAGAGTTAAGTTTTTGCATTGCTAGCATGATTGACAATGCAGGATGCTGGTGAACAGCGTGCGGGGAGTCATAGGGTTAACGTCTGTGATTTCGAACAGTGATTTTTTTTTCCTTTCTTCCATCCTCCCATGCTGGTACTCTTCTGTCCTCTTTCGTCCACAACACATGTGTTTTGCCTCTGTCCATTTCAACCTTTAATAATTTATTTATTTACTTTATATGTATGTTCCTTTTTTGAAGGTAAGATAAACAGATACACAATGTCATCTACATGTAACTAAGATTATTCCAGTGGTCATCATCATCAAGTGCCTTGCCATATGGTGTTGGCGATCAGATCATAGCCCTCCATATGTTTCTATCCCTTGTTGCCGCAAGCACATCTTCCACCCTCTCTGTCCTCAGCCACTCTGCAAGTCCGTCCAATATTTTTTCTCCAGGGTCTACCTGGTGTTCTCTTTCCCTCCAGCTTTCCTGTTGTGACCAGGTGCTCCAGTTCCCCTTTCCTCATAAAATGGCCTATAAATGTTGTCTAATTTTTCCTAATCTTCCTTATGAATATCTTCTTGTGTCTGCCAGCATCAAGACTGTCTCGTTTGTTTGATTCCAGTGGTAGCTGATAAAATACCAGTGTAAAATATAGACAAGGTAAAACATAGTCTAGGTAGGACCTCGGGACCTGGCCAGCTCATGGGTTTTATGTGCACGTTTATTAAGGCTTGTGCCATGATCACCATACACATGGCACCAGTGACGTTAGTACATATAGTGCATATGGAATTCGTTCCGAGCGCGGAGACGTCATCTTGTGACACTGAAACTGAACTGGAACTGTCGATTTGCCCATCGGCACCCTCGTGGTGTTTTCTTCTTACCGTCAGAGCGAGTGAATAAATATGTGAGCGGCGACAGACGGGAGCGTTGGCGTTGATTTTGACATGTACATTAAGATTGAGCGCCTTGTACATATTATCGTTATTGTTATCTGTATGTATGCAGCCAAGATTTTTTGGCTTCACCGTGACGTATCTAAACGTTAACGTCTCTGTAACATGTCAACTTTTGTGGAGTGCACGCAGGTACGCTGAGGGCATACACCTGCATTACTCTCCTCTCTCTCTCTCTCTCTCTCTCAATTTTTGTAGAGTGCACGCAGGTACGCTGAGGGCACATACTGCATTACTCACTCTGTCTATCTGTCTGTCTGTCTCTCTCTCTCTCTCTTTCTCTCTCTCAACTTTTGTAGAGTGCACGCAGGTACGCTGAGGGCACATACACGCATTATACTCACTCTGTCTATCTGTCTGTCTGTCTGTCTCTCTCTCTCAACTTTTGTAGAGTGCACGCAGGTACGCTGAGGGCACATACACGCATTACTGTCTGTTTGTCTGTCTGTCTCTCGCAACAGTCTGAAATGTTTGTACACTGTGTTTGTACATCTCTCTCTCTCTCTCTCTCTCTCTCTCTCTCTCCGCAACAGTCTGAAATGTTGTACATGTGTTTGTACATCTCCTCTCTCTCTCTCTCTCTCTCTCTCTCTCTCTCTCTCTCGCAACAGTCTGAAATGTTTGTACACTGTGTTTGTACATCTCTCTCTCTCTCTCCCTCTCCTCTCTTCTCTCTCTCTCCTCTCTCTCTCTCTCTCTCTCTCGCAACAGTCTGAAATGTTTGTACACTGTGTTTGTACATCTCTCTCTCTCTCTCTCTCTCTCTCTCTCGCAACAGTCTGAAATGTTTGTACATTGTGTTTGTACATCTCTCTCTCTCTCTCTCTCTCTCTCTCTCTCTGCAACAGTCTGAAATGTTTGTACATGTGTTTGTACATCTCTCTCTCTCTCTCTCTCTCTCTCTCTCTCTCTCTCTCTCTCGCAACAGTCTGAAATGTTTGTACATTGTGTTTGTACATCTCTGTCTCTCTCTCTCTCTCCTCTCTCTCTCTCTCTCTCTCGCAACAGTCTGAAATGTTTGTACATTGTGTTTGTACATCTCTCTCTCTCTCTCTCTCTCTCTCTCTCTCTCTCTCGCAACAGTCTGAAATGTTTGTACATTGTGTTTGTACATCTCTCTCTCTCTCTCTCTTCTCTCGCATCAGTCTGAAATCTTGTACATCTCTCTTTCTACATTCTCTCTCTCTCTCTCTCTCTCTCTCTCTCTCGTGACAGTCTGAAAATGTGTGCACACTGCTACTACAAAATGGACGACGAATGAAAAGTAAACATGGTGTATGTTAACAATGTAATCCCCTCCCCACAATCCCTGGTTTGTGTATGGGTCGGTGGCCTTCATACTGAACCATCTTTCTCTGTCTCTCTCTCTCCCCTAGTAACAGTCCGAAAATGTTTGCACATTGCTACCACAAAATGGACGACGAATGAAAAGTATGCATGGTGTATGTTAACAATGTAATCCCTTCCCCACAATCCCTGGTTTGTGTATGGGTCGGTGTCCAACTTATCGCACAGGGGATTTAAAAAACATAACTGACTACAAATTTTAAACATAAATAAGGACACTAATACATACATAAAACAGGCTTACATTACCTACAATTGCTTCAGCGTATCTCACTTCCCTAGAGCCAAAAACGCACTTAATACATGTACCCAATTACATTATCAATCCTAAGAGAAAGCACGCAAGACTTTATTGAACACATACAGATGAATGGACCAGCAAGGCAGAAAATGAAAGGAAGAAATGACAGACACAAAGAAACAAGGCAGAAACAAAGAGAGTGACAGAAAAGAGGAAATTTCTAGCACAGAATTTCCAGACGGTGGGGATACTGTTTATACTGAACGAGCCCCCGGCATCCCCATGGGGGTGGGGAGGAAAACCGTTGCAAGCTTATACGTCAATGTCACAATGGGCTTCATAACCAACAAACGAAAACATCAAGCCATGTACTGATAATTCCCTGTTCAGAAATGGACAGGCGTCAAGGAGATTTCTTCTCATCATCATTTCATAGCTTTCCGCACCTTGATTTTTGTATATGACCTTGACAGGAACCATAGCATGCATATTAATAGATATAGTCTTCAGTCGCCTGGGGCTGAATGTATATAACCTCAACTTTCTGAAGATGACCTATCCATAAAAATAGGGGAAATGAGGACGTGGGAGTGTAGGAAAGATTGAGGGGAAAAGGGAAAGAGAAAGAGGACGAGGTTACAGATCAATTCTAATCACCCCCCTCATCCCCCCCCCCCCCCCCTGTCTTCTCCATTAACTCCGTGAAGAGTCATTGGGGCGATACATTGAAGAACTCTTCATCACATTCCTCCAGCTCTGTCCGTTGTGTGCCAAAACCTAGGTCTCTTCAAATGCTTTCTCTGTCCATTCCGCAATTTCAAGTCCATCGTGGGTTTTGTTTAAATGTCTTCCCCTCTGTCTTCCCTCTCTTCCTCAGTAGTACCCAGGAGAAGTGATTTAGCAAGGCAACTGGATCTTGGTACATGACCTTTACCAACATAGTTTTCTTTCTTAATTGATGTCGATAGATCATATAGTCCAATGTCATCATCATCATGAACGCGCCTTGTCCACCTGTTTCTATCCCACGTTGCCGAAAGCACCATAGTCCAATGTGCCGGTTGATAATTTGGCGTACCTTCTTCACTGGCGATATGATCAGTTTCTCATGTTTAGTATCCTACGATAACATCACTTTTGCATGGCTTGGAAACCTTTCCAAATCCGCTGTGAGGGTCCATGCCTCGCATGCATACAGGAAGATGGAATATCCAGTGCAAGTAAGAGCCTGCTCTTGTGTTTTATGGAGACGTTCTTGTTCTGTCACACAGGTTGCAGCCTGGACAGCCGATTTTTTTTTGTACTGCCCTTAAGAAGATTTCTAGCTTGGATCCCTCATTGCTAATGATGGATCCGAGGTTAGTGAACTGTTGAACAGTACTTAGCTTCAATCCTTGGACAGTTACGTCAGTAGGTGGTGTTATGGCTGCCCATCAATTTGGTATTCTCGGAGATGATTTCCATGCCACATCTTGTCGATATTTCGTCCTAGTCTTTTAACAAGCTTGGCGAGTTCTCGCTCACCCTTCCAGGCCATCAATGTCATCTGCCAAGCGAAGGTTCGTGATGGTTCTTCCTCCAATATGACTGTGCTGACGTAGTCTTCAAGTGCATCACTCATAATGCATTATATGTTGAAAAGCGTGGGGAACACAAGGCAGCCCTGACGAACTCCAACCGAAGTATGGAACTACTCGCCAACAGCGCCGTCTGTGAGTACTACACTGGTTGCTTTCAAGTACAGTTGCTAAACGATGTTGATTAGTTTTTGCCCGATCTTAAGATTTCATCATTGGGGCCCAAAGTGCTTTCTTATCAAACTCTGCCAAACGCTCTCTTGAACTTTATGAAGACATGGCAGAACTCCCTCCAGTGTTAAATGTGTTTTTCGCAATGGGTGGTTACAGATCTGTTTGATGGTACTTCTGCCCCTGTAGAATCCGGCCTTTTCTTCAACAGTACGGGTGTCTTGAATGATTTTCAGCATTATTTCGCTGGCATGGCTTATCAAACAGTGCGGTAATTCTGAGATTGACTTTCTTTCTTTGAAAAAAGTGACGATCAGTGAACAGCTCTATGACGTTTGTGCAGTTGACACTCTACCATTGCACTTGATGCGTGTCAAACGTGATCTCATATGAAGCTGTTATCGTTATTATTTTTTAGAAGTCCAGACGACTGCGTAGAGCCATATTAGGACTATAACCGTTTTAAAACGTAT
>JAPXFY010000018.1:34851815-34874315 GCA_030674185.1 Monoplex corrugatus | reverse complement strand
AACTTAACCCTTTGACTCCCGCACCCTATCCACCAACTGCAAAAACTTAACCCTTTGACTCCCGCACCCCTATCCACCAACTACAAAAACTTAACCCTTTCATTCCCTCACCCTATCCACCAACTGCAAAAACTTAACCCTTTGACTCCCACACCCTATCCACCAACTGCAAAAAATTAACCCTCTGACTCTCATATCCTATCCACCAACTGCAAAAATTTAACCCTTTGACCCCTTCACCCTATCCACTAACATCCTGCAATAAGCTGGTGGACAGGGCGAGGGAATCACAAAGAGTTAAGTTTTTCGCTTTGCTTGCATGGTTGTCAATGGAAGATGCTGGTGGACAGGGTGCAGGAGTCAAAGGGTTAATGCTGTCCTGGATAGACACCTCCAAACTGTTTAACCAGTCTCAAAAGCTCAGCAGGAAGAGCGTCCAATTCACATGCTAATGCTTTGTATTGGGACCACAGGAAGCGCTACTGTATAACTGGCTTTTTTAACTACCCATTTAAATGGAAATGTTGATCTTCTGATATCGAAATATGATTAGATAAGATCACCTCTTCTTCTCCTCCCGACCCCTGCCCCATCGTGGATAGGGTGAGGGAATCAAAGGGTTAAGTTTCCGCTTTGCTCGCATGGTTGTCAATGGAGGATGCTGGTGGACACAGTGAGGGATTCAAAGGGTTAAGTTTCTGCTTTGCTCGCATGTTTGTCAATGGAGGATGCTGGTGGATAGGGTGCAGGAGTCAAAGAGTTAAAGATGGGAAGCAAAAATGTAAGTTTATATATATAAATATAGACATATGTATATAAACACACATACACACACACACACACACACACACACAACACACACACACACACACAGATATATATATACACACACACACAGATATATAATATATCATTTTATATATATATATATATATAATATATATATATATATATATATATATATTATATATATATATAATGCGGGCTGGGATCGAACTCCAGACATCAAGATCTGAGTCCACGTTCTGTTACAAGAGGTCTATGGAGCCAGCCAGTCAGCCCTCCAGACAGGAGGAACACGCCGGAAAAGGTGAGAAGCCATGACGAAGAACAACTGATACCAATGACGACGCTGCGACGTGTACCATTCAAGCCACGCTGTCTGAGAAAGCCCCCTTAGGGGATGCCGTGGGCTCTTTCAATATAAGTAGTATCCCTACCTAATGGAAATTCTGAGCTAGAAATTTCCTTTTTTTTTTTTTTTTTTCCTCTCTCTTTGTTTCAGCCTTGATCCCTTGCTTTCTCTCATTTCTTCCTATCATTGTGTGCCTTGCCGGTCCATTCACTGTATGAGTTCGATAAAGTCTCACGTGCTTTTTCTTACGACTGATAATTGGGTACATGTATTTAGTGCATTTTTGACACTAGGGAGGTGAGATATGCAGATGCCTGTTTTCATATATGTTTTCGGTGTCCTTAGGTGTGCTTAAATTTGTATTCAGGTGTTTTTTTTTAAATCCCCTGTGCGATAAATTCGACGTAGTGGTCAACGCTGCTGTAGATTATGTGCGCGAATGCATCGATATGTGTACTTTTTGTTGTTGTTGTTGTTGTTGACGTTTTGTATGTTTTGAAGCGGTTGTAGCCTGATATGGCTCCACGCAGTCGGCTGGGCTTTAAACAACAATAACAACCAGCCAGACCTCCAGAGGCAAGGAACACATCGGAGAAGTTGAGAAGCCGAGCCAAACAACGATAACTCATGACAATGATGGCGCTGCGACATGTACAATTCAAGCCATGCTGGCTGAGAAAGGACGTGAGAGACGGGGCAACGAAAGCAAACGATATAAATAATCTCTGCGAGTGTGCGCGCGTGTGTGTGTAATGGTACATCTTTGTTTTTAAACAGGGTCAAAGGTCGCGTAACCCAAAAACCGACCAATGAGAGAGGAAGCAACATGGCACGAGGCACCACCCCCACCCCACCCCTCCCTCTTTCCCCCTCCAGGCGCACGCAAAATCCGAGCATCACCGAGATGGTCGCCAAATCCCCGCACCCCCACCCCCACCCCCCGCTGCTAACTTGCACATACAACACACAGTCACACGAAACTCACAACTACGCAACAGTGTTCTTCTTCAATTGGCTCCACTCTTTCAAATTGATTTAGTCTGAGCCAATCACAATTATCAATGACCCAACCGACTTGTGTCAGTCAGAAAGATGACCGGATTTGACAGTGCAGCGTCCTGTGTTTTTAGCAAAGGGGTTGTTTTTTAAATGTTCATTTTAACATGTATTCACACAGCAGGCTTTCCTCTCTCTCTCTCTCTCTTTCCCTATCATCTCTCTGTCTGACTGTCTCTGTCTCTCTCTCTCTCACATGCGCGCGCACACACACACACACACACATGCACAGAGAGACACAGAGAGAGATGCGCACATGCACCTCCCAAGTTTTTGTTTTTGCTGTTGATTTTTGTTGTTCTCATTGGGTTTTTGTTTGTTTTTTGTCCTTTTTGTTTGTTTTTTTGGTAATACGTCCACTCTGACACACACGGTCACAATGACCAATTATGTGCCTCTCGACAATCAACAACAACAACAGTAACAACAACATCTGTTTGTTGACTAGACACGCTATTAGGGGAGCTTCAAGAAAAAGTCGGTGATGACGCGGGCAATGACCTTCGCCAGCGCTCGCGCTTTATATCAACAAATCCAAAATGGCCAACCCCTTCACTGAGGGCGGCGAAAGGCTCGTCCGATAAAAAGGCCACCTCCCAACACTTGTTACCATGGTTGTGGGTTCCAATCCCGGGGTGCGCTATATTAAAACTGGCCATCTCACTGTCCCATCTTAACATCATTGTTGTTCTGGTGGTATCAGTATACGATCAGACAAGTCCCCCTCCCCCCCCCCCTTCTCTGGGATGGTTATCCCCGTCGGCCATATCACCTGAGGTGGGTGTCGACGTAAAACCTGAACCAAATCAACCAATCAAACTTGTTACCACATGGAAACTACGAGACATACAAGACTTCGCTCTCCTTCTGCAATTATACGACACGGTTCATCCTCAAGACAGTCCCTAATCGTGAACACGCTGGGACAATAATACAAAACAAGAACAAGAACTTGTCACCGTACAAAATGTCACACACGATTATTTGCTCATTTCTGTTTATGTCATGGCTGGACGGTTCGACACGAACTCGTTTTCAATTAGACAGTCGAGTATGTTATGCCCTTTCTTAAAAGACAGCCCGGGGGGGGGGGGGGGTATGCGTGGGCTCAGGTTGAGCCATCTGTCACGATTATTTGGCGTACGTGTCTCATGGCCTGGGGTGTAATTACCAACTGGTGGTATGCCATAGTGGTCAATTTGGATGGTATTAACCCTTGTGACTTCCGCACCCTATCTACCAACTGCAAAAACAAACCATTGACTCCCTCACCCCTATACACTAGCTTTCTGCAGGAAACTGGTGCACAGGGTGAGGGCGTCAAAAGGGTTAAGTTTTTGCTTTGCTAGCATGGTTGACAATGCAGGATGCTGGTAGACAGGGTACGGGAGTCAAAGGGGTTAATCAAACTGTCAGGTTTTTTTTTTCATATCAGCAAACAGTAACAGGGAAACAAACGACGGGGGAGCTGGAACAGAGAGCCCACACTACTTGCTATTAAAAAAAAACACGAAAAACTACGAAACTGAATATGAATGCTTCTTTATAGAACAAAGTCACACCACACCTATTGACTATTTAAACACACACACACACACACACACACACACACAGAGAGAGAGAGAGAGAGAGAGAGAGAGAGACAGACAGACAGACAGACAGACAGACAGACAGACAGAGAGATACAGAGACAGACAGAGAGAAACGATAAAACAGAGAATATGACTGCTTCTTTACGGAACAAAACAAGCGTATGTTTTCCGACCCAATGGCCTTTTGTCATGCATATAAATAATAAAAACAACAACAATGATGAGAAATTCGACATAATGGTCTCTTCATGTGCGCATAATTCACAACAAAAAAGTATCAAATTCATGATATTAGAAAAAAAAAATCATGGATTTTTTTTTTCGCGCAGAATTCTCGTACCTTCAGTTTGGATATCGTCATTTGTAACCTGTCAATCTTTATCTCCTGAATTTGGTGATTTCATTCATTTATTCATTTCGATTCAAAGCATCGAAGCTTCTTTCTCAACTTTGCCCTTGACAATTTATTAGACGTTTACCTGCAGTCTTCTCACTCAAAACAACAATTTATAAGACAAACCTGCAAAGTCTTCTCACTCAAAACGACAATTTATTAGACTTTTACCTGCAAAGTCTTCTCACTCAAAACGACAATTTATTAGACTTTTACCTGCAAAGTCTTCTCACTCAAACGACCACGACAAAATATTATACGTAAAAAGACCCTGGTATGGCCGTCACAGCGTTATTTTTACACACAGTCTACTTGCTGCAAAACAACAACGACGACAAGACTTTTCAGATAAAAATAATTCCATATCATAAAAATAATTTCACATCATTCACTGTTTCAAGGCTTTCGACAGTCGGCATAAACAAGATGAACTATGAGTACGTACATCCTGTAATCCTTCATCAATGTCTACGTGTATAACCACGGGTTTATCAGCATATAATTATTCAGACAACGTAGAATGTATAATTATATGTGTATGACCATGGATTTATGAGTGTATATTCAGACAACATAATCAAATGTTCAGGTGTGCACAAGTATTATCAACGACCTCTGATCTGCAGATAGCTATATGTGTGAAAGACCAGAGCTTTTGCCTATAATTCACCTCTGTGTTTTGCAAAATACGCAGAGACTCCAAGAGTTTGGAACAGAGCGCTATACAATAATGATTCAGTATCATTCTTATTAATCCTTTGACTCATTCACCCTCTCCACAACTGCAAAAACATAACCCTTTGACTCCCTTGCCCTATCCACCAGCTTCCTGTAAGTTTTTGCTTCGCTAGCATGGTTGACGATACAGGATGCTGGTGGTCAGTCAGGTTACAGGAGTCAGAGGGTTAAGTATGCTATACAATACTAGAGTCAAAGGGTTAAGTTTTTGCTTTGCTAGCATGGTTGACGAATACAGGATGCTGGTGGTCAGGGTGCAGGAATCATAAGGTTAAAAGTATGTTAATGCTATACAATACTGAGGTCAAAGGGTTAAGTTTTTGCTATGCTAGCGTGGTGCTGGTGGTCAGTCAGGTTACAGGAGTCAGAGGGTTAAGTATGCTATACAATAGTATTTCGGTCTTCCAAATTTCAGCATGTCTCTCCTCTTCTCCAAGACTTGCATTGGTTACCTGTGTTGAAAAGGATCCAACATAAAATTGCTGTTCAGTGCTTCAGATACTTCGACAATTCTATTCCCTCTTACCTGTCTGAATATCTTCAACTATACGTTCCATCTCGTCATCTTCGTACCTCAGCCGATACCCGCTTATTTCGAATCCCAACTTTTCGAACAAAATCATATGGTGAGCGATCCTTTTCTTTTCAAGCCCCTTCCTCATGGAATTCACTTCCCTACCCGCTGAGGCACAAAACAAGTCTTCAGTCATTTAAATCTGGCTTGAAAACGCATCTCTTTCCTCTCTGAAATTTATTAACCTAAAAGAGCTATGCTGTCTGCGCGCTAGCGTGCTTCTGTGTATGTTATTGCTGTGCGCCTATAGATATGTCTCGGGGTGGGAGGAGGATATGTGGTGTGTGTGCCAGAGAGTAAGTACTAAATTTGATATTATTAACGGTGTGTATGTGCTTTGTGGGATGGAGTGACAGAGGTCCGCCATGTATGATGAAAATTATATTAGGCCTATGTTTCTATGTCGATGTAATGTGTATTGTACAGTTTGTAAGCGCTTAGGGCTTCCAGAAAGATTAGGCGCTCTAAATGCCCTTAATAATAATATAAATACTAGAGTCAAAGGGTTAAGTTTTTGCTTTGCTAGCATGGTTGACGAATACAGGATGCTGGTGGTCAGGGTGCAGGAATCATAAGGTTAAAAGTATGTTAATGCTATACAATACTGAGGTCAAAGGGTTAAGTTTTTGCTATGCTAGCGTGGTGCTGGTGGTCAGTCAGGGTGCAGGAATGAGAGGGTTAAATATTGCTAAACACAATACTGATTCAATACCATTATTAGTAAGCAACGGTAATTGTCGTGTCACGACTGAAAATGGAAGTCCAGTGGCATTAAAGAGCTCGGCAAATACTGGCCAATCTCAGAGCCACGTCTTTGGACACCGGATAATGACACCAAACCTGCGTAATGATGCACGTGTTGTGTGTCTCAACGTGCGCTTGTCCTCCATCTTTGCTGTCTGTCCCCTCGCGCAGGTGGCACGCGCTCCCTTCCTTTCATATCGCCGTCTGCTGACCGACGGGTGACACCACTGCTGCCGTTTTCAGCTCACTGTCCGGTCCTTCATACCCTGCTCATTAACTGACTTCTTTTCTTTCTTTCTTTCTTACTTTTCTTCGCTAAAGAGAGAGAGAAAGAGACAGACAGACAGAAACAGGGACAGAGAGAGACTGACAGAGAGAGACACAGAGAAAGAAAATGAGAGACAGAAAGATATTGAGAGAGAGAGAGACAGAGAGAGACAGACACAGAGAGACAGAGAGAGAGAGACAGACGCGACAGAGGGAAAGAGAAACAGAGAGAGAAAAGAGAGAGACAGAGAGGGGGGGGGGACAAATAGTTGGTTAGAGAGCATTTGCCTTGAAAACATGAGGTAATAGGGTCAATTATCTATCGGAGAGAGATGTTCTCCTCTTCTTCCCCCTAGATAGATAGATAGATACACAGACAGACAGACAGACAGACAGACAGATGCGAACCCTTTACCCATTAGACACGATCAGGCAAGGTCGACGAACTCGACACCTTTCGACAAGAATTCAAATCCCTTTACCATCTGGCCATTACGCCCACCAAGACTATATTTCATTGAGACCGGAGTGAACACCCATGAAAGACGTCTTTGCTGCCATTCTCAAGCTCATTACCCTCTCCCTGACAACATGCTCATTAACTGACTTTTTTTTAATCTATATATTACGGGAGGGGGAAAAAAAAAAAGGGGGGGGGTGGGGAGAGTGAAAGGCAGAGACAACAAGAGAGAGTGACACTTCGAGATAAGAGTGTAAGAGAGAGAGGGGGAGGGAAGATGAGAGAGGCGGGAGGGAGAGAGGGAGGGAGGGAGAGGGAGGTAGACCGAAAGAGAGGGAGGGAGAAAGGGGGAGAGAGAGAGAGTGATGGAGGGACCGTGGGTGGGTAGTGGATGGAGAGAGAGAGAGAGAGAGAGAGAGAGAGAGAGAGAGAGAGAGAGAGAGAGAGAGAGAGAGAGAGAGAGAGAGAGAGAGAGAGAGAGAGAGAGAGAGAAGCGATGGACTAATCCATATTTTTCGTTTTAAATCCATGACGCATTTTTCGCACATGATATGCGGATTGCTCTCGCCAAAGAAAACCCCGTAGCCACAGCACGGCGCCACACATTTCTTCGCCTACCACCCCCATCCCCCCCCTTTTTTTTTCTTCTTCTTTTCTTTATCTATCAAAAGCGGATTTTCCCCCTTTTTCTTGGGACTTTGGCCTTGTTATCGTTAACCTTTTGTCTCTTGCACCCAGTCCGCCAGCATCCTGCATTGCCAACCATGCTACCAAAGCAAAAACTTAACCCTTTGACTCCCACACCCTGTCCACCAGCATCCTGCATTGCCAAACCATGCTAGCAAAGCTAAAATTTAACCCTCTGACTCCCAAATCCAGTCCACCAGCATCCTGCATTGCCAACCATCCCAGCAAAGCTAAAACTTAACCCTCTGACTCCCAAACCCAGTCCACCAGCATCCTGCATTGCCAACCCTGTTAGCAAATCTAAAATTTAACCCTCTGACTCCCTCACCCTAACCACCAGCTTCCTGCAGGATGCTGGCGGTTAGGGTGAGGGAATCAAAAGGTTTAAGTTTTCGCAGTTTGTATACAGGGTGCGGGAGTCAAAAGGTTAAAAAAAAAAAAAAGCGCGTTCAGTGCATGGTGCCTGCCGCACACAGGAACCTAGGTTTATTGTGTTATCCTGAAAGATCACTGATTTGACTCACTGCGGGGGGTGCCTGATGGGGAGGGGGTGCGGGGGGGGTCGGGGGATGCAGGAGGGGGGGGGGCGGGAGATGCTGAGGAGGGGGGGTGGTGAACCCGAAGGTTTGGAAGGGGAGACAAGAAAGAGGCGCACAAAAGAAATCAACGAGACGACACACGAGAAACGAAAAGATAAAGAAGAGAGCGCACGATGAATGGTGACAGTTTGGATGGAATCTCTGAACCCCCTTCACCCTCTTCCCTCTCCTCCTCCACCTTACTCTCTTCCTCCCCCCTCTTCCCCCACCTTCTCCCCCTCCCCCACCTTCCCCATTTTGCCTGTGTGTCTGCAGGGGGCCACAGTATGATAGAGGCACAGTTCCCACACATCTCCCTACATGCCTACCTCCAGACAATTTGTGGCCCTGCTTCCACATACTGCTGGATCGATGCCATTGCAACCGTAGCTATTCCTCCCCCCCCCCTCCTCTCCCCCTCCCGTCCACACCCCACTCCCTCCCACCTCCCCCTCTCTCTCACACACACATACACACACACACCTCTCTCTCTCTCTCACATGTACACACACACACACCTCTCTCTCTCTCTCTCTCTCTCACCACACACACACACACACGCATACACACATACCCACACACTCTCTCTCTATCTCTCTCACACACACACATACATATATATATATATACACACACACACACTCTCTCTCTCTCACACACACATATACACATACACACACATTCTCTCTCTCTCCTCTCTCACCACACACACACACACACATACAGACACACACTCTCTCTCTCTCACACACACATAAACACACATTCTCTCTCTCTCTCTCGCTCTCTCTCTCTCTATCTCTCTCTCTCTCGCACATACACACGCACGCACACATATATACAAACAAAACCTTTCTAGCTGATCCCATTTTTAAATCTCGTCACTCTCAAAACGTAATACAGAAAATCAAACATCAATCCTACAAACAAAAGTGTACTTACTAAAGAGAAAGGGAAGGAAAAAAAAGACATTAAGATTATGAGTGAATGAGTGAGTGAGTGTATGTGTATGTGTGTGAGTGTGTGCGTGTGAGTATATCGGTGTGTGTATGTATATGCGCGCGCGAGTATCTATATATGTGTGTGTGTATATATACATATATATATACATATAATATATGTGTGTGTGTGTGTGTGTGTGTGTGTGTGTGTGTGTGTGTGTGTGTGTGTGTGTGTGCGTGCGCGCGCGGCGTGCGTGCGTGTGTGAGCGTGTAAGAGAGAGAGAGAGAGCGGGAAAGGCAGCGACAGAGAGAGAGAGAGAAAGACAGCGAGAGAGAAAGACAGCGCGCGCGCGCGCGCAGAGAGAGAGAGAGAGAGAGAGAGAGAGAGAGACTGAGAGGCCGAGTGAATGAGAGAGAGGGGGGACAGAGGGAGGGAGGGAGAGAGAGAGGGGAGGAAGACAGACAGACAGACAGAGGCAACGAGAGAGAGACAGAGTGTCCTCAGAGAAGTTCTGTCTCTTTTGGGACAGACTTGTTATAAATCTGCATCACAGGTCCGCCCCCAACGGAACCCGTTAATGCATTAAGGTGCCATGGGGCATGGCCTACTGAAATATCTGCATCTTTGCAGATATCTATCGATCTGTCTGTCTATATATATGTATATGTGTGTATATATATATATATATATATATATATATATATATATATATATATATATATATATATATATACCTATAGATAGATAGATAAATAGAGATACAGATATAGATATAAAATATACATATATATATGTATACATACACTGACAAGAAGGATGATAATCAATCAAATAGGATTTACGGCTAACTCCAGAGCAAATATGCAATATACTGAAAACACGTGTAACAATTATTTCCAACACTTTCAGTTTTCTGCTTCTCTTTGCTTTCCTACCTTGTCCTGTACTCATTTGTATCATCATCATCATCATCATCATCATCATCATCATCATCATCGTCATCGTCGTCGTCGTCGTCGTCGTCGTCCCTCATTGTATATTCAGTTATTCTTCCTTCATAATATAATGTAATCAGTGAGTGTGGAACAAGAAAGGAAAGCGATGAGAAGTAAAAACCTGAGAGTGTTCGAAAATTGAACGTGTTCGAAATATTGTCCGTGTTCAAAATATTGTACGTGTTCGAAATATTGTATGTGTTCGAAAACTGTACGTGTTCGAAATATATTGTACGTGTTCGAAATATTGTATGTGTTCCAAATAGTGTACATGTACGAAATATTGCACATTTACTCTATAATTTGATACGACCGTGGGCTCAAAGCCTGATGTCGCGTGTTCCACCCCCACCCCCACCTCCATCCCTCCGTAACGTTAAAGTTGGTGTGTTCATCGCCCATCTTATTTAACTCTTTGACTCCCTCAACCTGTCCACCAGCATCCTGCATGGTTAACCATGCTAGCAAAGCAAAAACTTAAAGGATTGACTCCCTCACTCTATCCACCAGCTTCGTACAGGAAGCTGGTGAATAGAAGCAAAACCTTAACCCTTTGATTCCTTCGCCCTGTCCGCCAGCATCCTGCATTGTCAACCATGCTAGCAAAGCAAAAACTTAACCCTTTGACTCCCTCACCCTATCCACCACCTTCCTGCTGCAGGAAGCTGGTGGATAGGATCAGGGAGCCAAAGGTTAAGTTTTTGCAGTTGGCAGATAGGGTGCAGGAGTCAATGGTTAATTCCTGAATTCTTTGCGCTGTCAGTGTCTAATGGATCCTTTCCATTCCAATCTTCCTACCAGCGCACCGGGTTTAGCATAGGCTTAAAGAGTCCTGATAGATTTCGGTGGAGCGCATATGGAATGAACTGTCCGACTGCGAAGAGAATCACTCCTGAACAAATTCCAAACTTGGATGGACTTTGATTCACTGTTTCAATGATGACTGACCTATTTCGACTGTAGAATGAGCGAGAGTGAGTGAGTGTGAGTGAAAGAGTGAGTGAGTAAGCCATGCACAGGGACAAATATCAAGTGTCTCCAGTCCTCTGTGTGTGTGTGTGTGTGTGTGTGTGTGTGTGTGTGTGTGTGTGTTGTGTATTTGTGTGTGTGTATGATGTGTGTGTGTGTGTGTGTGTGTGTGTGAGTGTGTTTGTGTGTGTGTGTGTGTGTGTGTTGTCCCTCTGTGTGTGTGTGTGTGTGTGTGTGTGTGTGAGTGTGTGTTCGTTCGTCTTATGTTAACGTCTTTTCATTAAGTGATTTAGACGGTTGAGTGTGTGTGTGGTGTGTGTGTGTGAGTGTGGTGTGTGTGTGTGTGTGTGTGTGTGTGTGTGTGTGTGTGTGTTGTGGTGTGTGTGTGTGTCTGTCCTCTGTGTGTGTGTGTGTGTGTGTGTGTGTGTGTGTGTGAGTGTGTGTGTGTGAGTGTGTTTTGTTTGTGTGTGTGTGTGTGTGTGTGTGAGTGTGTTTGTTTGTGTGTGTGTGTGTGTGTGTCTGTCCCTCTGAGTGTGTGGTGTGTGTGTGTGTGTGTGTGTGTGTGTGTGTGTGTGTATGTGTGTGTGCGCGCGCGCGCGCGTGCGTGCTCATCAAACTGGCAGAATACAGGAACGTGCCATTTAGTCTGTAAACAAGGTAACTGATGACTAGGTCCGAATGGGTCATGCAATGCATAAACAGCCCCCCCCCCCCCCCCCCCTCTGCTCAATGAAATGACTATCGAGTGACATCGGGAGCAAGGGAGATGATTGTCCCGAGCGTGGTGAGGCATTGGTGCTCTGGGTCCCATCCGCACCCTCGTGTTGTTTCTTGTTAACCCTTTGACTCCCACACCCTGTCCACCAGCATCCTGCAATGCCAACCATGCTAATAAAGCAAAAAACTTATCCCTTTGATTCCCTCGCCCTATCCACCAGCTTCCTGCAGGAAGCTGGTGGATAGGGTGAGAGAGTCAAAGGATTAAGTTTTTGTAGTTGGTGAATAACGTGTGTGAGTCAAAGGGTTAATTAACGTGATCGTGGACGTGACAGGAAGCAAACCAGACCAAGTTTCACAATTACTGAGAGGACCCGACAAAAACTTATCATCGAGTTATGTGAGCCTACGGGTGCATTACGTCCCCTGAAAAAAACGAGACAGTCAGGTCATGCTAGCAAAATCATTTCTCTCCGACAGGCAACAAGAACCAGACCACCACAGCAGACCAGGAAGGCATGCCTGAGAAGACAGAGGAGACAACGATGACAATTTTAAGACTTGCCGCTGGAGTAGGGTGACGGTCGGAAAGACTGATGCTCGTGGTGATGATGATGGTGACTATTTACTAGTATTAGTCGTGGTGGTGAGAATGGCGGTGGTGGTGTTGAGAATGGTGGTGGTGGTGGTGGTGGTGGTGGTGGTGGTGGTGGTGAGAATGGTGGTGCTTGGAGACTGTAGTCGTGGTGGAGATGATGGTGGTGATGAGAATAGGTGATGGTGGTTGGTGGTGGCAGTGATGATGTTGAGAGCGGTGCTGGCGACGGTGCTAGTGGTGATGATGACAATGATGATGGCTGATAGTGGTTGGCTATGGGTGGTGGAGTGGTGGTGATGATGATGGCTGATAGTGGTTAGCTATGGGTGGTGGGGTGGTGGTGATGATGATGGCTGATAGTGGTTGGCTATGGGTGGTGGAGTGGTGGTGATGATGATGGCTGATAGTGGTTAGCTATGGGTGGTGGGGTGGTGGTGATGATGATGCTGATAGTGGTTGGTTATGGGTGGTGGGGGTGGTGGTGATGATGAGGCTGATAGTGGTTAGCTATGGGTGGTGGAGTGGTGTGTGATGATGATGGCTGTAGTGGTTGGCTATGGGTGGTGGGTGGTGGTGATGATGATGGCTGATAGTGGTTAGGCTATGGGTGGTGGGTGGTGGGGTGATGATGATGGCTGATAGTGGTTGGCTATGGGTGGTGGGGTGGTGGTGATGATGATGGCTGATAGTGGTTAGCTATGGGTGGTGGGAGTGGTGGGTGATGATGTGGCTGATAGTGGTTGGCTATGGGTGGTGGTGGTGGTGGTGATGATGATGGCTGATAGTGGTTGGCTATGGGTGTGGGGGGTGGTGGTGATGATGCTGGACTGTTAGTGGTTGGCTATGGGTGGTGGGGTAGTGGTGGTGATGATGATGGCTGTTAGTGGTTGGCTATGGGTGGTGGGGTGGTAGTGGTGATGATGCTGGCTGTTAGTGGTTGGCTATGGGTGGTAGGGTGGTGGTGGTGATGATGCTGGCTGTAGTGGTTGGCTATGGGTGGTGGGGTAGTGGTGGTGATGATGATGGCTGTTAGTGGTTGGCTATGGGTGGTGGGTGGTGGTGGTGATGATGCTGCTGTTAAGGGTTGTATAGGTGTGGTGTGGTGGTGTGATGATGCTGCGAGTTAGTGGTGGCTATAGAGTGTGGGGTGGTGTAGTAGATGGCTGATGTGGTTGCTATGGTATGGGTGGTGGTGGTGGTGATGATGGCTGATAGTGGTTGGCTATGGGTAGTGGGGGTGGTGGTGTGGTGATGATGGCTGATAGTGGTTGGCTATGGGTAGTGGGGTGGTGGTGGTGGTGATGATGGCTGATAGTGGTTGGCTATGGGTGGTGGGGTGGTGGTGGTGATGATGATGGCTGATAATGGTTGGCTATGGGTGGTGGGGTGGTGGTGGTGGTGATGATGATGGCTGATAGTGGTTGGCTATGGGTGGTGGGGTGGTGGTGGTGGTGATGATGATGGCTGATAGTGGTTGGCTATGGGTGGTGGGGTGGTGGTGGTGGTGATGATGATGGCTGATAGTGGTTGGCTATGGGTGGTGGGGTGGTGGTGGTGATGATGATGGCTGATAGTGGTTGGCTATGGGTGGTGGGGTGGTGGTGGTGGTGATGATGCTGGCTGTTAGTTGTTGGCTATGGATGGTGGGGTGGTGGTGGTGGTGATGATGCTGGCTGTTAGTTGTTGGCTATGGATGGTGGGGTGGTGGTGGTGGTGATGATGCTGGCTGTTCGTAAGATTTATGTGTGATGTTCGGAAGACGACAGAACCACGGGAGGACGAAAAGAAGCTAAGGCTGTGCTGTCAGTCAGCGCTGGGCACAGTGATATAAGGGCTGGGCTGGATTAAGCGCGGGGCTTCCATTCTAATAAATCATTCTTCTGTAACGTTAGTCTCCAAACTCATTTGTACTCATCGCGCCTTAACATTTTTACACGAGTTTCAACAGATACAGAAGCTCCGGTATTTCACATCCACACTGACATTATAAATCATATATTTATTATTGTTGATTATATATATATATATATATATATATATATACTCTCTCTCTTTTTTTTTTGCTTGCATTGTGTTGTATATATATATAACACGCACGCACACGCGCACGCGCGCGCCGCACACACACACCACACACACAACACACACAACCACAACAAACAACACACACACACAACACACACAAGCAAGCAAAATAGAAAAGAAGGAAAAGAAAAGAGAGAAAAAGGAACACAAGTTGACATTAAAATTGTACAATCTATAGTTCATTACTGATTACTGAATACATAGTCATGCATTTAATAAATCAATATATACATTGTTTTTGACACACACACACACAAACGCACGCGCGCGCGCGCACACACACACACACACACACCACACCACACACACGCACAAACACACACACATACACACACAACACAAACGCACACACACAGACACACTCACACAAACAAACACACACAAACGCACTCACACACACACACACACACACACACCACACACACACACACACACACACACACACACACACACACACACACACACACACACATACCTCTGGTCATGATCATTTTCATACTATAAACGAACACACGATGGTACAATGATCAGTGGCAGAAATGGCACTACGGTTAGGTAGAAGAGAAACTATGATATATCAATAATATACAAACTACTATCGCTACTGCAAATGCTGCTACTACTGATAATACTATTACTGCTGATGTGCTGCTACGGCTTCTGCTGCTGCCATGCTCCATCAGTTTCTAGTTATGCTGGGGAAAGGTCGTGGAGAGGAAGAGATCTACAGTTTGGAGTGGGGGAGTGAAGGAAGAGGAGAGAGAGAGACAGACAGACAGAGAAACAGACGGGAGTGAGAGAGAGACAGAGACAGAGAGAGAGAGAGACAGAGAGATAGACAGACAGACAGACAGACAAGACAGAGAGAGAGAGAGAGAAACAGAGAGAGAAAGACAGAGAGACAGAGACAAACAGAGTGAAAGAGAGACAGACAGACAGGCAGACAGAGAGCATTGTGTATGTGTGTTACTGTATGTGTCACTGAGTATGTGTGTGTGAGGGTGGGTGGGTGGGAGTGAATGGGTGGGTATGGGAGTGTGCGCGCAAGCGACTCTTGTGTGTGTGGGGGGGGGGGGGGGTGAATGGGTAGGAATGGGAGTGTGCGCGCTAGCGATTGTGAGTGTGTGTGAGTGAGTGTGTGCGTGTGTATATGTGTGTGTGCGCGCGTGCGTGCGTGTGTGTGTGTGTGTGTGCGTGAGTGTGTGTGAGTGTGTGTGAGTGTATGCGTGCGTGAGTATGCGTGCGTGAGTGCGTCTATGTGTGTGTGTGTGTGTGTGTGGTGGTGTGAGTGCGTTATGTGTGTGTGTGAGTGTGAGTTGTGTGTGTGTGTGTGTGTGTATGCGTGTGTGTGTGTGTGTGTGTGTGTGTGATGTGTGTGTGTGTGTGTGTAGAGTGTGTGTGTGAGTGTGTGTGTGTGTGTGTGTGTGTGTGTGTGTGTGTGTGTGTGTTTGAACAGGTCGGAAGGAGGGGGGGGGGAGAGAGTTCAGCAGGTGGGGCGAGTGAAAAGCGCCAACAGGAAACTAGGCCAGAGTGAGTAGGACAGGGGGCGGTGGGGGCCTGTGAACTTTACTGTATTTCAGATTTGACAACAACGCGCGTTTTGGAGTCCGTTGTTTATTTCATGACTCTCTTCTCTTCCTCCGGCCCTCTCCTTCCCTCCCTCCCCCCCCCCCCCCTTCCCCCGACATCTCCTCCCACCCAATTTCAAACGCGACTCCCTACCGTTTTCCTTAAAAACACAAGCAAGCAAGCAAGCGCGCACGCACACATACACGCACACACACACGCACGCACGCACAGACACACATACACACGCATACACACACACGCACACATGCACGCAAGCATACACACACGCACGCACGCACGCACACGCTCTCTCTCTCTCTCTCTCTCTCACACACACACACACACACACACACACATACACACACACAAACCCAACACACGCACACATACCCCCACACACACACACACATACACACACAAACACGCGCGTGCACACACACATACACACACACACACACACACAACACACCACACACACACACACACACACACACACACACACACACACACACACACACACACACACACACACACACACACACACAACACACACTTTCGAATATGTTGTTTATCCTGCCCGATTTATTTTAAATTCCGTGCTCTCTCTCTCTCTCTCTCTTCTCTCTCCTCCTCTCTCTCCTCTCTCTCTCTCTCTCTCCTCTCTCTCTCTCTCTCTCTCTCTCTAACCTTATAACCTGTTTCGAGATTACAGTTTTCCGCCGAATGGTTCGGCTCCATTACAGTCAAAAACACGCCCATCCCACCCAACCCCAAAACAAACAAACAAACAAACAAACAAACAAACAAACAAACAAAAACCCCAGATCCCAACAGACAATTTGCAGTGTCATCATAACGAGCGAAAGGAATAACCAACAGTTTCTTTTCACCTCCTCACCCCCCCCCCCCCCTGTTTTCTTATTTGTTTGCTTGTTTTTGTTTGTTTATTTGTTTTTCTACCTTTCCATACAACAACAAAAATGCTTGTCTTTCAAACATTATGTATACAACCAACCCACACTCTTGCACGAGACATTTATCACGCGCCATCTCTAGGAGTACACTCAACAATGTCGTCTGGTTCAGTGTCAGTGTCAGTGTCAGTTTCAGTGTCAGTTTCTCAAGATGACGTCTCCGCGCTCGGAATGAATTCCATATGCACTAACGCCACAGGAATCATGTGATGGAGAAGATCCAGAATGACCACGGCACACGCCTTAAGCCTGCGCATAAACCCTTGAGCTGGCCAGGTCCTGGTTCAAGAACAGCAAACAGACAAACCAGCTTTACTGTTACTGTTATCTTTGTTTTAAAGCCCAGCCGACTGCATAGAGCCATATCAGGGCTATAACCGTTTCAACACAGAAAAATTACTTCAACGGAGGAAAAAAAAGGAAAAGAAAATTAGGTACACATATCAATGCATTTACGCATATAATCTAAGGAGATGTCCCTGGCGTTGACCACTCCGTTTAATTTATCACACCAGGGATTAAAAAAAACATACCTGAATACAAATTTTAACACAACTAAGGACACTGAAGCAGACATTAAAACGGGCATAAATTACCCAAAATTGCTTCCGCATATCTCACCTCCCCAGAGCCAAAAATGCACTTAATACATGTACCAAAATTATCAATCCTAAGAGAAAGTACGCAAGACTTTATCGAACAAATACAGGTGAATGGACCAGTATGGCAAAAAGTGACAGGAAGAAATGACAAAGCAAAAGAGCAAGGCAGAAACAAAGAGCAAGGCAGAAACAAAGAGTGTGACAGAAAAGAGGCAATTTCTAGCACAGAATTTCCAGAAGATGGGGATATTATTTATACTGAGAGCCCCCGGCATCCCCACGGGGCAGGAGAAGAAGGACCACCCTCTACACTGAACTAAAGTGCGTCCCAGTTTCACAGCCCAGCAGCAAGTTATAAGTGGGTACGTTCACAATAACGCCGGCCAGCTGCTGGCAACCAGTTACCGTCAGCACAGACACAGAAACAGCATCCGTACAGAATACACCCATCCTCAAACAGTTAGACATGGCACTCACCAAGCTGAAGGATTCCCCCCCCCCCCCCCCCACACACACACACACTTGTTGATGACGCAGAGAAAACTGAAAAACAACTATCATCAAGAAGCACAAATAAAAATTTTTTTAAAAATATATAATAATGAAAATAAAAAATAAAATAAAGAAATAGAAACACAAACATAAAATAAATAAAATAAAAATGAAATAAAATATAATGATAATGCTAATAATAATAAAATAATAATAATAATAATAATTATAATGATAATAATAATAACAGTAATAACAAGAACAAGAAGAATAATACATAGTGTATACTTCACGCAATTGTTTTCTACGAGTCTTTGAAAATGATCAGGCTGAGCGTTAAAACGAATGCTGAAAAAGAAAACCCACAGTTTATCATCTGTGTGTGCTTTTTCTACAAGGATTTATCCTCACAGACTGTTGTGTTGGTTAACATGGATTCAAAAAGTGTTTATTTGTCCGAAATGCGATGAACATTCGAGAAGATTTATTTCAGATCAAGAGCTAGACCAGCTGGAAGTCCTCTAAGAATTTCCACAGGCGTCACTCATTTTCAAGAACGGTAACCATCGCGGCAAACGCGTTTTTCCTGGCCAGTGGAAGGGTCAAACGCCGTGGTGGTCACGTTTCAACTATGGTGACTCGGTGTAACGCCGACACGAGCTCAGTTTTGACTTTGTTGTTGCTGTTGTTGTTGTTGTTGTTGTTATTGTTCATGGTGTTTAAAGCCCAACCGACTGCGCAGAGCCATATCCGGGCTACAACCACTTCAAAACATACAAAACTTCAACAGGAAAAAAAAAAAAAAAAAAAAAAAAAATTAAGTACACATATCAATGCATTCGTGCACATAATCTAAGGACATGCCCCCGGCGTTGACTACTCCATCCAGTTTATCGCAGAGGGGATTAAACACACAAACACACCTGAATACAAATTTAAGCATACCTAAGGACAACAAAACATATACAAAACAGGCACAAATTACCTAAAATTGCTTCCGCATATCTCACCTCCCTAGAGCCAAAATGCACTTCATACATGTACCCAATTATCAATCCTAAGGAAAAGTACGTTAGACTTTATCGAACACGTACAGGTGAATGGACCATTAAAGCAGAAAATGATAGGAAGAAATGACAGAAAGCAAAGGAACAAGGCAGAAACAAAGAGAGTGACAGAAAAGAGGCAATTTCTAGCACAGAATTTCCAGAAGGTGGGGATACTATTTATACTGAAAGAACCCCCGGCATCCCCATGGGGGTGGGGGGGGGCATGCCTAGTAGTCCTGTTCTGTATGAGACAGTAAGATTGATGTTAAATGTGTAAATGGTGTATTACGGACACAGAGAGAGAGAGACAGACAGACAAACAACAGATAGAAAGAGAGACACACACAGCGACAGAGAGAAGTGGGGAGGGAGGGAGAGACAAGAGAGGGAGGGATGGAGAGAAGAAGAGAGGGAGGGAGAGAGAGAGGAGAGAGACAGGGAGATTTTTTAAGAGGAGGGACGGGCGAGGGAGGGTGGGGAGAGACAGGGAGGAAGGGGGAGAGAGAGAGAGAGAGAAAGAGAGAAAAGGAGACAGACAGACGGACAGAGAGACAGAGACAGACAGATAGAGACAGAGAGAGACACAGAGACAGAGACAGAGACACACAGAGACACACAGAGAAAGAGAGAGAGAGAGAGAGAGAGAGAGGAGAGAGAAGAGAGAGAGAGAGAGAGAGAGAGAGAGAGGAGGTGAACAGAACAGAACAGAAGACGTCTCCTGTCGCCAATTTTCAACCTTTATGACCAGTGCTACTTACTGGACACAAACACTTGCACGCAGCATCAGTCCCAGCAAACTACTTGTAGAATAAAACCTCCCCACCCCTACCCCTAACACACACACACACACACCCCACACACACTTTTTCGAGACGGTCGGTATAACTCGGTGGTGTGTTGTGTGTGTGTGTGTTGTGTGGGTGGTGTGTGTGTGGTGTGTGTTTGTGTGTGTGTGAATGTCTGTGTGTTGTGTGTGTGTGTGTTGTGTTGTGTGTGTAGTGTGTTGTGTGTGCTGTGTTGTTTTTGTGTGTGTGTGTGTGTGTGTGTGTGTGGTGTGTTTTGGTGTGTGTGTGTGTTGTGTGTGTGTGAGTGATGTGTGTATAGCGTTGTGAGTGAGTGTAAGCGTGTAGTGAGTGTAGTGGTTTTTTCTTTTGGGACTGTGTGTGTGTGTGTGTGTGTGTGTGGTGTGTGTGGTGTGTGGTGTGTGAGTGTGTGTGTGTGTGTGTGTGTGTGTGTGTGTGTGTGCGTGTGTGTGTGTGTGTTGTCTCTGTCTGTTGTGTGGTGCTTGCGCGCGCACGTTGTGTGTGTGTGTGTGCGTGTGCTCGCGCACGTTGTGTGTGTGCGTGTGCTCGCGCACGTTGTGTGTGTGTGTGTGTGTGCGCGCGTACGCGGCGTGCGTGTCGTGCGTGTGTGTACGTGAGTGCGTACATGTGTGTGTGTGTGTGTACGTGCGTGTGTGTGTCTGAAAATGCTGACCCTGACGATTGAAGGTCCAACGTCTCTTGACCTTGACCAACGCGAACTCAGCAAATGGCTAAAAACGGCCCAAGTTACATAAACTGCTCACAAAAGATTAGGAAGCCTTGAACAAAGCCGACTAGTTTGCCCTGTTCTAGGACAGGGGATCTGCTTTACACGCCGTTCACGCACTACACGCCACTCGCACGCTCAGCTGCACTTAAGCCTATGCAACATTGTGTATAATGTGCGCAGAGCTGTACGGGGGAAAATATCCGAAATGGGTCATTTTAAAAATTCTATGGGGAAAAAAGATATGGGTCAATTGACAATCTTTATGGGGAAAAAGCCGAAACGGGCCATTAAAAAAAAAAAACCTCTATAGGTAAAAAATCCGAAATGGGCCAATTCAAAAAATCTTATGGGGAAGAAATCTGTAATGGACCGTTTTAAAAAAAATTCTAGAACGAAAAATCCGAAATGGGTCATTCAAAAAATCTTTATGGGAAAAAATTCTGAAATGGGCCACTTAAAAAATCTCTAAGGTCCCTTATGCAAAATAACAGCAAATGGCACAACACTGAGACAGGTTGATAAGTTAAAATATCTGGCAAGGATCATCATCTCATCAGACGGCAGATGCACATCAGAAATAGCCAGCAGAATCCGCCAAGCTAAAACAGCATTCAAGAAGATGAAAAGCGTTCTTACCCACAAATGCCTATCAATTAAATTAACACCAGGAAGAGAGTTCTTCAAAGCTAGATAGAACCGATACTGTTGTACGGATGTGAGGCGTGACAGTCAACACGCAAAGTCAGAACAAAATTGAGGCAATTGAAATGTGGTTTCTAAGAGGAATGTTGGAGGTCCATGGATAGCAAAGAAAACAAACGAGACAGTCTTAAGGAGGCAGACACAGGAAGAACACTGATGAAAAAGTTTAGGATAAGACAAGCAACATTTATAGGATATTCTATGAGGCAAGAGAAATTAGAGCACCTGGTTATAACAGGAAAGCTGGAGGGAAAGAGAACGCCAGGTAGACCCAGGGAGAAAATATTGGACGGACTTGCAGAGTGGCTGAGGGCAGAAAGGCTAGGTAGATGTACTTGCAGCGCCAAGGAACAGATTCGTATGGAGGGACATGATCATCAACGCCACACGGCAGCGCACATGATGATGATGATGATGATGATGATGATGATGATATGATGATGATGCGATGATGATGGCGATGATGATCGATGATGATGATGATGACTAGCAAGGTGGGGAGATAACAAACCCTGTTTTAGATATTTAAAATATGTAGACAGAACTGATAGCTATATTCCAGGGCTGAAGAAAATGACCGGTGATTCTACAGTGAACAATAACTTATATAGATAGATACACAGAGATAGATTCCTAAAAGTCATTTCTCTCTCTCTCTCTCTCTCTCTCTCTCTCTCTATCTTCTCTCTCATCTCTCATATATATATATATATATATATATATATATATATATAAAAATTATGTATATAGACAAACATATATATATATATATATATTCATGTGTGTGTGTGTACACACACACATAGATACATGTATATATAGATATATGTATATACATGTACATGTATATATATATATGTTGTATACATAGTGTGTGTGTTGTGTGTGTGTGTGTTGTGTGTGTGTGTGTGGTGTGTGTGTGTGTGTGTGTGTGTGTGGTGTGTACATATACATTATACATAAACACATAGATAAATTGGTAGATAGAGATAGTCTAGAGATACAGAGACAGACAGACAGACAGATAGATAGATATCTCTCTCTCTCT
>JAPXFY010000018.1:34839315-34844315 GCA_030674185.1 Monoplex corrugatus | reverse complement strand
AATGCATTCGCGCACATAATCAAAGGACATGCCCCCGGCGTTGACCACTCCGTGCAATTCATCGCACAGGGTATTTAAAAAAACACACATGAAAACAAATGTAAGCATACCTAGCGACACCAAAACATATATAAAAACAGGCTTAAATTACATAAAATTGCTTCCGCATATCTCACCTCCCTAGACCCAAAAACGCATTTAATACATGTACTCAATTATCAATCCCAAGAGAAAAAAGTACGTAAGATTTTATCCAACAAATACGGGTGAATGGACCATTAAGGCAGAAAATGATAGGTACAAACGACAGAAAGCAAAGGTACAAGGCAGAAACAAATAACGTGACCGAAAAGAGGAAATTTCTAGCACAGAATTTCCAAAAGGTGGGGATACTATTTATACTGAAAGAGACCCCGGGATCCCCACGGGGGGTGGGGAGGGGTGTGTGTGTGCGAACACGCACCACTGGTTTCTAGAGGTTACCCTGCTTGAAATCACCGAACGCATCACCAAGTTTATCCAGGGCCATTTTAAGTTCACATGTGCATGAAGACGCTGGCCGCATATGTATGTACACACGTTGAGCGCTGTGTGTACTGACGCCATCTCTTTGTTCAAGTTTTCTGGCTTGCTATCGAGAAACACCTGGATACCTACACTTCGTGATTTTCTTATCTTTTTGTTACTGTTGTTGTTGTTGTTGTTCTGTTTGTTTTGTTTTTAGTTTCACCTTTCGACTCCCACATCCTGTCCACCATCATCGTCCTGCATTGTCAAACCATGCTAGCAAAACAAAAACGTAACCCTTTGACTCCCTCACCCTATCCACCAGCTTCCTGTTTAGCGTTTCCCTGTTGTGACAGATGTGTTGTATTATCGGGGGGAGGTGGGTGGCAGGGGGGTGGAAGAGGGGGAGGTGCAAAGCAAACATTTCTCCTCAGCTCTCTTCTTGTGAGTCACTGTGCAAAGAAACAAACGTAAACTTACGTGTAAAGGAGTTAGAGGACACCTTTCGCCCTGTGCGAAGCTGGTGGATAGGGTGAGGGAGTCAAACGGTTAAGTTTCTGCAGTTGGTGGATGGGGTGCGGGAGTCAAAGGGTTTTTTTTTTAAATGTCAATTGAATGCACGGTTTTGTAGCTACAGATTTTTGCACCTGTACTGCAGCAAGTGTTTTAAATTCATCAAAATCTCCGTTGTCCTTGGTGAACTGTGTGCAGGTGATGGAGCGAACACGTGGCGATATTCGTGATCAGCGCACCTGCACAGTTATCATGATGACGTCATGTTGTGTCAGTCACCAAGGTTGTTCACAGGCTGGATGGCTGATCGATGGAATGATTGATTCTAAGCCAAGTTTAACCCTTTGGCTCCCGCACCCTATCCACCAACTGCAAAAGCTTAACCCTTTGACTCCTGCACCCTATCCACCGACTGCAAAAACGTAACCCTTTGACTCCCGCAACCTATCCACCAACTGCAAAAGCTTAACCCTTTCACTCCCGCACCCAATCCATCAACTGCAAAAACTTAACCCTCTGACTCCCTCATTTTCGAGTGTGTGACAACGCTGGAATGCAGAAGAAATATTAAAACGAAATACCGGTATACTTTCAACTTTTGACTGACTGTAAACAAAGGAAGAAAAAAAAGGGGTGTGGGGGTGGGAGGGAGTGGAAGGGGGTGGGGGTGAAGAGGGGATCTTGTTCTTCCAAACGACAGCGAATTTGATTTAAAACAAAAACATTCACATCGTAGTTTATTAAGATCATTAGAAACACGATAACAAAAGAAATATAAAACAAAATGACAAGGTTAGTTATGGCCGTCCTCACCATAAACATGGTTACAAACTACTGTACATGTTTTATCGTGGTCATTGTGGTCAAGGGCATTCGATCGTGGATGTTGTTGACCTTCTCTCTCTCTCTGTATGAAGGAAAGTCAGTCTGTGTGTGTGTGTGTGTGGTGTGTGTGTGTGTGTGTGTGTGTGTGTGTGTGTGTGTGTGTGTGTGTGTGTGTACAAAAGTCTCTGTGTGTGTGTGTGTGTGTGTGTGTGTGTGTGTGTGTGTGTGTGTGTGTGTGTGTGTGGGACGAAAATCTCTCTCTCCCCTCTCTCTCCCCCTCTCTCCCTTCTTCTGTGTAGGAAACTCTCTCTCTCTCTCTCTCTCTCTCTCTCTCTCTCTCTCTCTCTCTCTCTCTGTGTGTGTGTGTGTGTGTGTGTGTGTGTGTGTGTGTGTGTGTGTGTGTGTGTGTGTGTGAGGTGTTGTGTGTGTGTGTGTGTGTGATGTGTGTGTGTGTGTGTGTGTGAAAGAAGATTTGTAGCGTTTCCCTGTTTTGACAGCTGGTTGTTGGTATCGGGGTGGGAGTGGCAGGGGGGGGTGAAGGGGGAAAGAGGGCAAGGTGCAAAGCATGAAGCATTTCTCCCTAGTTCTCATCTTATGAGTCACTGTGCAAAGAAACAAATGTAAGCTTACGTGTAAAGGAACGGGGGGTATAGTAGAGTTGGGCTTTGTGTATAAATTTTTCTTCTTCTTCTTCTACTTCTTTTTTTTTTTTTTCCTACGACTAAGGGCCATAATGCATTCCACGTTTTGTCCCTTGACTGTTCAGGTCTACAACATCAAGGGGCATAATTTCTGTCAAGGTTGTCTTACCTGCTGAGTTTTACAACACCTACATGTTGTAAGGGGCATAAATGTATGCCAAGGTTGTATCTCTTTACTGTCTAGCTCTGCAATACCAAGAGGCACACTTTTATACAAGAGGGAATAATGTTGAAGTCGCTCGGTGCTACTGTTCTGTACTGCCCAAGCATTGTGCTCATATATATGTTTTGTTGTTGTTGTTGTTGTTGTTGTTGTTTTTGTTTTGTTTTTGTTTTGTTTTTGTTTTTTGAAAATAAGATACACAAATACACATGTCATTTTCATGAAACCAAGATTATTCCAGTGATAGGCTGACACAATATAATATATCAAATTTGTATTCAGGTGTGCTAAAATTTTATATTCCCTGTGCGATAAATTGGACGGAGTGGTCAACGCAAGCGGCATGTCATTAGATTATGTGCGCGAATGCATTGATATGTGTACTTTTCTTTTTCTTTTCTTTTCTTTCCTTTTTTCCTTCTTTTTTTGTTTTGTTTTATTTTGCTTTTTGTTTTTTTGTTTTTTTCAATTGTTCCTGTTGAAGTTCTGCATGTTTCGATACGGTTACAGCCCTGATATGGCTCAACGCAGTCGACTGGGTTTTAGACAACAATACCGATAACAATATGGTAAAACATAGGCTAGGTAGGACCTCAGGACCTGGCCAATTCATGGGTTTATGTGCAGGCTTAAGGCTTGTGCCATGATCACCATACACGTAGCACCTGTAACGTTTGCGCATATGGAATTCGTTCTGAGCGCGAGAATGTCATCTTGAGAAACATATTTCCCCTCCATAGTGCCATACATAACCTGTGCAGCTCCAAATCACCACCTCCACCTTCACCACCTCGCGAGCCTCAACAGCTCAGTTGGTTGAGAGTCGGATTCACAATGCAATGATTGCGGGTTGGAACCACCGTGTGCGCTACATTCTTACTGCCCATCTTAACAAGGGTCAAGTTTTTGCAGTTGGTGGATAGGATGTGGTAATCAGAGGGTTATAACTGCCGTTCTTACCGCCCATCTTGACATACTCGTTGTATAACCATGTATGATTATTTCCCCTTAAAGGGCGTGCCCCTAAAGTATAGCCTCACATGATTACTTCCCCTGTTTAGTGCCTGTCCTTGAAGTATCATGGCCAGTCGACTAACTCGTATTTCCCCTTATAGCGCGGATCCAAGAAGTATGGCCATACATAACTATTTCCCCTCCATAGTGCCATACATAAATATTTCCCCTCTATAGTGCCATATATAAATATTTCCCCTCCATAGTGCCATACATAAATATTTCCCCTCCATAGTGCCATACATAACTATTTCCCCTCCATAGTGCCATACATAAATATTTCCCCTCCATAGTGCCATACATAACTATTTCCCCTCCATAGTGCCATACATAAATATTTCCCCTCCATAGTGCCATACATACAATTTCCCCTCCATAGTGCCATACATAAACATTTCCCCTCCATAGTGCCATACATAAATATTTTCCCTCCAAAGCATGCTTACCAACAAATGCCTGTCAATTAACATCAGGAAGAGGGTTCTTGAATGTTATATAAAACCAATACTGTTATACGGTTGCGAGGCGTGGACAGTCAACACGCAAAGCCAGAATAACATTGAGGCAGCCGAGATGTGGTTTCTAAGAAGAATGTTGAGAGTTCCATGGACAGCAAAGAAAACAAACGAGACAGCCTTGATGGAGGCAGATATAAGTAAGATCATTCATAAGGAAGATTAGGAAAAGACAGGCAACATTTATAGGTCATTTTATGAGGAAAGGGGAATTGGAGCACCTGGTCACAACGGGAAAGCTGGAGGGAAAGAGAGCACCGGGTAGACCCAGGGAGAAGATACTAGACAGACTTGCAGAGTGGCTGAAGACAAGGAGGGTGGAAGAGATGCTTGAGGCAACAAGTGATAGAGACAGGTGGAAGTCCGTAATCGCCAACGCCATGCGGCAAGGCACTGATGATGATGATTGCGAGGCCCTGAAAGTATGGCCTCGCATGATTATTTCCCCTTTCAAAGCCTATCCTTGAAGCATTATGGCTGACTAACTCTTATTTCCCCTTACAGAGCAGATGCTCAAAGTGTGAAGGCCATATGTTCACCTGGACATGACCAAGAAGGAAATGTGGCTGTTGCTAGGCGACAAGTTCTTTTTTTTTTTTTTACATAAATAAGCTAGCTCTATTGATCCGCACGTTTAACCTATCGTGTGTTGTAGTAGTACAATAGTCCCCTTTCCGTACACCCGTACGATTGTGACAAGTGGCAAGGTCACACATCAGGTACACGATGTATTCTCACACGCACGCACCCGCGCGCAAGTGT
>JAPXFY010000018.1:34826815-34829315 GCA_030674185.1 Monoplex corrugatus | reverse complement strand
CGTGCGTGCGTGCGTGCGTGCGTGCGCTGCGTGCGTGCGTGCGTGGTGGTGTGTGTGTGTGTGTTTTCCGTCCCCACCACTCCCTTCCCCGCCTCTTTTTCCTTAAAGAAACACAAACAGTACGAGGTTACGAGTTTGTTTATTGTTGAACGCTTTCTGTGCGCGAGCGTGGACACAGAGGGACAGTTATGGTAGCAACAGTTTATACACAAGACTCCTTATGACTTCAGCTGCCCAAGGAAAAAAGTGTCACGTCCTCAGCGAGGAAATACACAACCACAGCCTTGTAATCTAAATAAAAAATATGTAATATTCGATATGTCTGAACAATAACAAAAAAACAAAACAAAAATGATAATAATAAATATATAAAATGTTGAAAAAAGTATATATAAAAAAAAACACCAGCACTATCAAAAATACGAAAGCTATGGTGACGATGACGATGGCGACGATGATTTGGACAGCGACAACGCCAACGCAAGCAAAAAGCAAGCAAGCAAGCAAGCACGCACGCAGCACGCACGCACGACGCACGCACGCACGCACGCACGAGCACACACACACACACACACACACACCACACACACAAGCGTCCAATATCAGATCAACTCATAACCTACAGACTAGCGATATAACGACGGCGACGGCGACGACGATCATCGTCATGGTGATGACGACGACGACGACGACGATGATGATGATGATGATGATGAAGATGAAGATGATGATGATGATGATGATGATGATAACGACTACGATGACGATGTCTGCCTCTCTCCAAAAAGCTCTGCAATCTTCACAAGTAGGTTTCTACACGTATAGTCACATACATAACGTTGCAGAGATACAGAACGCCAGCAAGAGATAGATAGTGACTGCATGTTATACAACCTCTCCTCACCCGGTGTCATCACTTCACCTGCCCATGACTGTATATATCTTGTGCTAGCTATCTGACGGCTCTATCAGACCTAGTTTCAACATCTCTTGCTGAGCCGACCGAAGGTGAAAAAGAACTTATAAACATGGTCAAGCCGTGCTAACAATCTCCCCTTTTCGTAAATCCTCAAACACATTTGGTGTACTAAATTAGGTTGAAAATCAGAGGGTCAGGTTATACTAACAATCTCCCTTTTTTTGCCTGATACGCCCGGTGCAATAATCACACTGACAATCAACTGATTTCGGTTTCTTTTGCTTTGTTGTTACTTTTGTTGTTGTTTATGATGATGATGATGATTGATGATGATGATGATGATGATGATGTGTTGTTGTTGTTGTTGTTGTTGTTGTTGTTGTTGTTGTTGTTGTTGTTTGTTGTGTAGTAGTAGTAGTAGTAGTAGTAGTAGTAGTAGTAGTAGTAGTAGTAGTAGTAGAGATCCCCAATAACATCAAACACATGACTTCAATTTGATTCAAATCGGACTATAAGCAGCTGAGATATATAACCCAATTGTTTCTGTGTTGTGCATAAAAATGTCCACATATCTGACGTACCTAATGTCCAAAATATTTTACCAAATATTAACGTACATAATGTCCAACATTTACCAATATCTGACGTACCTTATTCAAAATATTTTGCCAAATCTCTCAACGTACCTAATGTCCAAAATATCTTACCAATATCTCGCGTACCTAATGTCCAAAATATTTTGCTAAATATCTGACTACCTAATGTCCAAATATTTTGTGAAATATCTGACGAACCCAATGTCCAAAATATTTCATCAAACATCTGACACACCGAGTGTCCAAAATACTTTGCCAGTTTCACACACCACACACACACACACACACACACACACACACACACACACACACACACACACACACACACACACACACTTCATGTCAGTATGATTAATAATCTCTCACCTTCACAAACGCATCAGAAAATTTACATACATAGCTCCTTGAATACAATCACAAACTAACCTCTCTCTCTCTCTCTCTCTCTCTCTCTCTCTCTCTCTCTCTCTCTCTCTCTCTCTCCCAATCACAAACACACACACATATTCTCTCTCTCTCGACGTCGATATCTAAATGATCTCCCCTTAAAAAAAAAAAAAAAAGACCAACTGGCGTTGTACAGAAAAGAAAAAGAAACTGACGTGGCACAGCACAGAGCTAAAGTGCACAGTCAGCTTGGCCTTTGAAATGTTTCAGTCGCTGGCTCGCTGACGACCTACAAGCGATAAGGGCACAGCTGACCTCTCCAAGGGGTCATCACTGGTATGTTGCTGTACGCACGTCTAGACACACTCCCCTCTCCCTCCCACTGATGGTCAGCTACGGGGCGGTGTGCGGACATTTTCACCTACGTGGACATTTTAACCCTGGAAATTGCGGTCCTAAAACAGAAGTTTGGAGTTGGTTCACAAGAGATTCCTCGCAACCCAAAACATTCCGAATAATTATGCTCCATTCAAATTTTTGCCAACAATTATTTGGCAAATCTGCGCAAAGCTGTAATAATTATGTCACGGCGCTTGAA
>JAPXFY010000018.1:34819315-34821815 GCA_030674185.1 Monoplex corrugatus | reverse complement strand
GAAAATGAGTGAGAGCGAGAAAGGCAGAGCGAAAAAGACGCAATGCCAGCTGGTGAAGGGAAGAGCAATCTGCTCGTTTATGCATGTGTGCGTGCGTGTGCGTGCATGCATTTGTGCGGATTGCGTGCGGGGAGAATGTCTGTATGCATGCATATTTTTGTATTCGTCGTGCGGGCTGGCGGGAGCGCCCGCGGACGCAAAAGCAGATGAGAGTACAACGAACCGAACCACATCTAAAACAGGCCCATGAAGATTGTGTGTGTGTGTGTGTGTGTGTGTGTGTGTGTGTGTGTGTGTGTGTGTGTGTGTGTGTGTGTGTGTGTGTGTGTGTATGTGTATGTGTGTGTGCGCGCGCGCGCGCGTGCGTGTGCGTGCGTGTGTTTGTGTGTGTGTTTGTGTGTCGGTGTCGGTGTCTCTGTGTCTGTGTTAGTATGTTAATGTGTGTGTGTGTGTGTGTGTGTGTGTGTGTGTCTCTCTCTCTCTCTCTCCTCTCTCTCTCTCTCTCTCTCTTTCCCTCCCTCCCTCCCTCTCCTTCTCTCTCCATATCCGTGTGTGTGTCTGTGTTAACAGGTTAGGAAACGAAATTTTACAAAGCACACCGTAAGGGAACTTCTTCCATCCACCCACCAGCACCTCCCCTTTTACTTCCCCCTCCCCCTTTATAGGTGGCAAGGGGATGGGAGACGGTGATAGGATGGGATGGGGGACGGGAGCACAGGGAGGGGGAAGAGGGTGCGTGATGTCGTGGTGTTGTTTTTCTTCTGACCTTCATGACTGAAAGAAAACGCCACCTACACACACACACACACACACACACACACACACACACACACACACATATATATATATATATAGTGAAAAGACGTTAAATCAAAGAACGAACGAACATATATATACATATATATATATATATATATATAAGAGAGAGAGAGAGAGAGAGAGAGAGAGAGAGGAGGGGGGGAGGAGACGAAGACAGAGACAAAGAGGCAGAGATACATAAACACATAAAGAGAAACATAGAGAGAAAGAAAGAGAGAGACAGCAAGACAGAGATACACAAACATATAAAGAGAGAGAGAGAGACTCACACACACAGATAGATAGAGATACATATACATATAAAGAGAAAGACAGAGAGAGAGACAGAGAGAGAGACATGGAACAACAACAGCAACTCACAAGGGCTTTCGCACTCACACACACACACACGCACATCAACAACAACGCAACAACAGCGGCAGACAACCAACAACAGCAACACACACACACACACACACACACACACACACACACACACACACACACACCACACACACACACACACACCAGTCCCATTTCGTTTTTGTATCAGTGCTCAAGTACTTTTCATCTGGTTAATGGATATAAAGACGGAAATTGAATACAATAACTTATTCTTTATTTGGAAATCCGTGAGACAATTGAAAATAACTCTCTCTCTCTCTCTCTCTCTCTCTCTCTCTCTCTCTCTCTCTCTCTCTCTCTCTCTCTCTCTTCTCTTCTCTCTCTCTCTGTGTGCTTCTCTTTACAAGTATACGTACATGTATCTCTGTCTCTCTATCTTCCTGCCTGCCTGCCTGACTGCCTGCCTGCCTGCCTGTCTGTTTCTCTTTTTATGTACATGTATACGTCTCTCTCTCTCTCTCTCTCTCTCTCTCTTGTGTGTGTGTGTGTGTGTGTGTGTGTGTGTGTGTGTGTGTGTGTGTGTGTGTGTGTGTGTGTGTGTGTGTGTGTGTGTGTGTGTGTGTGTGTGTGTGTGTTAGTTGGCCTCTCTGTCATCATCATCATTAGGTGCCCTGCCGCATGGCGTTGGCGATCATGGACTTCCATCTGCCTCTATCTCTACAAGTCCGTCCAGCATTTTCTCTCTGGGTCTACCCGGTGCTCTCTTTTCCTCCAGCTTTCCCGTTGTGACCAGGTGCTCCAAACCCCCCTTCCTCATAAAATGGCCTATAAATGTTGCCTGTCTTTTCCTAATCTTCCTTATGAGCGATCTACTTCTGTCTGCCTCCATCAAGACTGTCTCGTTTGTTTTCTTTGCTGTCCATGGAACTCTCAACATTCTTCTTAGAAACCACATCTCGGCTGCCTCAATCTTGTTCTGGCTTTGTTTGCTGACTGTCCACGCCTCGCATCCGTACAAAAGTATTGGTTCTATATAACATTCAAGAACTCTCTTCCTGATGTTAATTGATAGGCATTCGTTGGTAAGAATGCTTGTCATCTTCTTGAATGCTGTTTTGGCTTGGCCGATTCTGCTGGCTATTTCTGATGTGCATCTGCCGTCTGATGAAATGATCGTTCCCAGGTATTTAAATTCATCAACCTGTGCCAAGGTTGTGCCATTTGCTGTTATTTTGCATGAGGGGATTTCATATTTTTTAACTGATCACCATGACTTCAGTCTTCCTGCTGTTTAGTTCCAGCCCCTTACCTTTGCTTTTATTTCTAGTATATTCACAGTCTCAAAAGTCAAGGACTG
>JAPXFY010000018.1:34809315-34811815 GCA_030674185.1 Monoplex corrugatus | reverse complement strand
TACCACACCAGCCCGGCAAAGCTTTCTGAGCTCTTAACCCTTTCACCCCCGCACCTTGTCAAAGACTAAAATACACTGGCCATGTGTGTAACGCAGCAAGAACACGGACTTCATGGCAACCATTCTTCAATGAAAAACAGTGGCAAAAGGGAACAAAGGCTGACCCCCAATCTCGTACATCGAGAACATAACCAACATCAGTGGCTTAATATATTCAAGAAGCTGTCCACAAAAGTCAAGACAGAGCGGCCTGGAGGGAGGTGGTGTTGTCTAGGTGTGCAGCGGCCAACACTGAAGTCAGTGACGCCGACAGGTGAGACAGGTGAGACCCGGTCCGCCGGCATCCTGCATTACTAACCATGCTAGCCAAGCAAAAACTTAAACCTTTTTTGATTTCCTCACCCTATCCCGAAAGAAGCTGGAGGATAGGGTGAGGGAATCAAAGGGTTATTGTTACTGTTATTTAAAGCCCAGCCGACATTGTAGATAGACAGATAGATATCAGAGCTATGACCGCTATGTAGATATCAGGGCTATGACCGCTTCAAAATACAAAACTTCAACACGAAAAAAAAAAAGAAAAAAAAAAAAAAAAAATCAAGTACACACATCAATGCATTCGCGTGTACATAATCTAAGGATATAACCCTGGCATTGACCACTCCGTCCAATTTATCGCACAGGGGATTTAAAAAACACACCTGAACACAAATGTAAGCATACCTAAAGACACCAAAATATACATATCAAAACAGGCATTTTGTACCCAAAATTGCTTCCGCATATCTCACCTACCTAGAGTCAAAAATACACTTAATACATGTACCCAATTATCAATCCTAAGAAAAAGTACGTAAGACTTTATTGAACACATACAGGTGAATGGATCAGCAAGGCAGAAAATGATAGGTAGAATGACAGAAAGCAAACGAACAAGGCAGAAACAAAGAGAGAGAAATGAGGAAATTTCTAGCACAGAATTTCCAGAAGGTGGGGATACTATTTATACTGAAAGAGTCCCCGGCATCCCCTCGGGGGGCGGGGGGGGGGGGAGAGGAATCAAGGGTGAAGATTTTCCAGATGGTGGATGGGGTGTGGGAGTCAAAGGGTTAAAGCAATGAGAGAGACAGATCCAAGGCGAAGGCAGGGAGATATGTATGGCCGACAGGCCATTGTTTGAAACGATGCTGTCAGAACAAAACAGTAATGAGAGAACAACCAGACGACAGGACTCTCTGGAGAAACACGTCTCTATACCAGGTAACATGAGAGAGAGAGAGAGAGAGAGAGAGAGAGAGAGAAGAGAGAGAGACAGAAAACAGACAGACAAAAACAGACAGACGGAGAGACAGAAAGAGAAAGAGAAGACAGAGAAAGAGAAAGAGAGAAAGAGAAAGAGAGAGAGAGACAGAGAAAGAGAGAGAGAGACAGAGAAAGAGAAAGCGAGAAAGAGAGAGAAAGAAATGGAGAGAGAGAAAGAAAGAGAGAGAGAAGAGAGAGAGAGAGAGAGAGCTAGAAAGAAAGAGAGAGAGAAAGAAAAAGAGAGACACAGAAAGAGAGACCGACAGAGACACACAGAGAGAGAAGAACCTGTGTCGAACAAAGCGTGCGTGTGGTGTGTGTGTGTGTGTGTGTGTGTGTGTGTGTGTGTGTGGTGTGTGTGTGCGTGTGTGTGCGCGCGTGTGTGTGTGCCGTCATACGTCCGAGTGTGTGTGTGTGTGTGTGTGTGTGTGTGTGTGTGTGTGTGTGTGGCGGCGCGTGCGTGCGTGCGCGCAGGTGGTGTGTGTGTGTGTGTGCGTGCGCGCGCGCGCAAACAAGCGTCCGTGCATGCAAGCACGCAACCGTCGTTATCTCTGACAGTTATGTGGAAAACTACCAGTACAGAACTCGATGATTCAAAACACTGTCCGTTTACTGATTGGTGCGGTCGGTCTGTCTGTCTGTCTGTCTGTTCTGTCTGTCCTGTCTGTCTGTCTATCTATCTATCCCTCAATCTATCAATCTATCAATCTATCTATCTACATATCTACATATCTACCTGCCTACCTATCTATCTACCTATCACTCTACCTATCTACCTACCTACCTACCTATCTACCTATCTATCTATCTCTGTCTGTTGTGCTGTGTATCTGTCTGTCAGTCTGTCTGTCTGTCTGTCTGTCTGTCTACCTCTCTATCTGTCTATCTATCTCATCTATCTATCTCTATCTGTCTATCTATCTATACATCTACCAACCTAACTACCTCTCTCTCTCTCTTTCTACCTACCTACCTACTACTACCTACCTACCTCCTACCTACCTACCAACCAACCAACCAACCTACCTACCTACTTACCTACCTATCTACCTACCTACCTACCTCTACCCATCTATCTATCTATCTACTATATATATAATATATATATATATATATATATATATATATATATATATATATATATATATATATATAAAGTCCTCTTGAAATAACAACAAAACCGAAGAGCCAGAACATG
>JAPXFY010000018.1:34801815-34804315 GCA_030674185.1 Monoplex corrugatus | reverse complement strand
GGTACATTTGTAGTTCATGTCCCGTGTGAGGCACCGTCTGAACAATCCCTGTTATTGTTACTTTTGTTTAACCTTTTGACTCCCGCACCCTGTCCACCAGCATCCTGCATTGTCAACCATGCTAGTAAAGCAAAAACTTAACCCTCTGATCCTCACCCTGTTGCAGTTGGTGGACAGGATGCAGGAGTCAAAGGGTTAAGTTTTTGCAGTTGTGGACATGATGCAGGAGTCAAAGGGTTAAGTTTTTGCAGTTGGTGGACATGATGCAGGAGTCAAAGGGTTAAGTTTTTGCAGTTGGTGGCTAGGGTGTGAGAGTCAAAGGGTTAAGTTTTCGCAGCTGGTGGACATGATGCAGGAGTCAAAGGGTTATGTTTTTGCAGTTGGTGGATAGGGTGTGGGAGTCAAAGGGTTAAATTTTTGCAGTTGGTGGACAGGATGAAAGGAGTCAAAGGGTTGAGTTTTTGCAGTTGGTGGACAGGATGCAGGAGTCAAAGGGTTAAAGCCCAGCCGGCTGCACAGAGCCATATCAGGACAATAACAGTTTCAAAACATACACAATACTTCAACAGTTTTTGAGTTTGAGTTTGTTGAAGAGGGATTCATCACACTCGGATAATTCCATATGTGCTCCACCCAAATCCGCCAACAATTATCGGGCAGACTCCCTGAGCCCACGCGAAACCTTATGCACTGGCAAGGTCTTGTTACCAATGCATTCGCACACATAATCTAAGGAGTTACACCTGGTGTTGACCACTCCGTCCAATTTATCACACAGGAATTTTTTTTAAAATATACCTGAATACAAAGTTAAACATAACTAAGAACACTAAAACATATATAAAAACGGGCCTAAATTACCTAAAACTGCTTTCAAATAGGCCTACCTAATTTCCCTAGAGCCAAAACAATGCGCTTAATACATGTACCCAATTATCAATCCTAAGAGAAAGTAGGTAAGACTTTATCGAATACATACAGGTGAATGGACCAGCAAGGCAGAGAAAATAATAGGAACAAATAACAGAAAGCAAGAGAGTGACAGAAAAGAGGAATTTTCTGGCAAAACAACAATACACAAAACTTTCAAAAAAACAACAACAAAAACGACAAAAGTTCTCTAATGTCTCGTTGAGCTGGAAAATAACCACAGTGGAAATCAAATTAAGAAGTACTAAAATTTACATAAAACAAATAGTACTGAAAAACAATAATGTACACATATTTTATGTATTCACAAAGCAACATGAACGAGGACAATGTAATTACTTGACCAATACGTGCATGGATCGAGTGTGTGCTTTTGATTTAATAATCTTACTTTGGGGAAAACCAGAATCCATGGGGGAAAAAAAGTATAAACGAAATATTCAGAAGATACGCATAACCTCTTTCAAAAATACTTCCCTATATATAGCACGCAACAAATATTGCGCAAAACTATGTGAAACACCTACGATTATATTCCAACTGACATTTAATACGATTTCCTCTTTCAAATCTGTAACACATATAATAAACGTCCTTTTTATTTTTTTATTTTTTTTTTTTTACAGATAAAGACAATATTTCCTGAACATTAATACGATATCATTGAGAACACTGAACAGGGGTCCTATACAGTGGAGTGAGCAAAATTTACTGATACATCATATCTACTATTCTGGGGCTTTTTTTTTTTCCAAACAACACAAAGTCATTTAATTTATATAGTTTCAGATATATAATCAACATCACTTTTTTTACTGTATATGTAACATATGGTCGACTTTTCAAACGTGTGCCTGCATATCTTTCTATTTATTTGTTTCTTTCTTTATTTCGTGCTTTGTCTGCCTGCTTGATTAATCTACTTCCTTACGCTGCTGTTGACTGTATCGTTCAAATTATAAACGTCCTTTTACTCAAAACAAAACAAACAAAAAACACAAACCAAAAAACCCGGATATTTCATGTACATTGAACAAGAACTAATTTGCTGTGACTGTCTTTATGGCATTTACCTGTTAAAGCAATTACTGACGTACTTTTATCATTGTTGGATTTCTTTTCTTTTAAATTCCCTTATCACTAAACAACCAGCGAACCAAACAAAACGAGGAAACATACCCAAGCAACAAACAAGGAGCAAACAAACGACAGTATGAAAGTAGCTGCGGGAAGCTAATGCAAGAAAACAGATTGAGTTGTGCTGTTTTAAAAAGAAAGACAGGAAAAAAAAACATTGTAGTTGTAAAAACAAACTATGTGTGGTAAAGAGAGGAAACGAGCGTCAAAGGGGAAAAAGGGGGACGCCTTGCCTCGGACACACACACACACACACACGCACGCACACACACCACGAACGCATGCACGCACACACACACCACAAATACACATGTGCGTGTGCGCACACACACACACGCGCACGCGCACGCGCGCGCACACACACACACACCACAAATACACACACGCGCGCACACACACACACACACACAAACACACACACAATGTGTATGTC
>JAPXFY010000018.1:34786815-34799315 GCA_030674185.1 Monoplex corrugatus | reverse complement strand
AGACCCACATGCACCTAATTACACTCAGACCCACATGCACCTAATTACACTCAGAGCCACATGCACCTATTTGTCCTTTTTTTTTTTTTAATCAGTAAAATAAGTGATTTGTGCCTTTTAAAAAATCACCCATTCTACTTTGAAACGAATAAGTGATTTGTGACTTTCAAAATAAATTATCGAATTTATTTTGAATCAGTCAAATGAGTGACTTGTGACTTTCGAAAATCATCCATTCTACTTTGAAACAGTCAAGTAAGTGATCTGTTATTTTACAAAATCGGCCATTGTACTCAGTCTCTGAATCAATCACACCAGTGATCTGTGACTTTAGAAAATTATCCATTTTATTCTGAATCAGTCAAGTAAGTGATTTGTGACTAGAAAATCATCCATTTTATTTTGAATCAGTCAAGTAAGTGATTTGTGATTTTACAAAATTGTCCATTTTACTCTGAATCAGTCAAATAAGTGATTTTTGATTTTACAAAATCATCTATTTTACTCTGAATCAGTCAAATAAATGATTTGTTAATAAATAAAAAAAATCATCCACTTTACTCTGAATCAGTCAAATAAATGACTTGTTACTTTAGAAAACCATCCATTTTATTCTGAATCAGTCAAATAAGTGATTTGTGACTTTAGACAAATCATCCATTTTACTCTGAATCAGTCAGATAAGTGATTTGTTACTAGAAAATCATCCATTCTACTTAGAAACAAATAAGTGATTTGTGACTTTTAAGATTGACCCATTCTATACTGAATCAGTAGAATAAATGATTTGTGACTTTAATCCATTTTACTCTGAATCAGTCAAATAAGTGGTCTGTGACTATAGAAAATCATCAATTTTACTCCGAATCTGTCAAATAAAAGATTTGTGTGACTTTAGAAAATCAACCATTTTACTTTGAATGACGTTATAAAATCATCCATTATACTTTGAATCAGTCAAATAAGTGATTAGTGATTTTACAAGATCATCCATTCTACTCTGAATCAGCCAAATAAGTGATCTGTGATGTTACAAAATCATTAATTATACTCTGAATCAGTCAACTAAGTGATTTGTGACTTATACAAATCATCCACTTTATTCTGAACCAGTCTAATAAGTGATGTGTGACTTTAGAAAAACCATCCGTTTTACTCTGAATCAGTCAACTAAGTGATTGTGATTTTAGAAAATCATCCACTTTATTCTGAACCAGTCAAATAAATGATTTGTGACTTTAGAAATTCCATTTTACTCTGATTCAGTCTAATAAGTGATGTGTGATTTTAGAAAATCATCCGTTTTACTCTGAATCAGTTAAATAAATGATTTGTGAATTCAGAAAATCATCCATTTTACTCTAAATCAGACCTACGTTTTTCTGAGCCTTTTCTACAACTATGGCCACTTGTCCGTAGCCACAAGAGAGGCAAGCAGTCAAAAGCGCCCTCCAACCGCTCACACACACACACCACACACACACACACACACACACACACACACACACACACACACATCTTTCCATCACACACACACACACACACACACACACACACACACACACATCACACACACACACACACACACGCACACACACACACACACACACACCTGTTCCCCTTGCCCCTTCAAAAAGATAACTAAAATGAGTTCTTTTCTTTTTCCTATGTCTTCATGTTCTATCTCCTGTTTCCATTTCGCACTCTTTTTATCTTATTTCACTTCATCCACTTTGTATCGTTTTGTTTTCCTTCACAGGACAAAAATGGTCCCTTTTGTTATTCATTATGTTTGGTTTGGTTTGGATCGTTGGTTTTTCAATTTAACGTCATTTCCTGTTGCTCTTCTTCGTCGTCGTCTTTGTTTGTTTGTTTGACTGATTGTTCGTTGTGTTCCCCTCCTCCTCCTTTTACTTTGCCATTTTTTTGTTTTGTTTCGCTTTTATTTCATTCTGTTTTTTTCCTATTTTCTTTGGTATTATTTCATATCCCATCGCGTATCGTTTCTTTTCATCTGCTTTTTTTCCCCCAAGGGAAAGAATAGCCCGACTCATACCATTCACATCATTTTATCAACTTTCTTCCTTTACTTATTGTTATGATACCTGGTTTTTCTTTTTACAAGAGAAAATATCTGCAACAGCTCTACTTTCCTTTTTTTTTATTTCATAGCTTGTTTTTAAATTATCTCCCCATAGATTGTATTTAAATTATTTCCCTTTTTTCCATTTCATTTTATTATTGTCATCATTTTATCACTTTCATTATTGTCGTTTCCATTGTCAATTCATTTTATTGTATCCTATTCTCGTCCTGTACTTTATTGTTTGCTTTTTTTTCTTTTTTTCTTTTTTTTTTATCTTCTTCTTTCGCATGGAAAAATAGTCGAACTGTGTGTGTGTGTGTGTGTGTGTGTGTGTGTGTGTGTGTGTGTGTGTGTGTGTGTGTGTGTGTGTGTGTGTGTGTGTGTGTGGTGTGTGTGTGTGTCCGTTTTATTTCATGTTATTTTTAATTTCACTGCATTTATTTTCAAGCGATTCTTTGCACCATGAGCTCTTTCTTCCTCAAAAGAAAACAAATATGTCTTTCATCTTTCATTTTTGTGTGTTGGTTGGTTGGTTCGTTCGTTCGTTCGTTTGTTGGCTCGTTCGTCCGTTCGTTGGTTGGTTCGTTCGTTCATTGGCTGGTTGACTGGTTGGTTGGTTGGTGTTTAAAAATGTCTTTCTCTTTCACTTTCGTTGGATGGTTGTTGGTTGGTTGGTTGGTTGGTTGGTTGGTTGGTTGGTTGGTTGGGTTTGATTGCGTTGTTTGTTTGTTTCTTTGCTTGCTTGCTTTCTTGTTTGCTTCTCCCCCCCCCCCCCTTCCTTTCTTTCTTTGATTATATTTTTGAAACTGCCTTTTCATCGCCACTGAAAGATTGAACATTTCTGCTATCTGTTGCCATCTTATTCTAGTCTACTTCCATTTTCCTCATTTTCTTTTGTGTCTATTCTCCTTCCCGCTGATTCTTATAATTAGTATTGCTTCATTTCCTAAGTATCATATTTTTAAAATCATTTGTTCATGGAGGGAACAGGTCTCATCTGTTTCATTTTTATCACTTTCTTATCGTCCTTTCTTATCACCTGCTATTTTTCGTATCTTATTTTATCCTTTTCTTATGGTCCTTTCTTATCACCTGCTATTTTTCATATCTTATTTTATCCTTTTCTTATGGTCTTTCTTATCACCTGCTATTTTTCATATCTTATTTTATCCTTTTCTTATGGTCCTTTCTTATCACCTGCTATTTTTCATATCTTAGTTTTATCCTTTTCTTATGGTCCTTTCTTATCACCTGCTATTTTTCATATCTTATTTTATCCTTTTCTTATGGTCCTTTCTTATCACCTGCTATTTTTCATATCTTATTTTATCCTTTTCTTATGTCCTTTCTTATCACCTGCTATTTTTCATATCTTAGTTTTATCCTTTTCTTATGGTCCTTTCTTATCACCTGCTATTTTTCATATCTTAGTTTATCCTTTTCTTATCGTCCTTTTTTTTTCACCTCCAATTTTTCTACTAAAAAATCTAAACCTCTCCTTTAAAAGAATCAATGAACCAAAATAAAAACTTAATCACCTTCACTCGACAATTCATTTTATTTTGTTTTGACTTTTTTTTTAAAGTTTAGTGGGGGGTTTTAAAACACACTACTGTCTTTCTTCACAAAAATATTTTCAGTTCTGACAAAAACAAAAAACAAAAGCAAAACGAAAAGACAAACATCTTGAAGTAAAGTTTTAGTCACAATATGTTGTACTTCATTTTATCACATTTTAACTAAGTCTACCTGTTTTACATCCTTTTACCTGATTTTCTTTTATTTATTGAAAAATTCAAATAGGCCTACTAAACACTCTGATGTCTCTACTTGACAATTTATTGTATTTCATTATATCATTGTTTCTATTTATTTACTCCTTATCCTTTTTTTTTTTTTTAATCTACTAATGCTTTCTAATAAAATTATTGACAGTTGTGTTATTTATCTATTATTTCATTTCATTTCATTGTGTTTCATTTTATTTGATCATTTTTATCACTTTAAAAAATTACTTACTTTTGTTTATCGTTACTACTTACCCGTCCACGTTTATTCTTAAAATTTCTGAACGCTTCTGACAATAAATCGAATGGCTCTTTCCTTTCCATTTGATTTGATTTGATTTGATTAATTTACTTTATTTAATTTAATTCAATTCAATTTGATTTAATTCAATACATTCTATTTTAATTTCAACTGATTACATCTATTCGACGGTCTTATTCTTTATTTCATACCTCCATTATAAATTCTTAACAAATAATATCATTATAAATCGTTCTACGTTTTTTCCTATGGAGCTATTTTCCAGTCTCAAGTGGACTCACCGCGTATTGCACGCGCTCATATTTCTAGCGAGAGCACAAAACTCCAGCTCTTAGGTTACTGTTATTTTCTGTTTACAGCCTAGCCGACTGCCTAGAGCCATATCAGGGCTATAACCATTTCAATACACACGAAAAACTTCAGCATGACAAAAAGGAACAGAAACTTGAGTACCCGGTACACATATCAATGTATTCGCGCACATAATCTAAGGAGATGCCTCTGGCTTGACCACTCCGTCCAATTTATCACGCAGGGGATTTAAAAAACATACCTGAAACAAATTTCAACAAATCTAGGGACACAAAGTATGTATAAAAACGGGCCTAAATTACCTACAATTCCTTCTGCATATCTCATTTCTCTAGAGCCAAAAATGTATTTAATACAATCATGTGCCCAATCCTCAATCCTAAGAGAAAGTACGAAAGACTTTATTGAACACATACGGGTGAAAAATGATAGGAAAAATGGCAGAAAGCAAAAGAACAAGGCAGAAACAAAGAGAGTGACAGAAAACAGGAAATTTCTAGCACAGAATTTCCAGGAGGTGGAGGGCATACTGTTTATACTGAAAGATCCTCCGGCATCCCCACGGGAAAAAACTATTAGGTGAGCTGACCACAATCCACTATGCTGTTGCAACAAGTCTGCTTTCTCTCGTGCATGCTGGGTGTTTTCATATTTCTATAAGCCAGCCACTGGCGTGACTTTTTACAAGACCTTTACCATGCATACTTGATATTCCACATGGGTATAAACACAAGTGGGGGTTAGGCGTTTAGCAAGTCTACACACATTCAGCTGAGATGTGATGTCTAAGAAGAATGTTAAGAGTTCCATGGACAGCAAAGAAAACAAACGAGACAGTCTTGTTGGAGGCAGATGCAAGATGATCATTCATAAGGAAGATTAGGAAAAGACAGGCAACACCGATAGGCCATTTTATGAGGAAAGGGGAATTAGAGCACCTGGTCACAACAGGAAAGTTGGAAGGAAACAGAGCACCAGGTAGACCCAGGAGAAAATACTGAAAATATTGACTTGCAGGGTGGCTGAGGACAGACAGGGTGGAAGCTGTGCTTGCGGCAACAAGGGACAGATGCATATGGAGGACCATGATCGCCAACGCCATGTGGCAGGGCACTTTATGATGATAATGATGACACTTATTCTGTCTCGGGAGATGGGGAAAAATCTCCACCCTTCATCAGACGGGAGTGTCAAGGAAGGATTAAACCCAAGAACTTTCGACTATAGGTCCCCGTTTACCCACTTGAGTACCGCACCTGTCAGTTTTGTCAATATATTCCTTTTTTTTTAAATCATCTCATGTTTTTACTCAGCTATTTATTTAACTGTATCACTATCTTATTTATTTATTTGTTTATAATTATTATCATAATCATTATTATCTATCATTATTATTATTAAAATTATTGTTGTTTTGTTGTTATTATTATTATCATTATCATCATCATCATCCACAATTTGAATAGATCACTATTTCAACCTACTTTTCCCTTAAATTTTTTACAGTTCTGGTAATAATTCATTCAATGTCTTTTCTTGGCAATTCAATTGTTTACCCCTGGTTACATTTTACTTCTATTACTTTATCACGTTTTAATCTTTCGTTGTTACTTTTTTTCTTTTTTTTTTTTTCCTCTCTTATTTTTTTTCAATTAATCTCCCTTTTTTATTTTTTGCATTAAATCTTTCGTCAGAAATTTTAAAGGTTTTGATAATAAATCACCTGATGTCTGTCTATACTCGGAAATGTATCCCCATCATCATCATCAGGTGCCCTGCCGCAAGGCGCTGGCGATCATGGACTTCCATCTGTCTCTATCTCTCGTTGCCCCTAGCATCTCTCCCACCCCCCTCGTCCCCAGCCACTCCAGCATTTTCTCCCTGGGTCTACCCGGCGCTCTCTTTCCCTCCAGCTTTCCCGTTGTGAGCAAGTGCTCCAAATCCCCCTTCCTCATAAAATGGCCTATAAATGTTGCCTGTTTTTTCCTAATCTTCCTTATGAGTGATCTACTTGTGTCTGCCTCCATCAAGACTGTCTCGTTTGTTTTCTTTGCTGTCCATGGAACTCTCAACATTCTTCTTAGAAACCACATCTCGGCTGCCTCAATCTTGTTCTGGCTTTGTTTGTTGACTGTCCACGCCGCACACCCGTACAACAGTATTGGTTCTATATAACATTCAAGAACTCTCTTCCTGATGTTAATTGATAGGCATTTGTTGGTATGAATGCCTGTCATCTTCCCGAATGCTGTTTTGGCTTGGCCGATTCTGCCGGCTATTTCTGATGTGCATCTACCGTCTGATGAAATGATCGTTCCCAGGCATTTGAATTTATCAACCTGCGTCAAGGTTGTGCCATTTGCTGTTATTTTGCAGAAGGGGATTTCATGTTTTTTACTGATCACCATGACTTCAGTCTTCCTGCTGTTTAGTTCCAACCCCTTACCTTTGCTTTCTATTTCTAGTACATTCACAAGGTTTTGTAGGTCCCTTTCACTTTCTGCAATTAGCACGGTGTCATCTGCGTATCGAATGTTATCATTTTCCCTCCAACCTTTATTCCAGGGTCTTCTTCTAGGTTTCTCATGATGTTTTCGCTGTAAAGTGAAAACAGATCTGGTGACAAAACACAACCCTGTCTGACTCCTCTTTTGATGTTTTGGAAAGAGCTTATATTGTTTTCTATTCTCATTGCAGCTGTTTGTTCCCAGTACATATTTCTGATTATTCGTAGATCTTTTCCATCAACATTGAGTCTCTCCAGTTGGTTGATCAATTCATCATGTCTTACCCGATCTAAAGCCTTGGTGTAGCCACAAAGCATAAATACATATCCTTATTCATCTCAATTGACCTCTCTATGATAGTTCTTAGGATGTATATGGCATTAATAGTTCTTTCCCTTCCACAAATCCACACTGTTCTTCTGCTATTTCTCTTTTGATTCTATTCCTTGTCCTCATCATGATTATTCTTAACAGGATTTTTGTTACATGACTCATCAAACTGATTATGCGATGGAGTTCGCATTCTATAGCCCCTTTTCTTCTTTGGAAGTACAATGAAAATTGATTTTGACATATCTTTGGGGATTTTTCCAGTGTCGTAAATTTCATTTAGGAGGACTGTTATTTTTTCTATGCCAAATTCCTCCAGGGCTTCAATCATCTCTGTAGTAATGTTGTCTGGTCCTGGGGCTTTTCCTGGTTTCATCTTTTTCAGTGCCGCTCTAACTTCATCTTTCATTATGGGTGGTCCTTCAAAGTTCTTTTTTTATAATGTGTTCTTCGTTTCTGTCATCCTCAAAAAGGACTTTAACTTAATGTACTCTCCCCATCTATCTATAATGTGTTCTTCGTTTCTGTCATCCTCAAAAAGGTCTTTAATGTACTCTCCCCATCTATCTAATATTTTGTCCTTTTCTAATATTTTGTCCTTTTTCATGATGAGCGTGCCATCTTTCGATTTCAAGCACCCAGTTGATGTGCATGTATTTTTCCTGTGGACAATTTCTTCAATTCGTCTGTACATACCCTGAGGATCCGTTTTGTGTCGGTCTTCTATTTCTTTGCACTTTGTTTTCAGCCAAGCTTCCTTAGCTTCATTGCACCTATTCCTGATCTCCTTTGTTTATCTTCCTGTAGATCTCTTCGTTTCTCTTTGCCTTCCTCCTTTCCTCCATCAAACCCAAAATTTCATTAGTCATCCAGCTCTTTTTTGCTTTTCTATCTGCCCTAGGGATTTCCTCACAAGCTTCATTTATCGAATTTCTCAACTTTGTCCATTGTTCCTCACTGTCACCAGCGTCTTCCAGAGCATTGAATTTGTTTTGAACATGTACATTAACTTTTTTACGTATCACTTCATCAGTCTTTAAGAGTCCAAGGTTTAATTTGATGTTGTTTTTGGTCTGTTTCCTTTTCCTCAATTTCAGTCTTAATCTTCCCACTACAGGATTGTGGTCACTGTTGCAGTCTGCGCCTGGCCTGGTAGAATTTCTAAATCTTTTGTTGATCAGGATGTAGTCAATCTGATTTTTGGTATTATCTCCTGGACTCCTCCAAGTTCATTTTCTTCTGTTTGGTTGCTCAAACCAAGTGTTTCCTACTATGAACTCATTCATCTGTGCCCATTCTACAAGTTTCTCACCCCTTTTCATTTTGCGTATCAAGGCCATGAGGTCCAACTATATCCTCCACCCTATCCTGTCCCACTTTAGCATTAAAATCTCCCATTATTACAGTAACTTCTTGTGATTTACATTGGACTTTGGCCATCTCTAATACTTCGTAAAAGTGTCGATGTCTTCCTGAGTACTTGCGGATGTTGGTGCATACACCTGTATGATGTTGATATCAAATGGTTTGCTTCCCAACTTGACCAGCACAACTCTGTCGGACACAGCCCAGTATCCCTTAACTGCTTTTGATTTGTCTTTGTCCATCATGATGCCTACTCCTCTTTCATGTCAGTTACCACCAGAATATATCATTGTGTATTCTCCTGATGTATCATGCCTGCCCCCTTCCATCTCACTTCCCCTAGTCCTAAAATACCAATGTTAAATATTTCCATCTCTGTTTTGATATTTTCTAATTTACCCTTCTGCAACAGTGTTCTTATATTCCATGTTGCAACTTTGATGTTTTTAAATCTGAGTTTAGGGTTCGCAATAACTTGCTGACGGTCTGGTGTTACCTGCATGACGGTCCCTACCGGACGAAGCTGCTCCATAGGAGCACCTAGTCACGTCGTTGTCGTGATTTATTTTTCTGTTTCTGTCCATGATAACCAGGGAAAAATTACGATGGTGGTTTCCCGTTGCCTTCCATCGGTTTGTATACGGTCTCTCCGCTAGCCTTACTCTCTCCCGAGATGTCCACAAGGCAGTGGAGCTATTCATCCATAGCTTGGGGGTCTGGTTCGTGAGCACCAGGGCATATCCACACGCCGGTGGGCCTGCGTGCCTCACATCTGGGGGCCAGACCTCCTCCGAGTCCTACGAGATTCAGCCCGAGTCCGTGAGGTGCTCAGTTACCGCCTGTCGCCACGAGGAGGCACAGCGTAGGTCTTGCTGATGGAGAGGCTATGTACTGGCAGGAAGAGACTTACGCCTTCTGCTCTTCTTTTCGCATGGCTGCAAGCAGCAGTGCTAGCCAGCGGTGCAGGCTGAAGCCGACACACTAGACGCATCACATCTGCCAATGTATCCTGTCTTATTTAATCTATATCACCTTTTTTAGTGGGGCAGAAGGGGATTTTTTGTTTTTGTTTCATATGTGTGTGTGTGTGTGTGTGTGTGTGTGTGTGTGTGTGTGTGTGTGTGTGTGTGTGTGTGTGTGTATGTGTGTGGGTGTGTGTGGTGTGTGTGTGTGTGTGTGTGTGTGTGTGTGTGTGTGTGTGTGTGTGTGTGTGTGTGTGTGTGTGTGTCATTGTTTGTTTTTGAAGGTGGGGGGGGGGTGAGTCTTTTATTATTTTTTCAAACTGATATTTTCTTCTTGAATTTTTTAACAGGCCTGAGAGTCAATCACCTGATGTCTGTTCTCTGTACCTGGCAAGGTAAACATGTCACTGGATCCACCGCCGCATACAGGCGTTCTTTGCGCTATCATTTCTGTCAATACGCTATGAGTATAGTGCTGTGGTGTACATTTCACACTGTCTGCAGGATGTGTGTGTGTGTGTGTGTGTGTGTGTGTGTGTGTGTGTGTGTGTGTGTGTGTGTGTGTGTGTGTGTGTGTATGTGTATTGTATGTGTTGTGTGTGTGTATTGTATTGTATGTGTGCGTGTTCGTGTGTGTGTGTGTGTGCGCGCGCGCGCGCGCGTGTGTGCGTGTGTGTGTGTTGTGTCTGTGTCGTGTGTGCGAGGTGTGTGGTGCGTGTGTGTGGTGTGTGTGGTGTGTGTGTGTTGTGTTGTGTCTGTGTGTGCATGTGTGTGTGTGTGTTCGTGTACAGGTACAGTTGTCAACTCTTTAGCAGGATATTGGTATGTTTAAAAACAATACTTGCTTGGCATGAGAAACAAGCATATATGTATAAGTGCTGTTTTCAAGCAAGTTTATCTGATTCGAGCACACACGCGCGAACGCACATACACGCACATACACACACACACACACACACACACACACACACACACTGAGAGAGACAGATAGACGGACAACACACACACACACACACACACCACACACACACACACACACACACACACACACACACACACCCATGTATGCTCGAACACCGCATAAAAAATTCTGACACACGCTCCAAATCTGGCACATGTTAAGTCCATTCACATCTCAAACCCCCACCCCTGTTTCATGTAAACAATGCAATTATCCACAGACATGGAGCTGCCATACAGTGTTAGCCTCCTGTCGATACGCTGCTCTTGTTATTTTTCATCTTCAATTTTCTGCTTTTCCCCCCCATAAAGGAACTTGATCTCAAAATCACCCTTCCCTGTCTTACCGATCGATAGCAAATGACAGCGACAGAACCGATCCGACTGGGTGCTTTCCCCTTAAAGGCGTTCGCGATTGGTTTTTGTTTGTTTGTTTGTTTGTTTGATTGTTTGTTTTTCTTTATGCTGTTTTGTTTCTTTTGTTATGGTTCTCAGCCTTATGCAGGTATATGAAGCAGCATTTTTTTTCTTTGGAGGGGGAGGGAGGAGGGGCAGATATTTTTTGTTGTTGGGTTGGGTTGGTTTGGTTGGTTTGGTTTCGGTTTTGGGCTGGGTTGGGCTGGGTTGTGGGTTGGGTTGGTTGGGTTGGGGTTGGGTTAGGTTGGGTTGGTTGGGTTGGGTTTTGGGTTGGGTTGGTTTGGTTTGGTTTGGTTTGGTTTGGTTTGGTTTGGTTTGGTTTGGTTTGGTTTCGGTGGTGGTGCTTCACTTGTCCTTCACTGGTCCCCCCCCTCTCTCTCTCTCTCTATCTCTCCTCCTCCCTCTCTCTCTCCCCCCCCCCCCTTTTTTTTTTTTTTCTTTTCTGTCTTTCACCACTCGTTTTCGAAACATGCAGTGGTAATACTGTAATCTTCACATTGCCTACATGTCGACAAGATGGATACACCATATACTTCTGTTGGTGTTTCTTGACCTTTTTTATGGTGTCTGGGGATTTTCCATGACCTTGATCCCGTGCATATGATTATGAGACAGGGTGTACGTTCGCTGTATTGAAACAACTTGCAATCCTTTGATGCACGTACAGCAGACATAAGTATACTATTCACAATTAATATACCTACACATCTTTTTTTTTTACACATTTTTTTCTTGTATCTATTTTGTTTTCTATTTTCTATACTTGTTTTGTGTTTGGTTTGGTTTGGTTTGAGTTGGTTTGAGCTGGCTTGGTTTGGCTTGGTTTGGTTTGAGTTGGTCTGGTTTGGTTTGGTTTGGTTTGAGCTGGTTTTGAGTTGGTCTGTGTTTGGTTTGAGTTGGTTTTGAGCTGATTTGGATTGGTTTGGCTTGGTTTGGTTTGGTTTGAGTTGGTTATGAGTTGGTCTGGTTTGGTTTGACTTGGTTTTGTTGGTTTGGTTTGGTTTGGTTCAGTTTGGTCTGGTTTGGTTTGGGTTGGTTTAAATTGTTTGTTTGTCTGTTTGTTTTTCTGGGGGGGGGGGGGGGGGGGGAGAAGCTGACCTATGCATTTTCAAATGTGCGTGTGTACAACACATTCGCATGTGCGCACGCGTACTTGTGTGTATGTGCGCGTGCGTGATATCTGTCACGTTTTGCTGCGGCGGTTTTCCGGTTGCACGAAACCGAAAGGCAACTGAAGTGACCTACATGCTTCATAACGCGTTTGAAATATTACTCACACGTGCGCGATTAGAACATTGGCCTGCAAGGTTGAAAAAGTGCTGACACATGCTTCTGTCTCGTAACCTCAAAGCCGCTGTTATCAAGAGAATTTTATATATATATATGTCTTTGTGTAATCCCGCCGCGGTGGTAGGGGGAGTGAGGTGGTAGAGATCTCAACTTCTTTTTTCGGGGGGCCAGCATAATGAGGGCCTTACTCATCTCCTTTTTAAATTAACCCTTTGACTCCCG
>JAPXFY010000018.1:34761815-34781815 GCA_030674185.1 Monoplex corrugatus | reverse complement strand
GTTAACAGTCAATGTCGATAAACAAGTAATAATTCTACATACATAGTGTTAACAGTCAATGTCCATAAACAAGTAATAATTCTACAGTGTACATAGTGTTAACAGTCAATGTCGATAAACATGTAATAATTCTACATACATAGTCTTAACAGTCAATGTCGAAGTATGCTCGTTACATTTTCAAAAAAAAAAAAATGTGTGTGTGAGGAAGATGTTGTTACCATGTTGATACATCAATTGCAGTATAAACGAAGACAGTTCATCAAAAAAATTAAGATCGGTAGAGTGGTTCAGACATCCGTCTGCCAATAACTAAACTCGAGGATCCAAGGTTCGCTTCCCATCGAGGCCTCGACATTTCTCCTCAGTTTGACCGGAAAATCAAACTGAACATCTAGTCCTTCGCAAGAGGATGAAAAATGAGTCGAACCCATGTGTCTTCTGGCCTGCACGCGTTAAAGATCCCATGGCTGTTGAAAATCGTAAAGAGCAGGATCGCCCACTTGCTGGGGTATAAATCATTGATAAAACAGGTTGATTTCCCTCCCCTTGAAGGCCAATTAGCCTTCTTGCCTTTCATGTAAAGTCTTGATAAAAATTTGGGTGGCGCTGCACAGCGGCGACGCGCTCTTAAAGGGGATAGCAGCCCAACTTTTACATGGTAAATCCGCTGTGACAAAAGATGTGAGTATGAGTATGAATATATGAACACGAAAATAACAACAGGTCATTACATGAAATAACAAACAGTAGCATCAACACAAGTCCACAAACAAAACAAAACAAGGAAGAAAAATATAAATCATTTGACAGTTTCTCTCTCTCTCTCTCTCACACACACACCACACACACACACACACACACACACACACACACACACACACACACACACACACACACACACACACACACACACACACACACATGAAGATGGTGGAAGTTACCAAAAAGAAATAAGAAAAACAAAAAAGAAAGTAGGTAAAAAAGTACATGAATACATCAACTGCAAGTCCCAATTTTGTTCAGTAAATAAAGACTTCTAACGCCTAATAAAAAAAAAGTGAATAAAAAGAAATCAATCAATTAATCATAAATACCACATTCACCGCTTAAGTTATAAAAATCAAAATTATCAACAGAACACATGAAGATGATAGGGAGTATAAAGATAATAATGTTGAGTATAAAGATAATAATGTTAACAATCTCGCAAGTCTCTGTGCGTTTTCATAACATCTTCTATAAATATCACTGGGAGAGCTGACATCAGGCAACTTGTTGAGCCACGAATTCCTGATAGGCCAGGGATCTGACAGCATTTGTGTTACAAGTGCAATCTATCAACAAAAACGGAACAGAATTTCCTCTTGTGTCTCAAATAAAAGATAACATCTATTCATACCTATCATGTTACATACACTGGTGTCTTTCTATCAACCCGTTCTTGGTAGTTCAATTACAGGTAACACCCATCCATGAAACGCCATAAATCCCTGTCGACATATTTCCATACCACACACACACGTGCTTTGTTGTCATTGTTATTTTCGTTTAAACTACAGCCCACTGCGTACAGCGAATCACGGCTATAACCGTTTCAAAATATACACAATACTTCAACAGGAAAAAGAATTAAAAGAAAATTAAGTACACATATCAATGCATTCGCGCACATAATCTGAGGAGATGCCTCTGACGCAGACCACTCCATCCAATTTATCGCACAGGGGATTTGAAAAACAAACCTGAATACAAATTTAAACATAACTAAGGGCACTATATATGCGATCGGGCCTAAATTACCCAAAATTGCTACTGCGTATCTCATTTCCTTAGAGTCAAAAAACGCACTTAATACATGTACCCAATCATCAGTCCAAAGACAAAGTATGTAAGAATTTATCGAATACATACAGGTGAATGGACCAGCAAGGCAGAAAATGATAGGAAGAAATGACAGAAAGCAAGGGAGGAAGAAAGAAACAAAGCGAGTGACAGAAAGAGGACATTTCTAGCACAGAATTTCCAGAAGGTGGGGATACTGTTTATACTGAAAGAGCCCCCGACATCCCCATGGGACATAGAATGCTTACCTCCCTCGTTATAAAGTACATAAACAGAAGCATGACAAGCTGAAAGAAAAAAAAATAAACATCAAACTGCAAGACAAACAGCAACACAGCTCTTTCACATAGCAATGCACCGATTCAATCATGATACAAATGATAGTTAATGGATACAATTTAGCACTGAACTGTCTGCCACAACGCACAGTAACAACTTGTATCTTCTGATTATCAACGCTACTGATTTAGGCTTATCTTGACAATGTAGCGTCTATTTTGCCACGAAAACATACGACACACTGCTGTGAATGTTCATTTCGACACTTTCATTCAATCAACCCTATAAATCACGTTCACAGAAAATTCAATTTAGTAAGCAAAGTAAATAGAAGTGAAGCTGGTGGACAGGATAAGGGAGTGAAGTGAGCGGATTAATGCAGGCAACTGATGGACAGGGATCAGTTCAGTTCATATTGCTTACAGCCCAGTCGACTACTAGAGCCATATCAGGGATAACACCACGTCAAAACAAAACAAAAGCCGTTAAGATAAAGACAAGTTAAAAACCATGCTCACCGTTAACCTTGCAAATATAAAATGCAAATAAAGAAAAACAGGCGTAAAATCACATCAGGTGGAATCTACTGATCTCTTGTAAAATCTGGAAAACTGCATCAGAAGGGACGTCTCGATGGACAAGGTGAGAGAGTGAAAGAGTTAATAATCCAAGCATTCAGAAATGGTCGGTGACACACTGGCCCATCACCCAGCTGCCTGCAAGCCATCACTGCTAAGACTGCAATGTTGATCGCCTGATCGTGCTTACTTATCTGACAAGCCTGTGAACATCAAAACCCACTCCTGCTCCCAGTTTGTGTTTGTGACATCACTTTATGACACTACAACTATCTTTTCAGCCACCGAAAGAGGCAAACAAGCGCGCCTCAGTAGCTCAGTTGGTTCGAGCGTCGGATTCACATGCTAATGGTTGTGGGTTCGAATCCTGGGGTGCGCTACATTAAAACTGGCCTTCTCACTGTCCCATCTTAACATCATTGTTGTTCTGGTGATGTCAGTACAGGATGAGATAAGTCCCCCTTCCCCCATTTCCCTGGGATGGTTAATCTCATCGGCCATATCACCGGAGCTGGATGTCGACATAAAAACTGAACCAAATCAATCAAAGAAAGAGTCGAAACAGGTTGGTCAAGTCGTACATATTATCTCCCTTTCGCTGAAGACTCCATATACACCAGAACGCTGCCACCGGTCAAGGTTCGCGGTTACAGTACAGCCAGATACAGTTATAAACATTTTGTACTGAAAAAAAGCAATTTGTAACTGTTCAAAGGAGTATGCTGAATATATGCCCAAAAGTTTAACCTTTTGACTCCCACATCCTGTGCACCAAAAGCAAAAACTTGACCCTTTGACTCCACCTGTGCACTGTCTTCCTGCAGAAAGCTGGTGGATAGGGTGAGAAAGTCAAAGGGTTAAGTTTTTGCTTTAATAGCATGGCTGACAATGTGGAATGCTGGTGGATATGGTGCGGGAGTCAAAGGGTTAACAAAATTCGAGCGTTAAAAGCCATGCTTACAGATTGCCACATGTCGGGTTCTATATAACCCAATGACGTGTCATATACATTTAAATAATGCATTCACGACTTTCCGCCAGACGGGAGCAGGATCAAAATTTGATTAACATTCATCCATAAACATTACTGCAGCTTTCCTCTGATCACGACAGAAGCAGTACATTTTTGTTGGACAAAAAAGAGGTTTCAATAAAAACACAGCTGTCTCAGAAAGTGTAAATCCATTACAAAAGTACAGCTCTCTCTCTCTCTCTCTCTCTCTCTCGCTCTCTCTCTCTCTCTTCTCACACACACACACACACACACACACACACACACACACACACACATATCACAACTAAGCACACCTCTGCCTCCATCGGTGGAAGCATGTATGCAGCCCACACTTTGCCAACGACACTGACCTCTTGGTGGGCACTGACACTGAACAGAGCTGCAAGATCTTACCAACACACTCCTCGACACCAAAGAGACATACGGAATGGAAGTCAGCAATGAGAAAAGCAAAACACACCTGAATACAAATATAAGCATACATAAGGACACCAAAACATATAAAAACAGGCATAAATTACCTAAAACTGCTTCCGCATATCTCACCTCCTTAGAGCCAAGAATGCACTTAATACATGTACCCAATTATCAATCCGAAGAAAAAGTACATAAGACTTTATCGAAAAAATACAGGTGAATGGATCATTAAGGCAGAAAATAAGTAGAAATGACAGATAGCTAGGCAACAAGGCAGAAACAAAGAGAGTGACAGGAAAGGAAATTTCTTGCACAGAATTTCCACAAGGTGGGATACTATTTATGCTGAAAGAGTCCCCGGCAACCCAGGGGGGGGGGGGGGGGGAGTCAGCAATGAGAAAAGCAAAGTCATGATCAACAGCACACAATCAGCGGCAGTGCAGAAGTGGCCAGAATGAACGGCCAGTCAGTGGAACAGGTTGACAGTTTCAAATACCTGGGAGCTACCATGATCAACGATGGCAGCAGCACAACAGAAAACAGCAATACAACAGCGATGGCATCAATGGCCAGCCTAGGAAGAACCTGGAGAAGCGGCACCGTCAGCTTCTCCATCAAGTCGTGACTACAGTTCACTCATAATCTCCATCCACCTTAATTTAATGGATGTAAAACTTGGATATTACTAGCTGATTCAGATGAAACAAAAAATTCAGGCTTTTGGGACCAGGCGCCTGAGGAAATGTCCTGGCATAATATACCCCCTACTTGGAACATAACACCAACGGAACAACATCCACAGCTTAGTGAGCCCGCAAGATCCGCTTCTGGCAACAGAGAACCGCTTCTGGCAACACAGAAACGATGCTGGCAACAGAGAAACGATGCTGGTAACAGTGAAAGTACGCTGGCAACAGTGAAACAACACTTGCAATAGTGAACCACTGGCAACAATTAAACAACGCTCGCTATGATAAAATATGGCTGGAAACATGGAAACGACGATGGCAACAGTGAAACGATGCTGGCAACAGAAAAACTACGATGGCAACAGAGAAACAACGTTAGCAACAGAGAAAAGACGATAGTAACAGTGAAAAGATGCAACAATGAAACGATGCTGGCAACAGTAAAACGATGATGGCAACAGAAAAACTACGATGGCAACAGAGAAACGACGCTGGCAACAGTTAAAACAACACTTACAATAGTGAAACAACACTTGCAACAGTGAAACGATGATGGCAACAGTGGAACTACGCTGGCAACAGTGAAACGATGCCGGCAATAGTGAAACAACACTTGCAACATAGAAACGACGCAAGCCTGCACGATCAAAGGATCATACACTCGCACTATCTATCCTTCAGGAGGCCATCAATGAAGTGGACAGAGCTGGTTGTCCAACACGTCAAAAACACTTGTGGAAACTCAGTAATGCCTGAACTGCCTGACAATGCACATCAAGGGACAGAAAACGGTAAACCCTGCCTGCTGCTGTCCCCTGTCATCCCCTCCCTTCTTCCCCCACACACACCCCTCCCCCTGCCCCCAACGCCCACTCAACTGACGGGATTAGAAGAAATAGGAGATCAATTTACGTGATGCATCGACCCAGGTCGAACACATTTTTTTCTAATATTCGTCACTTTTTTTTTTCAATCTGGTACTGATCATCCCCTTACCCATGCCCCTTACCAATTGGGACTGAGTCATTCCCCTTACCCGATGTCCCTTACCCAGTGTGACTGTCATCCCTTACCTTCCCTTACCCAATTGTTGTTCCCCTTACCCAATTTGATGTCCCTTACCCATGCCCCTTACCCAATTGATGTGTCATTCCCTCTTACCCAATGCCTTACCCAGTCTGTCACCTTTTTGATTTCTGAACTCCTTCCCTCTTTTTCCCCAAACTAAGCGTGATGAATCGATTTCACTGTCAACACACATGCACGCTTAATTTTCAACTTTGGACTGTGCCATCTGCTTATCCCCCACCCACCCTCCCCCCACAATCCCTCCTTCCTCTGTTCATCCTTCCCCCACACACAACACACACACACACACACTCACACACCACACACACACACACACACACACACACACACACACACACACACACACACACACACACACAAACCTCACCACCTTACCACTAGCGGCTAATCAGGAATGATGAATCGATTTCAAGGTCAACACACATGTGCATTATTTTTAAACTTGGACTGCGTCATCATCCCACACAACCTCCCCCCTCCCTCATCCATCACCCAACCCCAATCCCTTCTATCTTTTTCTGTTCGTCCTTCCCCTCACACACACACACACACACACACACACACACACACACACACACACACACACACACAACACACACATTCTCTCTCTCTCTCTCTCTCTCTCTCTCTTCTCTCTCTCTCTCTATAACATCAGGATTGATGAATCGATTTCAAGGTCAACACACACACGCGCACTATTTCTAAACTAGGACTGCGTCATTGTCCCACATAACCCCCCTATCGCCACCCCCAATCACCCTAAACCATTACATCACCCACTCACAATTTTTTGTTGTTATTGTTGTTGTTGTTCTCCTCCTCAACCCCTTTCCTCACACTAACAGAAATGACGAAATGTTCTCAGTGTCAACAAACACCCACCTCTTATATTATTATAGTTTATTTTTCTAACATGGACTGTATCATCTGCTCTACCTCTACCCCCATCCCCATCATATCGCCCTTTCTTTTTGTTTTCCTTCCTCCCTCGTCACTCCCTCCCTCTTTCCACACACTAACACGGGAGACGATGGATCGATCTAAGGGTAAACACACACACAGGCACAGTTTATTTCACACGGATTGTGACATCTCCCGATCTTCTTCCCTGTCCCGCCACTACCAATCCCCCCCCCCCCCCTCTGTGTGTGTGTGTGTGTGTGTGTGTGTGTGTGTGTGTGTGTGTGTGTCTCTCTCTCTCTCTCTCTCTCTCTCTCTCTCTCTCTCCTCTCTCTCTGTCTATCCGTGAACGCTCACCCTCTTCCTCCTCCACCTTCACTCTGTCCTCTTATTAACCCCCTGTCTGCATTTAGATGCTGCAGCCTGACATCGTCATGGGCTGAGGACGAACCGAGTGTGCCCCACAACAGACAAACACATTTCTTAACTGATGGGAAGCACTGCGATCACAGGCGATGGTACATCACTTCCTAGTTTTCCCCCCCAACAACTAAGCCGTTTTCAGTAGTGTTGTCAATTCCGTTCTTCCCACACTTTCCAGCCAACAGACCACCAAAGACACTTTGACACCACCGTAAGCCATGTTTCTTCAATCACAGTCTCCATCTCTTTTAGTCAGGTCAAGTCGTCTTAACTTTGTTCTCTCTCTCTCTCTCTCTCTCTCTCTCTCTCTCTCTCTCTCTCTCTCTCTCTCTCTCTCTCTCTCTCTCTGTGAGAAAGTACACAGTGGTCATCATTCTCACACACTGTGGGAGTAGGGAGTCCACAACGAGATATCAATGTAAAGTCGATGGTCAGAGTGTGTGAGCAGCTGGGACGGACGTGTAAAAAAGGATTTCCTAATGACCCCCCCCCCCCCCCCTAAATCATATCACAGACCATTTCCCCCTTTTGTTTAAAAAGCACACCACACACACACACACACACACACACACACACACACACACACACACACACACACACACACACACACACCACACACACAAACAAACATACAAACAAACAAACACAAGCCTGCTACCGTCTCAGGTGGAAAATGTAGAACGCCAGAATATTCCTTAATTAAAAAGAGTGATCATATTTATGTACCTTTCTTTGGCAAGCCTCAACAGCTCAGTTCGATGAGTGTCAGAATCACACACATGCCGATGGTTCAGGGTTCAAAGCACATGCCTTCTTACTGAACATATTAACATAATTGCTGTTCTGGTTTATCGGGATAGGATTAGTTCAGTCACAGACACCTCCATCTCCAGTGTGTCAGCATAGGGTGAGCTAAGCCCCCTCCCCCCCTCTACAACTACCGGGACAGCATTGAGTAAGTCCCATCTCCTCCCCACTTCCTTGAGATTGTTATCTCCGTCCACTTTATCATCTGAAGTGGGTGCTGACGAAACTCCGAATCAATCGAAGTGGGGTTTGTTTTTTCTTTCTCCTTTCGATCTGTGTCCTTGTCCTTTGTCCGTCCTCAAAAGTGCACAACACGCTTACTGTCACCTGTCCCCAGGAATACATCTCCAAGGTAAACTGATATGTGCACATACTATTTCTCATCTTGTACTGAGTCGCACACACGCACACGCACGCACGCGCCACACACCACACACACACACACACACACACACACACACACACACCACACACACACACACACACACACACACACACACACTTCGTCTAATATCACATTATGTGGATACACATTAAATGAAATTGAACACACACACACGCGCGCGCGCGCGCGCGCGCGCACATGCACGCACGCACACACACACTCACACACATCTAATATTTAATATCACATTATGTGGATAGACATTAAATGAAATTGCACAGACACACACACACACACACACACACACACACACACACACACACACACACACACACACACACACACACCACACACACACACACATATCAACAGCACTATTTTTAAACTCGGACTATGTCATCATCCCACACAACCCCAATCACCCACCCAATCACCCAATCTCATCACATCACCCCTTTTATGTTTTTGTTCTCCTTCCCCTCGAAAAAGGGGGCTCCTTTTTTTTCCCCCTTTCTCTGAACTCCGTTGTCCCCACCATCTGCCCTACATGCCTCTGTCCCTTTTCCTCAACCTGTTTGGTATGTTGATAGCTGCAGTTTGACATTTATTTATCATGAGCTGGCAATATGCACTACATCGATCTGTCAACAACAAGACGTGCGTCTTTTGCATTTCTGGATTCAGCTGGAACCTTTTAAACACACCACACGCCGCGCGCGCAGCGCACGAACACACACACACACACACACATACACACATACACAACACACACACACACACACATACACACAACACACAAATCATCTACCCACCAGAATGTTTGTATATGTGTGCCTGAGAGAGACAGGGATAGCAAGAGAGTGAGGGAGGGAGGGAAAGAGAGAGAGAGAGAGAATTTTCCATTTACCTGAACCAGACTCTGTATGTGTGCATAAGAGAGACAGGCATAGCGAGAGAGAGGGAGAGAGAGGGAGGGGAGAGGGAGAGAGAGGGAGAGAGTTTTCCATTCACCCAAACCAGACTGTATATGTGTGCGTAAGAGAGACAGGAATAGCGAGAGAGAGAGACAACAACAGAGAGAGAGAGGAGAGAGACAGACAGACACAGAGAGACAGAGAGACAGACAGACAGAGCAGACAGACAGACAAGAGAGACCGAGAGAGAGAAACATAGAGAGAGAGAGAGAAATTTCTATTTACCCAACGATCTCTTCAAGAGTGCCAGATAGGGTAGCTACGATTATCACGTGATGGCAACGTGCGTAGAGAGCGTGGCACAAATCGTTTCTTGCCAACGATCTCGCAGAAACGTTCCACAAATAAACCAGAAGGACCTGCCTCAAAGTGACACTCTGAAACTTTGCAGCCGAATGTAATACATTACTCTATCAGCCCAAAGCGTCTGCCGAAGAACTTGTGCTATTGCCACGAGATACGGTCAACTGTGATTTTCTTGGAGATTGTCCAACGCATCTGGTCCAGATAATAGCATCTCTTCGAAGTACTCGCCTCCTCCCACTTGGAAGAAACGTTGGACGCGCCTGAACCAAGCAGAGAAGGCTTTTCGGTGGTTCTCTTTGGGATGTGGTGTTAAGCTCTGATATCACAGCTTTTTGCCAGGTCCTGGATGTGACCAGAAGCCAGCCTGCTCTTCAAGAAGAGGAACAATTAGAAGTCACTAAGCGAGATCGGGTGAGGCAAAAGTTGGATTTTTTGGTCTTCTAGAAATGCAGAGTTACAGTCCCATGTTCTGTGGGGGACTGGCGTTGTTGTGGATGAGGAGGACGTTCTTGTTGTTATTGTTGTTTAAAGCCCAGCCGACTGCGCAGATCCATATCAGAGCTATAACCGCTTCAAAACATACAAAACTTCAACAGGAAAAAAAAAAAAGAAAAGAAATTAAGTACACATATCAATACACTCGCGCACATAATCTAAGGACATGCCCCTGGCGTTCACCACTCCGTCCAATTTATCGTACAGGGGATTTGTAAAAACACACCTGAATACAAATATAAGTATACCTAAGAACACCAAAACATATATAAAAATAGGCATAAATTACCTAAAATTGCTTCCGCATATCTCACCTCCCTAGAGCCAAAAATGCACTTAATACATGTACCCAATTATCAATCCTAAGAAAAAGTACGCTAGACTTTATTGAACACATACAGCTGAATGGACCAGAACGGCAGAAAATGATAGGTAGAAATGACAGAAAGCAAAGGAACAAGGCAGAAACAAAGAGAGTGACAGAGAAGAGGAAATTTCTATCACAGAATGTCCAGAAGGTGTGGATACTGTTTATACTGAAAGGGCCCCCAGCACCCCCACGGGGGAAGAGGACATTCTGGGTTAGCGGATTTTGCCACTGGCTGCTGTTCTCTTGATTGACCTTGATAAAATTTTTGCTAGTACGTAACAGTGCTGTAAGCAGGCAGAATATCGACGGGAATGGGACCAGACCTTGGTGGTTACAAAAAGACAGTGGACAGTGTTTTTCGCTTTTAAATCCTTGCTTGAAATTTGCAGGTCCAATAAAGACAAACGGACATTCGACATATTTCTACAAGAGTTATACTAGGTCTAAAGCAAACTTGAAATATAGTTTCGCACAGAGAAGAAAAGACAGTGAAGAAGAAGAGAGAGAGGGGAGGAGAGAGGAGGAGGAAGAGGAGGAGGGGGAGAGAGAGAGAGAGAGAAACACTTCGAGAAAAAAAGGAAGTGAATTAAATATATTCTCTAAAGAGTGTCCAGTGCCTGTTTATTCTTTTGATACAGAACGTGTGTGTGTGTGTGGAAGGGGGTGAGAATGGGGAACAAATAAGACAGTCTGACCATGGTAAGCATTGTCCATTCAACAATATCCAATCAGAGAGAGATACAGGCAGACAGGCAGACAGGCAGGCAGGCAGCAGAGACAGAGAAGAGAGAGAGAGAGAGAGAGAGAGAGGAGGAGAGAGAGAGAGAGAGTATATATAATTCACGGATTTAAAATTCATGATCTCGAGTCAGAAACAACATTAACAGAATCAATGTTCCGCTAAACGGCGCACGGGTAAGGCAAGTGTACCCGGCACACGAACGGAAACCCGTAACAAGCAGAGTGTGAAGTGAGCACAAACACGGGGTCTTGAGAACGACTCAAGTGTTTGTACCCAAAACAGGACGACACATGCTTCCCTCCACACTTCAGTAGACAAAAGAAGGTAACCAAGCGTATGGTCGCGTTTTGCAAGCAAGGCAAAACCGCGAGGAGGACAAAGAACAAGGTTTCATAAAGAAATGAAAAATAAATAATAAATAAATACATAAAAGGCTGCATGAACTAGGACTGATGACTATCATCAGCTGACAGTCAATGTGACCTGTGAGTGAAACAGACTCCCAAGTCAGCACATTTTGTGTGTGTGTGTGTGTGTGTGTGTGTGTGTGTGTGTGTGTGTGTGTGTGTGTGGTGTGTGTGTGTGGTGTGTGTGTGTGTGTGTGTGTGTGTGTGTGTGTGTGTGTGTGTGTGTGTGTGTGTGTGATTATAGTCAACACGTTTTCCGTGGCTTCCTGAAGACCATCTTCTTCTTTTTCTTCTTCTTCTTACCGTCCTCAGATTAAATATCTTGCAGCTGTCTCCATGCCCGTATCACCTTTCTGTCGGTGGAAAAAACGGCCATTAAACATCTTTGTTTTTACTTCTAAAGTGTACGACAACCTTCACATGTATCTCAGGAAAAAGTCTAATACTATTGCAGTGTTCTTGCTGCTATCGTTTTTGTTGTTGTTTAAAGAAAACGCTTATTTAGTTACAACTGAACATTCTTTTGTCAGTACAATATGACAGCAAACGGTTGTTAAATTGAAGTGAATGTTCTTTCTTCCTCTTCAACCTGTGTGGTGTGTGTGTGTGTGTGTGTGTGTGTGTGTGTGTGCGTGCGTGCGTTGCGTGCGTGCGTGCGTGCGTGCGTGCGTGCGTGCGTGGTGTGTGTGTGGTGTGTGTGTGTGTGTGTGTGTGTGTGTGTGTGTGTGTGTGTGTGTGTTTGTCAAACTTTTAAATAGAAATAAACCCGTCGATTAATGCTTGCTTCCCATCCCAGAACAGTCGGGGGTACCCACTCACAGACGGATGGACTAAAGGCCACCATGGACACACAACTTTTCTTCAGCCAGACTCAAACCTTTTGGACACGAAGGCGGGAATTTTACCTCTACACCAACGAGACTTCAAAATAAAACACACGTACACGTTATCAGGAGAGAAAAAAGAGTGATGCTAATGTTCTGTAAGTTAATACTTTCTCTCCATCATTCTATCCAGCGGCTTCGCAGAGAAAGCTAACTAGTTAACCCCTACTCACTCCAAAGCTCATACCCACACCCACAAATGCGCCCACCCTATTAACCCTTGCACTGCACCTATCTACAACTGCAAAAACTTAACCCTTTGACCCCTACCCTATCCACCGTTAAGGTTTGCTCTCCACATGGTTGACAAAGAAGGATCGTGCAGGCTCAGAGTCAAAGGGTTAAGATAATGGAAAGGTTACCACAGCCTCCTAAAACAGGTGTGCTGACTCGAAATCAGTTAAAACAAAAACACAATAGAATCAGAACGCGCATTTTATACAACCAGACAAGACAGGCGCAAAGTTTCGGCTAACTGGTCTTTGTCAAACATGGACATAAATCACAAACAAACACACACCAAATACAAAAATTAGGGGAAAAAGACTGAAACTTCCCTGCTGCTTCGTCCAGTGGGAGAAGAGGATTAAAATGACTTTCAGTCTTTTTCTCCTAATTTAGTCCTTTCTCTACAGGACGAAGCAGCAGGGAAGTTTCAGTCTTTTTCTCTTAATTTTATATCTGGTGTTTGTTTGTGATCTTACATTCACGCTTGACAAAGGCCATTTGGCTGAACATTTGCGCTTGTCTTGTCTGGTTGTATTCAATACGCGTTCTGCTATTTTTTTCGTGTTTTTCTGGTTCCAGTTTGCTTGAGCGCAGGCAGTCACACTTGTTTCGAAAATGAAACAGACAATCGGAAGGACTGGGGTTCGATCCTTTAAACGTTTTCACGCAGAACATCAAATATGCAAGTTAACCCTTGGACTCCCGCATCCTGCCCACCAATTACAAAAACTTAACCTTTTCACTCCCTCATCCTATCCATCAGCTTTCTGAAGGAAGCTGGTCGATAGGATGAGGGAGTCAAAGGGTTAACTTCTCGCTTTGCTAGATTGGTTGAGAACACAGGATGCTGGTGAACAGGATGTGGGAGTCAAAGGGTTAAACCACGTGCGAGTCTTGTCAGCGTGTGGTGGTGGCTGGCTGGCTTATGGGCAATCTTGACAACACGCAGCATGCACACCCACCGAAGAAAGACGTAGACTACGCGGACTTGACAACGACCCACCGCCTGCTTCACAGTGAGCGAAACAATGTGCATACACACATCCACGAAAAGTCGGAACGCTTACATAAAATATATAAATGAATATCGAAAGAAAGAAAGAAAGAAACAGAGAGAGAGAGAGACATAGAGAGAGAAAGAAAGAGAGAGAGAGAGAGAAAGAGAGAGAGAGTGAAAGAAAAGAAAGAGAACGTAAGAAAATAAGAAAGAAAAGAAAGAGTGAGAGAGAGAGTTCTTTAGAAAGAAAGAAAGAGCGAGAGAGAGAAAGAAAGATAGAAAGAAAGAAAGAGAAAGAAAGAAGGAAGGATGGAAGGAAGAAAGAAAGAGAGAAAGGAAGGAAGAAAGAAAGAGAGGAGTGATAGAGAGAGAGAAAGAGTGAAAAGTAAGAAAGGAAGAGAGAGAGAGTGGAGAGAGAGAGAGAAAGAGAAGTAAGAATAAAAAAAAAAAAAAAAGAAGGAAAGAAAGAGAGAAATGAAGAACGAAAGAAGGAAAGAAAGAAAAAAAATAAATCAATACTGTAAAAAAGCAAGCAATCCTGTTACACTTTCCACCCTCCTCCAAAGCCCACACCCACACCCACCCCCACCCACCTATCAGTTAATGGAAAAGCCCATGACGTTTTTCATCAGGATCAGGCGAAGAACACTGGTCCAACGCCACTGTCGTCTCGTGTTGGTGACAGCGCCATTAGCTATGACAGAACAAGCTGACATCAGCACAAACGATCCTGGACTTACCTTCAGTGCGACAGGGACATGCAAAAGAGGACCACTGACTGCTCCTCACAACATGACTTAGGTCACACACAAAATCTTGCACATTCGAGTTTGTGTGTGTGAGGGGGAGGATGGAATTGCCGCCCCTAGTCAAAAGTTGACTGAAAGACTTGAAACAAACACAAAACAAAACAAAAACAAAAAGCAACAGTCACTACTGAAAAATTAAAGCACAACCGTGATCTTTGGGGTCTGAGACTTTTTGTTATAACGAACGCACCGTGTAAAAATCGGGTTGCTCTCAACGGAGGGTGACACTCTTCTTGCAGATTTACGACACGTTATCACAACCATTTGACTAATACCATTAAACAGTCTTAGTCTGCACATCTCGAACATGAAGACAATACACAGTTTTCAATGAATGCTGAAGAAACCTATCTGACCCGATAATCACGCCGACACACCAAACGCGTAAAACGGTAATTCTCTCGATAGTAAACAACTGGATACCGGGTAGTCCCTTTCGTTCGCGTCTTAGGGCAAATTTGTCCACAAGCATCTCTACCAGAAGGAAAACTCATGGACAAGCGTTAGTCCCTTTCTTTCACGTCTTAGGCAAGATTCCCACAAGCATCTCTACCAGAAGGAAGACTCCTGGACAAGCGTTAGTCCCTTTCTTCCACGTCTTAGAGCAAGATTGTCCACAAGCATCTCTACCAGAAGGAAGACGCCTGGACAAGTGTTAGTCTCTTTCACGTCTTAGGGCAAGATTGTTCGCAACTGTGCAAGTATCTCCACCAGAAAGGAAGACTCCTGGACAAGAGTTAGTCCCTTTCTTTCACGTCTTAGGGCAAGATTGTCCGCAAGCATCTCTACCAGAAGGGTGAATTATTTCCACAGTGTCCAACAGCGAACAGAACAATCCGCACGATCTCTGATTACACAGAAGTTACGTAGGCCCTACAGCACAGCTGCTTTCCTTTGGATTGATTCCGTGTATGTGGGTGGGTGTTGGCGGGCGGGCGGGCAGGCGGGCGCGCGCGAGCGCGGGCGTGCGTGCGTTATGCTTCAATCTTTTTAGTGTCATCAGTAATTCAACGTGCGTGCGTTATGCTTGTGTGATCAATAATTTAAAACTGATCAATAATTTAAAACAAACTACTCTTCTGCATTTTTCTGTGGTGGTGCCTCACAAGCAGTAGTGTCAGTTTCTCAAAAATGGTGTCTGCGTGTTCATAATAAATTTCATATACAGTGACACTACAGATACCATGCGATGGATCAGATCCCAAACGATCATGGCATAAGCCCCACGTGCTGGCAAGGTCTTGGGCCATACTCACCATCATTAGCTCTTTGACTCCCGCACCCTGTCCACCAGCATCCTGCATTGTCAACCATGCTAGCAAAGCAAAAATTTAACCTTTTGATTCCCTCATCCTATCCACCAGTTTCCTGTAGGAAGCTCGTGGATAGGGTGAGGAGTCAAGGGATTGGTTAAGTTTTTGCAGCTGGTGGATACGGTGTGGGAATCGAAGGGTTAAATGAGCCGGTAACGCCAACAAAATGCATGGAATGCTTCATGAACAGTGAAATCGACGCCTAACATCGACTTTTGCCTCTAGCGGTTGACGTTTCGCACGTAGCGTATGACGACGGTGACAATTTAACCTTTTGACTCCCGCACCCTATCCGCCAACTGCAAAAACTTAACCCTTTGACTCCCTCACCCTTTCCACCTGCAGGAAGCTGGTGGAAAGGGTGAGAGAGTCAAAGGGTTAAGTTTTAACTTTGCTAGCATGGTTGACAATGCAGGATGCTGGTGGACAGGGTGCGGGAGTCAAAGGGTTAAGGATACAGCGAAGAGAGAACGGCGCTGTGAGGACAATTGCGCTTTTCCCGCCGCATGTTTGCATAACGCACCATCTCCTCTTTGGTCAGTATGACTGTCATCTTCGTGCAGCAAGTTAAGCAGCTTATCCATTATCAGATCTTTGTCACAGGAGAAGTACGGACATTGTCCGTTTCCATGGGAACCGACAGAAAATGACGTCGCCATGTTGCAGCGTCTGGTGTCTGATAGAATTCAGCAGTGTTCTTCATGATTTTATCTGACATGGGCGTGCGATAGCCCATCAAATTACCTCACTGTATGACCCATCTGTCTTTTTTTCTTTCTTTTAAGTTTAACCATTAACTTGTATAAAACATGAAGGAAAGATAACTTGTACACCAAATTTTCTGACATAGTAGTAAATGTCAGATTACCCAGTGAATAGTCAGTTGTGATGATTGTTATTGTCGTTTAAAGCCCTTCCGACTGCGTACAACCATATCAGAGCTAGAACCGCTTCAAAACATACAAAGCTTCAACATAAAAAGAAAAAGAAAAGAAAATTAAGTACACATATCAATGCATTTGCGCACATAATCTAAGGACATGCCCTGGCGTGACCACTCAGTCCAATTTATCAAACAGGGGATTTAAAAAACACACCTGAATTCAAATATAAGCACACTAAGGACACCAAAACATATATAAAAACAGGCATAAATTACCTAAAATTGTTTCCGCATATCTCACCTCCCTAGAGCCAAAATGCACTTAATACATGTATCCAATTATCGATCCTAAGAAAAAGTATATAAGACTTCATCGAACACATACAGGTGAATTGACCAGCAAGGCAGAAAATGACAGTCAGAAATGACAGAAAGCAAAGGAATAAAGCAGAAACAAAGAGCGTGACAGAAAAGAGGAAATTTCTAGCACATGATTTCCAGAAGGTGGGGTACTATTTATACTGAAAGAGCCCCCGGCAGCCCCACGGGGGGAGTTGTGATGCTAGAAATATCTACAAGTGTGTACAATAAAAATGGAGCAAGGCTCATGAAAGTGGGTATTTCAAAAAAAAAGATGGACGATGTTACTGAGACAATGTACAAACAACGGTTTCTGTCGGTTTATAAATGAGGAATAAGGACACTTTCCTCTACCATCATGTCTGACACCAGCCCATGACTGTGCGTGCATACTGTGATATTAGCGCAAACATCTACTACAGCTGCTAAGGAGCATACAAACATACCCGGTATTCACCTGTCCATTTCAATGAAAAACAAAAACATTCACAAGCAATAAGACGTTTTGTACCTTTACCACATGAAAGAATGGTCATGTATCAGTTCTGACACAAACTGGATGGACATGAAAAGAACAACGAAATCAAGTTTCATGCAACTGTGACCATAAATGCAATAAAAAATACATACAAAAATCAGTCCTAAAAGCAAAGTCAAGCCACAATTATTTGTTCATTTTTAAGTCACATGTGACCCAAATGGGAAAAAAACTGAAAAAGAAAACTTTCTGTAAACAGCTGCCTAACTTTCGCACAATAAAGTTGACATGCTGAGCCACTGTTGCACAAATAATTGCAAAGATTCATTTTTAAGTCCTCACTGGAGTAACTTGATATTGAATTTTGGCAGAAGTAACAAAGTGTCTTGCAAATCTTTGAAGTGAAATTTGAAAAATCAATGTTATCTTTTGAATACAAATTTAATTATTAAACAATATGCGTGGAGTAAAGAGGCGGGGGATGGGGATAGATGGAGTTACATTAACAGTCCCATGAGACAATGAATCTAATTACACTGAATGCTTTGAATATCACCTTAAAATTGTGTTTGTATTTGATATAAATTCTTCTGTTCATGCTACAGAGTAAAAAGTAAAATCTTAGCTCATAATTACACATCATATGACAAAATATTTCTTATCAGACGATAAAAAGCAACAGACTGTGAAAGCTCTAAGGAAACCGTACTTTTGTTCCTCCAGATTTTTGCTGAATGCATGGAAATCGCACAGAAATTGTTTTTTTGTTTTTTGGTTGTTGTTGTTTTGTTTGTTTTTGTTCGTTTGTTTGGGGTGTGTTTTTGTTGTTGTTTTTTGTTGTTTTGTTTTGGGTTTGTTTGTTTGTTGTTGTTTTTTTTTTTGGGGGGGGGGGTGAAAACTGGCACAGGGCTAAATACGGGTGATGGGCATTTAATTTAAATTAAATCATTTGTAAATTCGTTCTCATGTTACATTAAAATGACACCAAAAAGTCACCAGTTGTGACGCTGATAAATCCACCATCATGTGTGCAAGACTCGAATTTTCTGTTAGAAACTATAAAGACATTTTTTTTAATTGTTTTCCACTGTACAAGCTAATGTCTCCTTGCAAAGTCAAAATAAATACACAAAGTTTGCCTAAATCAGTACTTCCATTCCTGTTCAGTGTATAAAGTCAGTCAGTTGTCATTTGGATACAAACTGCAAGAATCCATTTCATTTCCAGAGCAAAAACAATCAAAATATACTGTGGACTGACAGTTTTCCAACAAACTGACCAGTGAGATGACCCCTCTGTCACACTGGCAACGTCACAAAGAAGATCACAACGTCACAAAGAATAATAGTATTTCTCATCTTCTAATCACTGCAATATTCCTTCAAGCTTGACGTGGTGTTGGCCATGATATGGCACTACTAGTCGGCTGGGCTATAAGCAATATAAACCAATTCCTTCAAGTAAAACGGAAGTTTCTGATGTGATGTCGAACATTTCCTCGGAGGGATTAGTGGTGACGATGAAACGACGAAAATTCTACTGAAGCGAAGTAAAACAAAGCTCCACCACCAACTTCTATGCAAAAGGCGTACGTGACGATCAGCGCATCTGTGCTCAGCTGTCTCTCGCCTCTCTTTTTCAAGGCAAAAACATCCTTCGCCACAGAGTTAATCGAAAGTGTGTATCAACTATCATTACAGTTTGGTGAAATGTGATTCCAGGAGTCGGTGGTGACGGCTTACACAAGGCGGACATGATTAAAAATATCTACCCATTTTTCTCCCGTCTGGCATCGTCTTGTATGAGTTTCAATTTTGGAGGAAGAACACCTGATCTGGCGGAGAGATACAAAATGCAACCCATGAACTCCGTATTGTAAGCATGGCGCAAATACATAAATAAATAAATAAATAAATAAATAAACCAAATCAAATCTAAACCTAAACCAAAACAAAAGAAACTAAAACTGTAATAAAATAAACCACAATAAAACAAAACAAAACACATTTTTTTAAATAAAATAAAATGAAATAAAGAAAACATGATGTCCACCCAAGTGTCGGACTCATGACCCCTATGTTATCAGCACGGCGGTTAAAAAATAAAAAGAAAAAAAAAAAAAGGGGGGGGGGGGGGTTCCGTCCGAAAGCTGGACCAACGCACGACCCCGTGTGTTATCTGCATGGCACTCTGATGCGCGGCAACAGTAGCTCAGTTGGTTTGAGCGTCGGATTCACATGCTAATGGTTGTGGGTTCGAATCCTGGGGTGCGCTACATTAATTAAAACTGGCCTTCTCATTGTCCCATCTTAACATCATTGTTGTTC
>JAPXFY010000018.1:34726815-34756815 GCA_030674185.1 Monoplex corrugatus | reverse complement strand
GTCCTTGAACCGCACGTGTAAACAAGTTAACAACCCTCTCACAACAAGCAAGTGTTCTCGATTGAGAGCAAGGTCAAGGCTGATCAGACCGCCTCTTTCACAAACACAGTAAAGCCATTCTCTCTCCCCTCTCTCTCTCTCTCTCTCTCTCTCTCGCTCTCTCTCTCTCTCCCTCTCTCTCAATCACATACACACACACACTCTCTCTCTCTCTCTCCTCTCTCTCTCTCTCTCTCTCTCTCTCTCTCTCTCCTCTCTCTCTCGTCAACTCTCTCTCCTCTCTCTCTCTCCCGGCTCGATCTGATTATTTCCAGTATATAAATAAGACGAAGTGGAAAACAATCCACTCCCATGACAGCAAGTACAACTGTACGCAAACGTTCCTGCCGGTCGACAGAGAGAGACAGTCAATTCCACCGTTACCTGCCACAACGTTGTATCTGTCTTCTTCTGTCCCTGTGTCATACACCATCTTGCCACTGGCAGGTAACCTTCCAATTAAGCCCTTAAACGCTCGCTACACGCGTTGCGCGCGCGCACACACACACAAACACACATATATACACTCACCACACACACATACACACACACACGTAGGTATGTACGTAAGCAAGCAAGGACGCGCGCGCGCGCCACACACACACACACACACACTCACGTAGGTATGTACGTAAGCTAGCAAGCAGCGTGCACACACATACACACACGTAGTACGTACATACGTACGTAAGCAAGTGCGCGCGCGCGCACACACACACACACACACACACACACGTAGGTACATATGTGAGCAAGCAAGCGCACACACACAGACATACACACACGTAGGTACGTAAGTACGCGCGAGCACGCGCGCACACACACACACGTACATATGTATGTATGCACGCACTCACGCACGCACGCACGCACACACATACACACACACGTAGGTACGTACACACACACACACACACACACGTAGGTACATTTACACACACACACACACACACACACACACACACACACACACACACACAGATGAAAGAGAGAGAGAGGGGGCGGAGGGAGGAAGGACACGCACATCCGCTTAGGGTTTCCTGTATTGAGACCAAAGCCAAGGTCGTACACTTCTCAATATAGTGGTCGAGGTATACTGATTATCTTCCTTTTCGTATCATTTTGGCTTGTTTTAATTCTATTTTTGCTTACTTATCTGGTGAAAAGTTGTGAACTGAACGGAGCATTATACGTTTCACGACCCGTTCCATACGAACTACGCAAATGATGTTGGTAACTTAGAACCCTAACTGAAAAAGCTCCCCAGAAACACTCGTTACGCATTTTATGTGCCATATTCCTTTTAATTTAAAGGACTGTCCAATCGCTGATCCACGAAATCAATTGTGTTCTGAGTTCTTGATAAAACAAACAATAAATAATAAATAAATTGTAGAAGCAAATTCTCTCTGTCTGTCTGTCTGTCTGTCTGTCTGCCTGCCTGCCTGCCTGCCTGCCTGCCTGCCTGCCTGCATGCCCGCCCGCCCGCCTGCCTGCCTGCCTGCCCTACCTGCCTGCCTGATGTGCACAAAATGTGTCTGAAAGTACTTACCATGAGTTTACAGACAGGTTTTCACCTAATCTGAGTAAAGGTCAGGAAAAGCCAAGACAGCGTTAAGTCTAAATAGGCATGATCCATTGTCTACCATTATGACCCAAAAGACAAAAAGTTTCGCAGATACTTCCTGTTGTTTACCAATGATATCATTATTATCGTACCACTACCACCATCAGTTGTTGTTGTTTGTTGAATTGTTACGGTTATTACCAAGTCTGGACATTATATTCAGCATATTGTTTAAAAACATAATACTTTTTAACCGTACGATAATAGTTCGTAGCTGTCAGTATAATTATGTATGTTACGTGTATTTCGTTATTTTCCATTCGGGCGGAGGGGGGAAGGGGGTAAAATAGTATGGCCTCTCTCTCTCTCTCTCTCTTTTTTTTTTTTTCTTTTTTCTTTTCTTTTTTCTGTTTTTTTTATTTTTTTTTTTTTGAATGGGGGTGGGGGGATAGGGGATGTCAAAGACCACCACATCAATGGCAAACCTTTAAAGAACTTCCTGCTCCGAACAGGCGCACATCAAACGGGCACACAGGCACATAAGTTACATATCCGATATATATATATACTACTGTACTGAACGATTCAGACACGACGGTACTCATGCATAATAGAATAATAATTATGACCACCACCGGTACAAACACCATTTGCTGACAACGTTCATGGCTCTTTGCCAACTGCGTGCGAACGGTCGCCGAACTGACACTGACTTCTTCTTTTTTTTTTTTTTTTTTTTTTTTTTAAGTATTCTGATTTTTCCGGGATGCGTGTACGCACATGTTTTTGCACACACTATGCAGGCAGTATGTTGCCGCACAGTCTGCGGACTCCCGACTCCGTTAAGTGTGCATTCTGGGTTTTCATGTTTCCATAAGCCCTCGGACAATGGCATGACTTACTAGGATCTTTAGCGTGCGCATTTGATATTCTGCATGTCATGTACACGAAGCAGGTTTAAGCACTGACAGGTCCGCACACATGTTGGTCTGGGAGATCGGAAAAATCTCCACTCTTTATCTACCAGGGGGAACCAGAAGAAAAAAACACGAAAATAGAATCAGAACGCGTATCTAATACAACCAGACAAAACAGGCGCAAATATTCGGCCCACTGGCGTAAACGTAAGATCTCAAACAAATAAAAACCAAATATAAAAATTAAGAGTAAAAACAAATAATAAAACTTCTCCGCTGCTTCGTCCAGTGGGAGAAAAGGACTAAAACGAAATCAAAATGTGTTCGTGAGTAATGGTAAGAACTGGCAAGAGGGAAGGCAAATATGATGTCAGAGGGAGATGAATTCTGCAGTTTGAAAAGAGGTCATGTCATATCAGTATTGTTTTATCGTGAAGAAGGTCAAGAGCTAAAACTATGAAAACTATATGCATTAGCTAAGAACAGGTTTTGGAATATAAAGCATCTTACTATTAAATAATGTATAAATATACATATATATATATATGTATATACTGTACATACATACATACACAAACATACCCACATATACATACATGTATACATATATTATATATATATATATCTGCATATATACATATATCTAAAACATGCATACACATACACCCCACATAAAAATAAGCAAAAATACAAGCATATCATCGATTGAATGGAAAAATCAGAATCAAGAGGTATGGTTGATGTAAATGGATCGTGCCCAGTGCAACAGATCCGTTCTGACCTTGGAATAGGAAGAAAAAAATTCTAACCCAACCAGGGGGAGGTTTCTTGCCAGATCGAACCCAGGACCTTCTGACTGGAAGTCCCACGTTTTCCCACGTGGCTACCACACCCGTCAACATTCACAACACAACTCGTAAACACACCATCTAGTCAGCTAACCCTGACGTGTCACTATCAATAGCACTGACAGTAATCCTCTTTATAACACTCACTACACCACATACAGAGAGAGAGAGAGAGAGAGAGAGAGAGAGAACAAATTTTCTTTACGAGGGTATGAAATAAGCAAAATGTATGCTTGTTTACATCTAATCCTCGCCCCAAGAGGGTCTACATCACACTACACATAAATCATACCTTAGATACTCCAACAACAGAATCATTACAGAGACAGACAGACAGACAGAAAAAGAGAGAGAGAGTCAAAAGAGACACTGAGAGGAGAGAGACAGACACAGAGAGAGTCCACGCACCCACTCACACACACAACCACACACACACTTGTGAAAGAGAACGAGAGTGGAGGGTTCAGTATGGGAGGAGGTATGAGATTGAAGCGGACGAAAGAAGAGTGGGTATACAAACCAAAGACGTTAAAAATAAAGTTTTATATATCTTTGATACAACACACATTCCCTTAAATACACACACAGACACACATTCCCTTAAATGAAAGTTTTATAATGTCTTTGATACAAACACACATGCCCTTAAATACACACACAGACATATATTCCCTTAAATGAAAGTATTATAATGTCTTTGATACAAACACACATGCCCTTAAATACACACACAGACATATATTCCCTTAAATGAAAGTATTATAATGTCTTTGATACAAACACACATGCCCTTAAATACACACACAGACATATATTCCCTTAAATGAAAGTATTATAATGTCTTGATACAAACACACATGCCCTTAAATACACACACAGACACATATTCCCTTAAATGAAGTATTATAATGTCTGATACAAACACACATGCCCTAAAATACACACACAGACGCACATTCCTTACATAAGTTTTATAATGTCTTTGATACAAACACACATGCCCTAAAATACACACACACGCACACATTCCCTTAAATAAAAGTTTTAATGTCTTTGATACAAACACAGTCTCTAAAATACAAACAGACACACATTTCCTAACATATGCGTAGTAAATACACCAGAAACATCCACCCACTAACCACCACGACCCGAACCCCCCCCCCCCCCCCCCCACCTCATTTTTTTAAAAATCCCCTACCACTGACGCAGCAAGAAACAACGGACCAAAGAATGTTGATGTCCCACACAGCTGTCGATCCTTGACGACGCCACACGCACGTGACTGATCACTTTTAACCTCCCTCTCCCCCACCCCCCTCCCCATCTCCCTTCGCCATCACTACTAAATATATCAATCTGCAGATATAGCTGCTACCCACAGATTGTTTCGTAGTGACGTTAAACTATCGCTATTCTTAGAAACTGTGCGCTATTCCTTCCACCACCATCACTAACCACCACTAACTATCATCATCGCATCAGTCGGGAGATACTGCTGCTTCTCGCAGACGACTTCGTAGTGATGTAAACTACAACTATTTTTAAATCAGTCGCGCTATTTTAAATAACCGTTATTCTCACCCATTCTATTGTCAACCACCACCATCATCACTAACACTAAACCATCACCACCACACCGCTACCGTCAGTACATCAAAGTGGAGTATGACTGTACTTTTCCGATTACTTTGCAGACTACTTGGTGTGTGTGTGTGTGTGTGTGTGTGTGTGTGTGTGTGTGTGTGTGTGTGTGTGTATGTGTGTGTGTGTATGTGTGTGGTGTGTGTGTGTGTGTGTTTGTGTGTGTGTGTGTGTGTGTGTGTGTGTGTGTGTGTGTGTTGTGTGTGTGTGTGTGTGTGTGTGTGTGTGCTTTATCCCCTAATCCACTCTATATTCAGAACGACACGTCACAATGACGTTAAAACGCTTTCGATTGCGAACGACAAGAGTTTTGACCTTATAGCAATTGTCATAAGGTGCTTGTTGTGCATTTCTTGTAGTCCTTAATGGCTTAATCCCTGTTACATATGCAGCCCTTGGCATTAATCCTTCTTAAAACTGCAACCCTTGGCATGCACTCTGTGTGTGCGTGCGTGTGTGTGTGTGCGTTTGTTTAATCGGTGTTTTTGTTTTTGTTTTTTGCTTTTTAAACTCAAATGTCAGAAGGAGTCAAAATCAGAGTAAACATTCACAACAAAAAGTCTTTTTGACATTATTTGTTTCCCATACCATAACGATTCTTTACAACTATCCATTAAAGAATATTTTTACAAATATTTTCAGGCCCTGAAAGTCAACAGGAAAAGATAACCAGCACTTTAAGGTCAAGGCAATAAATACATTTCAAAACATCACTATGCACAATCAGAAAATATCTCCCGTTGCACTTTCCCCCTCAATTTCGAGCAGAAAACTTTTTCACCCGGCCCACATAATCATCCGCACATATTCTGTCTCCCGCTGCTGCTCTTTCGCAAAAAAGGTCACCCTTTCACTCTCTATTCCTATCCACCGTTTAACCATTTCATTTCCCCACTGTAATCACTCGCTTCCTCACCCTATCCACCTGCTCCCAACCACTATCCACCAGCTCCTTCACCCTACACATCAGCTTCCTCTCCCTATCCACCAGCTCCATAACTTATCCATCACTTCCCACACCGGCTCCTATACACTATACCACTCCTTCACCCTATCCACCAGCTCACAGACACTATACCAGCTCCTTTACCCTACCCACCAGCTTTATAACCTTATCCATCAATTCCCACATCCTATCCACTGGCTCCTATACAATATACCCACTCCTTTACCCTATCCACCAGCTCATTCACACTACACAGCTCCTTCACCCTATCCACCAGCTCCTTCACACTATCCACCAGCTCCCACACACTATCCACCAGCTCCCACACACTATCCACCAGCTCCCACACCCTATCCACCAGCTCCCACACACTATCCACCAGCTCCTTCACCCTATCCATTAGCTCGCACACTATATCAACTCCTTCACCCTATCCACCAGCTCTCACACACTATACCAGCTCCTTCACCCTATCCACCAGCTCGCACACTATACCAGCTCCTTCACCCTATCCACCAGCTCTCACTCTATACCAGCTCCTTCACCCTATTCACCAGCTCTCACTCTATACCAGCTCCTTCACCCTATCCATCAGCTCGCACACTATACCAGCTCCTTCACCCTATCCACCAGCTCTCACACACTATACCAGCTCCTTCACCCTATCCACCAGCTCTCACACACTATACCAGCTCCTTCACCCTATCCATCAGCTCGCACACATACCAACTCCTTCACCCTATCCATCAGCTCGCACACTATACCAGCTCCTTCACCCTATCCACCAGCTCTCACACACTATACCAGCTCCTTCACCCTATCCACCAGTTCTCACACACTATACCAGCTCCTTCACCCTATCCACCAGCTCTCACACACTATACCAGCTCCTTCACCCTATCCATCAGCTCGCACACTATACCAGCTTCTTCACCCTATTCACCAGCTCTCACACACTATACCAGCTCCTTCACCCTATCCACCAGCTCTCACACTATACCAGCTCCTTCACGTCACCCTATCCACCAGCTCCCACACGCTATACCAGCTCCTTCACCCTATCCACCAGCTCTCACACACTATACCAGCTCCTTCACCCTATTCACCAGCTCACACACTATACCAGCTCCTTCACCCTATCCACCAGCTCTCACACTATACCAGCTCCTTAACCCTATCCACCAGCTCCCACACACTATACCAGCTCCTCCGCCTTATGTACCAGCTCCCAACACATGAAAAACCCTACTTCAGAATTCACATTCTGGGTGAAAGTGCCACCCCCCCCCCCCCAAAAAATATATATAATTATATAATAATAATAGTAATAATGATACCACTGCTACCAAGAATAATAATAATAAACTCACCATTAAAAAATAAATAATTCAATCAATTAATTGATCAAATAATTAAATAAATATACAATAATCAAATCAGTGTATGCTCATTTATGTAATGAAGCACTCACGACTTCAAGCTACGTGGCCAATGTGTTACACACATGGTAATATGGCTGCAGGTTCAAGATCTGGTATCTCAAGCGCAATCTCAACCCACAACATTAAAAACTGGTCTGTTCGTTGTCCCCATCTTAATGTTCCATCATTCTGGAGGTGTCTGCAAAGTGGTTCGCTGGTCTCTCTCCCCGCCTCATCCCCACCCCCACCCCATTTCAAGACCCTGCCAGCGTATATGGTTTTGCACAAGTTCAGAGAGACTGACAGATAATTGCTGGCAGATTTGGGTCGGGTGCATATGGAAGTGTACGAGTGTCATGAATATATCCTCTTGAAAAAAAACTCCAATTTCAGTTGATTCATATATATATATATATAAATATATATATATATATATAATATATATATATATATATGCACAATTGAAACATTTCGTGAATGCTCTCTTCTCTCTCATCTCTCTCTCTCTCTCTCTCTCTCTCTCTCACACACACACACACACACACACACACACACACACACACATCACATAACACAACACAACACACACTTGCACAACACACATACATACATACATATATAACATACATACATACAACATACATACATACATACATACATACATACATACATACATACATACATACTATACATACATACATACATACAATGCCTATGGTAGTCGTAACGAAACTTCTTTTTTTTTATTACAGACAGGAAAAGTCAACGTCCTCTAGATTATCTGAGGATGATGAAAAGAAAAAGAGGGGGAAAGGGGAGGGGGCGGGCAAAAACGGAATGACCAGGATACGGTGGGGGTGGAGTGGGGTGGTGGATAGAGAGACGACAGGAAACAACTCGCACATTTACTGTAGTCACTAGCGTCCATTGTGGTAGTTTGATGTTCCGGTTTGTTCGTGACGATGATTGCCTTTCCCTGTTTGCCTGATTACTTGGCTGATTGGTTGACTGATTCGTTGCTCAGTTTTAACCCTTTCACTTCCGCATCCTATCCGCCATCCGCAAAAACTTAATCCTTTCACACCCTCACCCTGTCCACCAGCTAGCTTAGGAAGCTGGTGGACAGAGTGAGTGAGTGAAAGGGTTAAGTTTTTGCTTTTCTGTCATGGCTAACAATGCGGGATGCTGTCGGATAGGGTGAGGGAGTCAAAGGGTTAAAATTCCGTGGCTGGCTGGCTGGCTTGCTGGTTGGTTGACTGGTTGGTTGGTTGGCTGGACAGTTAATCATGTGGTTGGCTTTTTGGTTGGTTAGTTAATTCCGTGGTCGGCTGGCTGGTTGATTGGTTGACTAAGTTGGTTGATTGGTTGGTTAATCAAGTAGCTAACTGTATTGCTAGTTGGTTGCTTGGTTAATTCAATGATTACCTGCCTTGTTGGCAGGCTTACTGGTTGGTTGCTTAGTTAAATCAGGGGTTAGCTGGCTTGTTGGTCGGTTGGTGGGTTGGCTGGTTAATTCAATGGCTGGCTGATTTGTTGGATAGTTGCTTGCTTGGTTGCTTCAGTGGTTGGCTGGCGTGTTGGTTGGTTGGTTGGTTGGTTGGTTGGTTGGTTGGTTGGTTAATTTAATGGATGACTGGCTTTGATGGTTAGTTGAATGGTTGGTTGGTTAATTCAGTGGTTGCCTGAATGGTTGGTTGGTAAATTCAATGACTGTATAGCGTGTTGGTGGGAATGATTGGCTAGCGTGTTGATTGGTTGGTTGAATGGTTGGTTGGTTGGTTAATTCAGTGCTCGGCTGGCTTGTTGATTGGTTGGCTAATCAATTCAGTGGTTAGCTGATTTGCTGATTGGCTTGTTGCTTGATTAATACAATGGATGGTTGACTGATCAGTTGATTGTTTTGTATGTTCTGTCCAGTTTCTGGCGAGGAAATGTGAACAACACTCTTAATGACATATCCGTAAAATGGATTAGACTCGACCTTGTGGTCCCCTGTCTTCCCGCTAAGCCCACAGCACATTCTGCTTGGGGGCCGAAAAATCACGATAATTTATTTCTAGTCACGTGTTGGACTAGTTTGAATCAGGTAGTATCTCACATGCTGGACTAATTTGAATCAGACAGTATATGATTTTCTTTCTTCTCTCCATTGTAGTACATCTAAGCCATCCGATCTGACCAAGTTATTTGATCTTTCACGACTCTTATCTGCAACAACAACTAAATTCTGAAGCTGTATAAATTAAATGACTTTGTATTTGTTTAAAGAAAACACATAACAGATGTCCAGATATGATGTATGTATGGAAATTCTGCTCAACCCATATTGTACATAAATCTCGTTCAGTTTTCTCAATGATATCGTAATAATGTTCAGCAAATAATGTCTTTATTTGGGTTTTGTCAAAAACGAAATAAAAAAAATGTTGTGCATTGTGTATGTGTTCTGCAGATAAAATATATTTTGCTTTAAAATCGAAGTACTGTTTGCCATGTCCGTCTCTGCCACTTATGCTTTCGTGAAGCGTTTTAGGCTGATGAGATGAGGAGTTGTATAAGTACTACTATTAGTATGATCATTATCACTATCATCATTTTTATTATTACTATTATTATCATCGTCATCATTAATGATCATTATTACTATCATTATCAACAGCAGTATTATTAGTAGTAGTATCATCATCACTTTTACTAAAACTATTATTACTATCTTCAACCGTCTGGGATTCTAACATTTCCTAGTTTTCGAATAACAATTCCTAGTCTTCGTTCCTAGTCTTCGAGTAACATTTCCTAGTTCTCGAGTTTTATTTCTGTACCGCTGTCCTCAATGTAACATTTCTCATTTCTGTCTTGCTTTCATTTCACTGCAGATAAACTTTGAACAGAGCAACAGTCTTATCGCAAATTTGTTCATTTTGTCTTTTATCTGGTAGATTTGGAAACACTGATCACAAGAGACAGAAAGGGAACATGGCAGTTGTGTGTGTGTTGTTTCCGCTCAAACCAAAGAATATGTCTGCACCTATGTATCGTCTTACACAGAGAGAGAGAGAGAGGGGGGAGGAGGGAGGGAGGGAGAGGGGGGAAGGAGAAAGAGAGATAGAGAAAGACAGAGACAAAGGCTGAGACATACACAGACACAGTGAGAACTCAGAACTCAGATTTTTTTTAAATGTATATCGGCCCTAGGCCACAATAGTGACAGAGAGAGAGAGACACACACACACACACACACACACACACAGAGACTGAGAGAGAGACAGCGACACAGAGACAGACAGACAGACAGAGACAGAGACACAGACAGACAGACAGACAGACAAACAGATTACCACTTCAGCAGAGAAGCAGGCATGGGGAAACAGGGAGCCAAAAGGGAAGTTATCAGAGAAGGAGAAAACCTACAGCTCATTCCATCAACGAAACACTCCATTTATCCCAACCCTGCGCAAAAGACTTTAGCTTCGGAGTCATGTGCTGGCATAGTAAAACACACACACACACACACACACACACACACACACACACACACAAACACACACACACACACATATATATATTATAACACACACACACACACACACACACACACACACACACACACACACACACACACACACACACACACACACGGAAAAGGAGAGCGAGCTGACGGTTATTTTCGGTAACAAGCTGTATGTGAATACTGCACACGTATTTTGTGTTCACAGTAAAAACCGCCGTGAACTCAAAGCAAGGTGGCTCCATCAACATGCTTACATAACTACATGTAGTACCTATGAGCCTGCTCTGCCACGCGAGCTCTCTCTCTCTCTCTCTCTCTCTCTCTCTCTCTCTCTCTCTCTCTCTCTCTCTCCCTCCCTCCCTCCCTCCCTCCCTCCACGCACACACACACACACGCGCGCATACATGAACTCGATGCATCTCCAGCACACACACACATGCATACACACACAGAGCGTGAGCCCACTCCCTCCCCCATACACACACTCGCACACACAGACACCATATATCTGCAGACATATGGAAGATATACATGTACTCCCTCTCTCTCTCTCTCTCTCTCCCTCACACACACACACACACACACACACACACACACACACACACACACACACACACACACACACACACACAGCAATACAAATGCAAGGAATGAAGGAATCTTTTATTCAATGTCTGTTCACAACAGTGATCTTACAGAGAGACAGACAGACAGACAGAGACAGACAGACAGACAGAGACAGAGAGAGAGAGAAGGAAAAAGAAAATGGAGAAAAAAGGGTGAGGTAGGGGGGAGTGGGTGTTTGACTGTAAGAAGGGGAACAATTACAATTAATAATTCAGAACACTGAATTAACAGTTCTTTTTTGTTTTTTTTTTTTTTTGTTTTGTTTTTTTTTTTGTTAAATAATTACAATTAGTTAACTCTTCAAAATAATCTGCCAACAGGGGATCTAAGAATCAGCTGGTCAACCGAAATAATACAATTTTCATTGTAAAGAGTCAGTACATCAAAAATCGAGATCGTTATTATTCTATAAGTCGTAAATAACATAGGACATTTAAAGAGAATACAAGTGCAATAATGATATAACCAATGCTACCATCCTTTAGTAATAAAGTTCTGTTTAAGTCCCCTGAAATCTCTCTCTCTCTCTCTCTCTCTCTCTCTCTCTCTCTCTCTCGTCTGAACTCTATCTCTCTCCCTCTCTCTCCTACACACACACACACACACACACACACACACACACACACACACACACACACACACACACACACACACACAACGCACGCACGCACGCACGCACGCACATTCCAAACTCGATCGCGGCCAGTGACTGACCCCAGACGGTCCCCGCTCGCGCTCTCTGGCTGTGGGTGCCATGCGCACCAGCTGGAGGTCAGAATTGGGGGTCGACGGCAAGCGAGCGAGCGAGAGAGAGAGAGAGCGAGCGAGCGAGCGAGTGAGAGAGAGAGACAGAAAGAGAGAGAGACAGTCAGTGGGCGGACGGCAATGGGGAGGAGAAGGGGGGAGGAGGGGTCAACAACCCGCGTGCGATGACCGCGAGGTCAGTGGCTGCTTCAAAGTCTAACTGACCTCAGTTGCTTACGTGTGGGCGAGTGTGTTTGTGTGTGTGTGTGTGTGTGTGTGTGTGTGTGTGTGTGTGTGTGTGTGTGTGTGTGTGTGTGTGTGTGTGTGTGTGTGTGTGTGTGTGTGTGTGTGTGTGTGTGTGTGTGTGTGTGTGTTGTGTGTGTGTGTGTGTGTGGTTGTGTGTGTGTGTGTGTGTTGTGTGTGTGTGTGTGTTGTGTGTGTGTTGTGGTGTGTGTGTGTGTGTGTGTGTGTGTGTGTGTGTGTGTGGTGTGTGTGTGTGTGTGTGTGTGTGTGTGTGTGGTATAGTTCAACATCCGCCCGGTCATTCAGTTCGGTTTAGACAAGGAATATTCCGCCTCTCCTCTCTCTCCACCAACTCACCCCCCCCCTCTCTCTCTCTCTCTCTCTCTCTCTCCCCTCTCCCTCTCTCTCTCTCTCAGCAGAGTTGGGATGAAGGTGGACAGGCTTGATTGATTCGTTAACAGATCGTTTTTTACAGTGAGTATATAAGAAAGAGAGACAGAGACAGAGAGAGAGAGGGACAGAGACAGACTGAGACAGGCAGACAGACAGAGAGCGAGGGAGACAGAGAGAGACAGAGAGTGTGTGAGAGAGAGAGAGAAAGAGAGAGAGACACAGACAAACAAACAGACACAAAGAGAGACAGACAGACAGATATACACAGACAGAGAAAGAGAGAAAGAGTCAGACAGACACACACACACACACACAGAGAAAGAGAGAGAGAGAGAGAGAGAATCAGACAGACAGACAAATAGAGAGAGAGAGAGAGAGACTGACACAGACATATAGAGACAAGGAAGTATAACTATGCTCTGACATCTCACACAAGTTGAAAAGAGGGGAGGGGGGGGGCTCGAGATCTCTCATCACTCTCTCCCCTCTCACTCTCCCCCCCCCCCCCTCTCTGAACAATTACACAAGTTTCTTCATTCAAAGGTCACTAAGGCTAAAAGTCTTAAAAGTATTTCGAAACAGTGGATCCTTCGGGTGCAAGGGAACGAAAGATGTATAGTGAAAACGTAATGCCTGTGGTCTATGTTGTATAACACTAAGATTAGTATGAATGTTGTTTTCCATTCATGAGTTTTGGGTTGTTGCACGATAGAAATTATCCAGTACGGCTGCAAATCTGTTGTTCTCCATCATGCATAAGTTGCACATTATTGATAGAGTTGTATGTGCGTGTGGTGTGTGTGTGTGTGTGTGTGTGTGTGTGTGTGTGTGTGTGTGTGTGTGTGCGCGTGCGCGCATGTGTGTGCATGGGTGGGTGGGTGGGTGCGAGAGACAGACAGACAGACAGAATAGACAGAAACAGACAGAGAGCCAGAAACAAGAGATACAGACAGAGACACACAGAGTGAGCGAGCGAGAGAGAGAGAGAGAAAGAGAGAGAGAGAGAGAGTGAAAGAGAGAGATATCGTGCGTTTGTGAGACTGAAAGACAGAGACCGACTCAAGAGACGAAGAACTTTATATCAAAATAATGCCGTTCTAGGTTCTAGGATGTGTGTGTGTGTGTGTGTGTGTGTGTGTGTGTGTGTGTGTGTGTGTGTGTGTGTGTGTGTGTGTGTTGTGTGTGTCTGTGTGTATGTGTGTATGTGTGTCTGGTGTGTCTGTGTGTGTCTGTGTGTGTGTGTATGTGTGTGTGTGTGTGTGTGTGTGTGTGTGTGTGTGTGTGTGTGTGTGTGTGTGTGTGTGTGTGTAATGCGTCTGTCTGCCGGTCGGTCAGTCTTTGATTAGGGCTTCCCTGTGACTCTGTGGTGTGTGTGTGTGTGTGTGTGTGTGTGTGTGTGTGTGTGTGTGTGTGTGTGTGTGTGTGCGTGTGTGTATGTGTCTGTGTGTGTGTGTCTGTGTGTGTCTGTGTGTATGTGCTGGCAAAGAGATGGAGACAGTTGGGGTTAGCGGTGGGTGATCAGAGGAAATCGCTACGCTACCGAATGATTTAGCCAAGCATCTGTAATCCCCTGCTTTGTTATATAATGACCATTATGCAAATCTAGTCCACCCATCCATCTATTCCCGTCTCCTTCCTACTCTCACGTATGATGACTAACCACTTCGCGGACTGACTTTAGGATCAGCGCACTAGCGAGGGGACTAACAGTTGTTGCCTTCACCTCCGAGTCTGCTTCAGTATACGCTCGATACTCTCCGCACTGTTCTTCAGGCTTTGTGGTTCAATTAACCTTCGACTCCTGCACCCTGTCCAGCAGCATCCTGCATTGTCAACCATGCTAGCAAAGCAAAAACTTAACCCTTTGACTCCCTCACCGTATCTACCAGCTTCCTGCAGTAAGCTGAGGGAGTCAAAGGGTTAAGTTTTTACAGGTGGTTGATAGGGTGCAGGAGTCAAAGGGTTAAAATATGCTTGATACACGAAATGGCCTGTAACTGTTTTACCCAGAAGTTTTATCCACCTACTAAAATGAATGAAAAATAAAGAAGGAAACAAGCTAGTCAAGCCATTCTAATAGTTTCCTATTCCGAACAAAATCAAAAGTATCATAATACTCCAGATGTTGTACTTCTCAAGGTCACTGTGACCTTGAAGAAGCTTATGTTGAAATGAAACTTCACGTGTATCAAAAATAATGGTAGACTGTCAGAAAGGCGAAAACAGATTCCTGAGAGTTTGTTGTTCGCACAGCTTCCTGGGAAAATTGCTAATAATTGTTCTGGGCTCTATGAAAAAATGACTGCAGAAGAACTGAAGCAGCAGAGATGTGGCCGTGGTTTTATTTTAAAGACTACTATGTATCAAGTGGACAGACAGAAGAACTAATGAAAGTGTCCTAGATGAACTTGATACCCACGAGAAAACTATTAGCAGACATCAACAAGAGAAGACCAAAATACATTCGCCATGTGTCACGCAGCAAGAAGTCAGACCTCATGACAACCATCTTTCAAAAAAAAAAAAAGAAAGAAAGAAAAACAGTGGCAAAAAGGAAGAAAGGCAGAACTCCAGTCTAATACATCGAGAACATAACAACATCAGTGGCCTAAATATTCAAGAAATTGTTCACAAAAGTCAAACACAGAGCGGCCTGGCAGGAGATCAGATGGTGGTGTCAAAATGTGCAGCGGCCAACACTGAACCTGGTGACGCCGACAGCGGTCTGGTCCGTGTGGTCTTCTTGCCCAGGGCACCTTGCCCGCCAAACTTAAGCATTCGCCACTCCTCAACAGCACAACTTTGATTAAATGTTGATAAAGATCACCCGTCAAGAGCTAAAAAAAAAACATCACACGTATATATATATTCTCTCTCTCTCTTTTCTCTCTCTCACACACACACACACACACACACACACACACGCGCGCGCGCGCGCACGCACACACACACACACACACACACACACACCACACAACACACACACACACACACACACACACACACACACACACACACACACGTCTAGCCCATATGAAATCACCTCCCTTTTGTTTTATTTAGATTTGAAAAAGAAAAATGAAAAGAAGATAAAGGCAGTTCCGTAACTCTCAGAGCACACGAGGATGAAAGGATATGGAGTCTTTTCACGAAACCAATAGTACGACGGCGATACCCATCTCCTCGCCTTCGTTGTTTTATCGTCCCCAACCCCACAAGGGTCAGGAACCTATTCACATCTGGGTGGACAAAGGACGCCGGACTCAGACTCTGTGCTTGTCACCATCTCTACACCAAACAACCGCAACTATAGATATATTACTGTAAACACTGTCTTGCACGTAAGCAATGAGTAATCTGCCCTTTCATGCTGATGTTTGCAGCCCAGCCCAGCCCACCACCAAAGCCGTCTGCCCTTTAGACGATTTAAAAAAACAACAGTTCACCTCCGATCCCAAGGTTTTCCCACTCGATATCAAAACCCATACCTGTAGTACAGTAAATAGCACAACGAAAAAAGAGCATGGCACAAATACAATGGTAACGCTGTTTATATGTATATATATATAACCTGATGGTTGTTATGATGCGAAATGATTCGATTCTGACCACGTCAAACACATACAACTTTCTCTCGAGGTTTCATCTCATCTTAAAAAAAAAAAAAGTTACATTTTCTGAAAATCCATGGCAACCTTGTCACACTGTTTACTTTAACTGCGCACCCACACACCACTCGCTGACAGATAGAGGAAGAAATTATCAAAACGGACAGAAAAGAAACAGTCCATTCGTCACGACTGTAAGGAAACAGTCCACTCGTCACGACTATAAGGAAACAGTCCACTCGTCACGACTGTAAGGAAACAGTCCATTCGTCACTGACTATAGTCCACTCGTCACGACTGTAAGGAAACCGTCCACTCGTCACGACTGTAAGGAAACAGTCCACTCGTCACGACTATAAGGAAACAGTCCATTCGTCACGACTGTAAGGAAACCGTCCATTCTCACGACTGTAAGGAAACAGTCCACTCGTCACGATTGTAAGGAAACAGTCCACTCGTCACGACTGTAAGGAAACAGTCCACTCGTCACGATTGTAAGGAAACAGTCCACTCGTCACGACTGTAAGGAAACAGTCCACTCGTCACGACTGTAAGGAAACAATCCACTCGTCACGACTGTAAGGAAACAGTCCACTCGTCCCGACTGTAAGGAAACAGTCCACTCGTCACGACTTTTTTTTTATCAAGACATCACGGTTCAATTACAAGATGAGTAGATGGGGAATTACGTCTCTTGTTTTCATGTACATCTTGCAAAAAAAAATTAATAATAATAATAAGTAAAACGAAATGTTGGTGTCTGTGAAGTAGAAGTAAAAATTCCTTCGATCCAGGTCTGATAAAAATCCAATGAAAATTCATTAAGCATTTGACTCCCGCATCCTATCCACAGAGCGTATGCGTGTGTGTGCGCGCGCGTGTCCGTGCGTGTTTATGTAAATCATTACGCATTTGATTTCGCATTCATTCATCCAATTTTCTTTCCAGGTATTTTTGTGAACCAAACGACGAAAAGGTTTGAAATGACGTTGAACTCTGCATGCACAATTATTACAGACTGATGATGCCTCTTAATGCAAACATATCACAAATCCCCTGTCACAAAACAAGGACAGGCCGGGGGGGGGGGGGGGGGATGGGGCAGAAGTTAATTTGGAATCAGACCAAATTTCGAACAAACAAGTTCAACGACCCAGCTGAACACAAACCCCATTTGAGTACTGTCAAAACAAACGTCGAAATCAAACAACCGCCACACACGTTCTCCCAGCCCACTGAACTTCGGGGGGGGGGGGGGGGGGGGGGGGGGGGGGGGGGGGGGGAGAAAGAAAGAGAGAGAGGGGGGGAGGGAGGACGATAATCCTGACACCCATACAGATAGTAAATAAATCAGATAATACCACTGTTGATTGCAAATAGCTGCAAAATATATACATGATATTGTACGACGTTTTCATTCTTTAATGACCAAACGTATTTCAAATTAAACTACATTCTCGTTCTAACATGTACGTCTTCTTGTTTCATTTATATTTATCATAGGCTTCAAATTGAATTTACATGTACACACATTTCATAAGGACAGACTCAATCAATCTAAGTCTGCGACATTCACCCTTTGACTTCTGCACCCAGTCCATCAGCATCCTGCATCGTCAACCATTGCTAACAACACAAACACTTAACCCTTCCACTCCCTCACCCCATCCACTAATTTCCAGCAGGAAGCTGGTGAATAGGGTCAGGGAGTCAAAGGGTTAAGTTTTTGCGGTTGGTGGATAGGGTGCGGGAGTCAAAAGGTTTTAAACTGGATTTAACAGTAAGATTAAACAAAGCCGGATATATTCTAGACTATTTTTGTCGGGTAAAGGATACTCTGACGTCTCTCAAGTTAACACTGTTGACCGGCAGCTTGGCCGCTGGCTTTATGGTATCACACATGACCTGACGACAGCAGGAAAATCCCGATGAACACTTCGAAAAACGGCAAACCTGGGAACCTTTTAGGCGGGAGACCTAACTAAAAAGCAAAATATCCTCTGTGTGGAGCATCAAATCTGGCCGTTTTTGCGATCGGACGAGCATCCCCTGTGGCTGCGGTAAAGCAACGTAGGGAAAAGTTGAGGTCTCTGCCGCCTCATTCTCCTACGACCCCAGGGTTATGGAACTATCTAGGTAAGACCTCAGGACCTGACCAAGCTCATGGGTTTATGTGCAGGCTTAAAGTTTGTGCCATGATTATTCTGGATCTTCTCCATCACATGGCACTGTGACGTTAGTGCATATGGAATTCATTCCGAGCACGGAGACGTTATCTTGAGAAATCGAAACTGAAACTAAAACTGAAACTGAGACTATACTAAAGGGGAGATAAGCTGGCAGTATGCGAGCTGGCGGCTGGGTGGGTTGCCCAATTAAGAGACAAAGGCCCAAACCAAGGCAAAGGAGAGCTCTTTCCTTTTGTCTTAGCCCCGTAGCTTAGCTGAACCTGGCTGGTGCGCGTTGTGTGGCTGTGTCCAGGGGTTTGTCATCCCCCGCCCCCACCTTATCATTCGGCTTGTGGAAAAAGTAACTAATGACCGAGTCCGAACAGGTCATGCAGCGCATGGACAGCCTTCCTTTTCTTGGCGAAACTGCTGTCATGTGGCGTCGGGAGCTGGGGGAGACGATTGTCTGGTCAGTGGTCAGGTATTGTTGCTCTAGGTGCCGTCCAGCATGTTCGGGGGTTTCCTGTTACTTGTAAAGTACGGTTAAACAAAGCAGGACATATTCCGGACTATTTTTGTTGGGTAACTTATACTCTGACATCTTTATCTTTTAGGTACGAGAGAGGGAGAGAGAGAGAGAGAGAGAGAGAGAGAGGAGACAGATAATAGTTACGATAAGAAGAAGAGAAGAAGAAGAGAGAAGAATATGATGATGATGATGATGATGATGATGATGATGATGATGATGATGATGATGACATGATGACGACGACGAACATTTATGGCGCTTATTTTCAGAAAATGCCATAAGCGCTTAAAATAACAAAGACACGTATAGACACACACACCACACACACCACACACACACACACACACACACACACACACACACACACACACACACACACACACACACACACACAAATGCACGAGCCAAATAACACCAAATCCATACATTCAGCAAATTATGCAATTATCACTCACACACACACACACACACACACACACACACACACACACACACACACACACACACACACACACACACACTAACACTAACACACTAACACAAACACACAGAGAAAGAGAGAGACAGAGACAGACAGACAGACGGAGAGAGACAAAGATGGCCTGGACGGAGGGAGCCAGAGAGAGATGGCAGTGAAGTGACCCAACTGCACTCTGACGCTGATGGTAACCAAGAGGTCGCTAAGACGCAGACAACGGTTGCCTTGGTTACTGGGAAGTTTTGTGGATATTTCCTGTTGTCTGTCTCCTCCGATGGCTTCTCATCCTCCCACACACCCCGACTGTCGGAAATAGCACAGGGCATCTCTCTCTCTCTCTCTCTCTCTCTCTCTCTCTCTCTCTCTCTCTCTCTCTCTCTCTCTCTCTCTTCTCTCTCTTCTTCTCTCTCTTTCTCTCTCTTTCTCTCTCTCTCCCCCCCCCCGTACTTTCTTTCTGTACAGTGTGTTAAGAGATACAACATCATGATGCAGTACACAAGTTACAATTTTATTTTATATGTGTGCACAGACATATAGATAGATAGATAAGTGATAGACAGACAGATAGACAGATAGACAGGACCGACAGACAGATAGGTAGGTAGTAGGTAGGATAAGAGATAGTGTAGATAGATAGATAGATAGATAGATAGACAGAGACAGACAGACAGATTCAGATGTGTGTGTGTGTTATATATATATATATATTTGTGTTATTGTGGTGTGTGTGTGTGTGTGTGTGTGTGTGGGGTGTGTGTGTGTGTGTGTCGCGCGCGCGCGCGCGCGCGTGTGTGTGTGTCTGTGTTTTGTTGTTGTTGTTGTTGTTGTCGTTTATTTTTAGTTTCCCCATGATCACCAGGACAGGGTCGTCAACACCAGGGACATATGTTTAGACTGTGTGCACTGAGAAGTATTGTGCACGTTTTGAGATGGATGTAACCCCGATATGGTTCTGCAGGCGGCAGGTCATTTAAACAAAAATAACAATAACCTCCCTAGCAATGGAAGCCAATTTTCGAGTGTATGACTGTAGGAGGTCAAAAACGTCACAAACCTAATCTATGCCGATGATACTGCGCAATTAGCAAACAATATTACCAGTATGACATGAATTCTATACAGGGTGGATGTAGCGGGCAAAAAGACCGGCCTAAACTTGAACGCCAAGAAAACAAAAATATTACATGTTAAAGGGAAGACACTTAAAACAATCACGACATCTTAATTAATAAAGTTCCTTTAGAAAATGTTAAGTACTTTAAATATATATATGGTTCTGTTAACACTGATGATGGAACCTGCTCTAGCGACATAAGAAGTGGAATGGCAAAGCCAAAAATTGGTCCACCTCAACAATATCTGGAAAGACAGAGGCATACCAAATGACCTGAGAACTAAACTTTTAAAATGCCTGATCTGGTCAATCATGATAGATCTATGGCTGTGAAACCCGGACTCTCAGAAAAAAAACTGATTGCAAAAGAATTGAGGCAGCTGAGATGTGGTTTTATCGGAGACTAGTCCGTCTCAAATGCGCAGATAGAAGAACCAACGAAAGCGTCATGGAAAAACTTGATACCACCAGAAAATTACTAGCAAACATCAACAAGAGAAGACTAAAATACATTGGCCATGCGTCAGTAGCAAGAAAACGGGCTTCATTACAACCATTTTTCGAGAAAAAAAAAAAACGAGGGAAAATGGAAGGTAGGCAGACCTCCAATCTCATACATCGAGAACATAACCAACATCAGTGGAAAAACATTCAAGAAGTTGTCCACAAAAGTCAAGACAGAGCCATCTGGAGGCGCACAGTAGTGTCACAGAGTGCAGCGGCCAACACTGAACCCGGTGACGCCGACAGGTGAGACAGATGAGGTGACTGTTCTTTATCCCTCCTTAAAGACAGCCATACTCCCTCCGTCTTTGGGGAGCTAGGGAGAGAATTTGGCAGAAATGCAGGTAAATGATCAGGAAAGCAGAAAAAAAAAGTCTTGCAAGAATGAGGGAATATGACAGGAAAGAGAATCCCTACCAACCTTACAGGAAAGACAATCCCAACAACCTACAGGAAAACAATCCCTAACAACCTACAGGAAAGACAATCCCTAACAACCTACAGGAAAGACAATCCCTAACAACCTACAGGAAAGAAATCCCTAACAACCTACAGGAAAGAGAATCCCTAACAACCTACAGGAAAGAGAATCCCTAACAACCTACAGGAAGAGAATCCCTAACAACCTACAGGAAAGACAATCCCTAACAACCTACAGGGAAGAGAATCCCTAACAACCTACAGGGAAGACAATCCCTAACAACTTATAGGGAAGAGAATCCCTAACAACCTACAGGAAAGAGAATCCCCTAACAACCTACAGGAAAGAGAATCCAACCTACAAGAAACAGAATCTCTAAAAACCAACAGGAAAGAGAATCCCTAAAAACCTACAGGAAAGATAATCCCTAACAACCAACAGGACAGACAATCCCTAACAACCAGCAGGAAAGACAATCCCCAACAACCTACAGGAAAGAGAATCCCCAACAACCTACAGCAAAGAGAATCCCTAACAACCGACAAGAAAGAGAATCCCTAACATTAACAACCTTCAGGAAAGATAATCCCTAACAACTTACAGGAAAGATAATCCCTAACAACCTACAAGAAAGACAATCCCAACAACCTACAGGAAAGACAATCCCTAACAACCTACAGGAAAGACAATCCCTAACAACCTACAGGAAAGACAATCCCCAACAACCTACAGGAAAGACAATCCCTAAAACCTACAGGAAAGACAATCCCTAAACAACCTACAGGAAAGACAATCCCTAACAACCTACAGGAAAGACAATCCCCAACAACCTACAGGAAAGACAATCCCCAACAACCTACAGGAAAGACAATCCCTAACAACCTACAGGAAAGACAATCCCTAACAACCTACAGGAAAGACAATCCCTAACAACCTACAGGAAAGACAATCCCTAACAACCTACAGGAAAGACAATCCCTAACAACCTACAGGAAAGACAATCCCTAACAACCTACAGGAAAGACAATCCCTAACAACCTACAGGAAAGACAATCCCTAACAACCTACAGGAAAGACAATCCCTAACAACCTACAGGAAAGACAATCCCTAACAACCTACGGAAAGACAATCCCAACAACCTACAGGAAAGACAATCCCTAACAACCTACAGGAAAGACAATCCCAACAACCTACAGGAAGACAAATCCCTAACAACCTACAGGAAAGACAATCCCTAACAACCTACAGAAACAAATCCCTAACAACCTACAGAAAGACAATCCCTAAAAACCTACAGGAAAACAATCCCTAAAAACCTACAGAAACAGATCCTAAAACTACAGAACAAATCCCTAACAACCTACAGAAACAGAATCCCTAAAACCAACAGAAAGAGAATCCCTAACAACCTACAACGAAACAGAATCCCTAAAAACCTACAAGAAACAGAATCCCTAAAAACCTACAAGAAACAGAATCCCTAAAAACCTACAAGAACAGAATCCATAAAAACCTACAAGAAACAGAATCCCTAACAACCAACAGGAAAGAGAATCCCTAACAACCTAAAGAAACAGAATCCCTAAAAACCACAGGAAAGATAATCCCTAAGAACCAACAGGAAAGACAATCCCTTACAACCAACAGGAAAGACAATCCCAAACAACCAACAGGAAAGACAATCCCCAACAACTACAGGAAAGAATCCCTAACAACCTACAAGAAACAATCCCTAAAAACCAACAGGAAAGAGAATCCCTAAAAAAAAAAAACAGGAAAGAGAATCCCGAACAACCTAAAAGGACACTACAAAGCGCCTGTGGTTTCAAAACGGGAGGAAATCCTACTTTCTTTCATCCTCATTACCCCACTATGGGGACACAAGAAATAAAAATAAGTATCAGGAACCACTATCACAAACGACACAGGAGAGCAAAACAAAATCAGAAATCCAACAAGATTTTCTTTCATTCTCTCAAACTCCATTTCTGTGCCAAGAACTTTAAATAGTTTCTTGCTGCTGCTGCTGTTTTTGCTTCTCCCCCCCCCCCCCCCCCTTTTTTTTTTTTGTTGTTTTTGTTTTGGTTTTGGTTTAGTACGTCTGAACTGACAGGCGTTCGCAATGCTTAGAAGGTAGGTCTATCCCCCTCATCCATCCCACCCCCCATCCCCATCCACCACAAGAATGTTTACTTCGTCTGAACTGAAACTGGAACGTGCAATTTCAAACGATGAAGGAAAACCGGTTCTCTTCCTCCTTAATGCTAACAGCACGTTTTGAGTGGCTGGCTCATGGTTCACACATGCTATGTTTTCTTTCTTATATTCATTTATAAAGAAATAAAAATAAAATAAAATGTTATGTGGTCTTTTATCTAAATTTAATATATGTACAACACATTCACCCGTGTCTACAATTTGGCGGCCTTAATGCAGAACCTCTCTCTTCTCTCTCTCTCTTCTCTCTCTCTCCCTTCTCTCCTCCCCCCCCCCCCCCCCCCACACACACAAACGGGCGGGTGGATCCGTGAACGCGTGCATAAGACAAACTGTTCGTTTCATTTTTCGTTGTTCCCCTACAACACACACACACCACCAAAACACACCACCGCACGCAGCCGCCGCCGCGCGCGCACACACACACACAAACACAAACAGAAACACACACACATACAGGCGATGGGTTCGTGAACGCGCGCATAAGACATGCTGTTTGTTTCATTTTTCCCCTAACACACACACACACACACACACACACACACACACACACACACACACACACACACACACACACACACACACACACACACACACAACATATGTCTGCACTTACCCATCCTACCACAATTTTATAAAATGGAAAGTACAGAAAAAAGCACAGATAGACACTACTGCTATGCCATGTCAATAATCTCCATTTTCCAGATGCTTAAAGACGCTATGAAACTCGGTCTTAATCCAAATTTGTACTCTTCTACTACGTACCAAAGTTTGATTAAAGTATGATTTACATCCGTCACTGAAGAGCAGTGACGCAATTAACTAGTGACACCCGGTCAAACTTTTACTTGCGATATGCTTTTGGACCAAACCTTTGACAAAGTTCTGGTAAATACTTACACTAATACAAGTATTCATAAACAGCTGGAAAAATCCTGGAAAGAAAGAGACCAGCAAAACAGGGAGGGAGAGAGGGAGGGGTGGGTAAAGTGTTTTCGCATAATTTATAATTTCGCATTCTGCATAAGAGGTACAACATAGAATAAACGACCTGACGAAAATGAAAAAAAATTTTAATTTTAAATAAAAAAAAAGAAGGAAAGAAAAGTTACTACACCAAAGAACGAAAGACGCACCGTGGAGCACGGCCAAAAAAAAAACCAAAAAAAAAAGAGAGAAAAAGCAGAGGGGAAGAAAAATCCGGAACGAAGCGAAGGATTTTTTTTTTTAACTAAAGCGATCTTCCAGAGTAAAAACAGTGCCCTTGATACTTCCACTATCGTACGCAGCAAACAGTGTACCAAATCCCTAGTCTTCTGAATGGCTGTAGCGAGCAGCTGACGTCAACTCCAGCCAATTGGAAAAGGTTATCGCATTGGCACACCACACCACTCGTTGTTAGCATCGAGCTTTAACGGACAAAACAGCCCGAGAAGTCACTGACCTCCAGTTCGAGATGATTACGTGGGGGGACGGAAAGGGGGGGAGAGAGAGAGAGAGAGAGCAACGTGGGCGAACCTGAAGTCGATAAGATGAAAAGGTGCATGTGCGTAGACGAGAGATACAAGGGGGTAGTGGTGGTGGTAGTAGTGAAAGGAGAATACTGCGAGGTGGCCGGCCACGAACTACTCTGCTGGAGAAGGCAACGAACCCATGTCTCATGGAAATAACACTCGAATCGATTCTTTTGTAAGCTGATTTCTTTTACACAGACACAGACACACACACACGCACACACACACACATATACATATATATATATGTGTTTTGTTGTGTGTGTGTGTGTGTGTGTGTGTGTGTGTGTGTGTGTGTGTGTGTGTGTGTGTGTGTGTATATGCAATGATATCATAGTGTCAATGACGTTACCAGCAACTTAACCCCTCTCCCTTTTCTCCTTCCCTGAAATCCTTGATTTAGGCGAAACAGAGAAAATTAGTCATGTTTCCTTTGTAATTATGTGTGATTATGTTTACACATATAAATGAACACACACACACACACACACACACACACACACACACACACACACACACACACACACACACACACACACACACACACCACCACGCTCGCTCGCGGCGCGCGCTTTGTGTGTGTGTGTGCGCGCGCGCGCGTGTGTGTGTGTTTTTTGTACACATTCATGTGTGTATGCAGGCAGGTTAGGATTATTGTTATTTCTGATTAAAGCCCACCCAACTGCGTACAGCCATATCAGGGCTATCTACAGCCGTTTCAAAATATACGCAAAACTTCAAACAAGAAAAAAAAAAGGGAAAGGAAAATTAAGTACACATATCAATGCATCTGCGCACATCATCTAAGGATGTGCCCCTGGCGTTCACCACTCCGTCCAATTTATAGCACAGGGGATTTAAAAACATACCTGAATACAAATTCAAACATATTTAAGGACACTAAAAATATATAAAACGGGCCTAAATTACCTAAACTTGCTTCCAATTATCTCATTTCCCTAGAGCCAAATATACACTTAATACATGTACCCTGTAATCAATCGTAAGAGAATCAAGACTTTGTTGAAGACATACAGGTGAATGGACCAGCAAGGCAGAAATTGGTTGGAAGAAATGACAGAAAGCAAAGGAACAAAGCAGAAACAAAGAGCTTGACAGAAAAAAAGGAAATTTCAAGCACAGAATTTCTAGAAGGCGGGGATACCAATTATACTGAAAGAGCCCCCGCCATCCCTAGGGGGGGGGGGGGGGGGGGGCAGCGGTAGGTATGCATACGTATAAACAAACAACTCTAACAACAAAACTTGTTCCAGCTTACATTTAAATGCTTGCTTGTGGCAGGATTGGCCATTGTCGTGTTTTTACATGCTGATATCCCCTTGGTGCATCAACTTTTATCTGAATCCATTCACAAGGCATACATTTTTGGCATCTGTCTTCTCATAACTAATCTAAGAAAAATACTTATGTTTTGCAACTTTCTTTTCTGAACAGTTGTTGTTATCTAAAGCCCAGCGGCTGCGTAGAGCCATATCAGGGCTATAACCCCTTCAAAACATACAAACATTCAACAGAAAAAAAAGGAAAAGAAAATCAAGAACACATATCAATGCATTCGCACACATAATCTTAGTACATGCCCCTGGTGCTGACCACTCCGTCCAATTTGTCACACAGAGGATTGAAAAAACACACCTGAATACAAATTTAAGAACACCAAAACATTATATAGAAAACGGGCGTAAATTACCCAAAAAAAAATGCTTCTGCGTATCTCACCTCCCTGGAGCCAAAAATGCACTCAATACATGTACCCTATCATCAATCCTAAGAAACAGTACATAAGACTTTATCAAACACATACAGATGAGTGGACCAGCAAGGCAGAAAATGAAAGGAAGAAATGACAGAAAGCAAACGAACAAGACAGAAACAAAGAGAGTGACAGAAAAGAGGAAATTCCTAGCACAGAACTTCCAGAAGGTGAGGATACTACTATTTATATTGAAGAGCCCCCGGCATTCCCATGGGGGATTCTGAACAATTCAACATTGGAAAAAACCCTGAAGTTTTCCAACTTTTGTTTCTAAACAGTTCACCATTGGAAACCTTTTTTCTTCTTTTTTTCTATTTCTATTTATTCATTCATTTCTTTCTTAATTTATTTATTTATTTCAAATTGGTTCAGCTGTGCTGGGTTGGCTCTTTTTATCATTTCACCAACAGACAACATTGCAGTGCCTCTTCAAGAGAAACGTAAGCACATAAACACATGTCGAGGCCAGACACACAAACCCCCAAATGTTTCCTTCAAAATTTGACTTTTCTGCAGACTCATGGATAAGTCTCCTTTGCGGGGGGTGAGGAGGTGGGGCCACCACGACAGTCGTAGGGAACATTCAGTTCCAAACGAAATCTAATATTCCCTGTTGGCTGTCGTGAAAAGTGTTCACATCTATTTAAACTCCCTCCTATATAACTTGATACCGCTTTATAATCTCCCCTTTTTTTCAAAGGGAGATTAATTCATATCAGCTGGAGGGCAAGGGGTGTCTGTCTGTTCGTCCATCTGTCTGTCTGTGACAAAAATGTGCACACACACTTTTCTCAACTGTTTATTGGTAGAGCTTTCCCAAACTTCAAGCAGTTTCAAAACATCTTCAATATCCGGCTCAAATACGTACACGCCTTAAGGAACAAGCAAAATGAACAATTTTCAAAACTCGATAGGGAAACGGAGAAAAGAGGAAATGTATATATCAAAACGATGAAAGAAAACCAAGACGGACAAGCAAGTTGTGATCAAGCCATTCTAACAATTATTTTATATATGTGTATGTATATATATATATATATATATATTATATATAATATATATGTGTGTGTGTATATATATATATATATATATATATATATATATATTATATAATATACAACACACAGGGGATGCAAATAGTAGGTATACAGTAAGTATCACATCATTATTATAATGCATAATCCGATCCCATTAGGGATGTGTGATACGACGCAAGCAGTTGATATCTGAAGTGATTAAGCTGTGCATTTTATTAATGATAATTTCGCATATCATTTGTTGTGTAATAAAGCAATGAGTATTGTACGAGTTTTCTTTTTCATTAACTGTATACCTATCTTTGCTACACACACACACACACACTACATACTTTTATTTATATATCACAACGTAACCACTCACACCACCACCCACACCACACCCACACAACACAATAACACACACACACACTTTTGTTGCTTGTTTGTTTGGTTGGTTTCTCCCCAGAAAATCCAGATTTTGTATTTCTCAAGGTCACCGTGACTTTGAAGAAGCGTCAGATGCAACGCAACTTGACGTGAAGCGAGGACAATAGTAGCCTAGATTGCCACTACATTGAAAAACAAATTTAAGTATGGTCACAATATCCTGAAAAAAATGTGCTGTTCACACATTATCCTCAGGGCACTTTTTTAAGGCGGGGATGGGGGGATGTATAATCATGACCTCAGCGCCTTGACTTCCAAATTTATGCATTCCCGACAGCTAAGCAGTCCTCAACTTTGACCCAAATCTGGTACAGATTCATCAAGAAACAGTTGAGAAAATTACACTACACGTTTCGTCACACACACACACACACACTCACCACACACACACACACACACATACACACACACACACACACACATACACACCACACACACACCACACACACACACACACACACAACACACACACACACACACACACTACACACACACCACCTCACTCACTCACTCACTCACACCACAACCCTCTCTATCTATCTACCTACCTACCTATCTCTCCGGTCGATAAAAAATCTCCCCATAAAAAGAAAAATGGAAGGAAGGGGATAAAACGGTGGACTGAATGGGAAAAAAGGTACTTCACTGTTCGAGAATTCAAAACCTGGACTTCTTATGTTATAGTATCTGGTTACTTGTCTTTCCACCTCGCATGGGACACTGGGACACGTAATAGACGTAAGCACCCCTTCGGAAAGATCTGCTTTTATTTTGAGGTCCTATCCTTCTTTAACCCTTGACTCTCGCACCCTGTTCACCAGCATCCTGAATTACCAGCTATGCTAGCAAAGCAAAAATTCAACCCTTCCATTCCCTCACCCTATCCACCAGCTTACTGCAGAAAGCCGGTGGACAGGATGAGGGAATCGAAGGGTTAATTTTTTTGCAGTTGGTGGATATGGTGAGGGAGTCAAAGGGTTAATATTTAAATGCGCAGCAAGTTCGCTCGATTCACCTTCGAACTTGTTTATAAAGAATGTACCGGTATTCTAATCGAATATTCTGTGTGTGCTCGTGATTGTATATTTTCAAAGCAACATATGTTTTGTGGTTAGTTTCTTCGATGACAGCCGAATGGGTGGACATTATTTGCTGTAAGAATGTCTGCCTCTGTCACTTGGCCTTTTGTGAAGCGATTAGCGCTTTTGCGATGGAGATGCTTTAAAAGCAACCTCACTGTTATTTTTATTATCTCTGTTTTTGTGTCTCTGATCTGGTCGTCTCCTTTAACTGGCCGAAC
>JAPXFY010000018.1:34699315-34721815 GCA_030674185.1 Monoplex corrugatus | reverse complement strand
TGGGTTCTCAGTTTCACAGGTCCATATTCTTCTCTCTCTCTCTCATCTCTCTCTCTCTCTCTCTCTCTCATTTCAATACATTGCCAGCACATATTTACCTCAGAGACAGCCAGTCAGAAAACTGCATGGCGGATTTGACAGTAGTGCGTATGAAATTGTCTGAGTGTGGTAGATGAATCCCTCTAAAATTTCAACTCTCTCACCATATCCACTAGCTTCATATCGTTCATTCCTCACACTATCCACCAGCTTCCTGCTGGACTATAACGGCTGTCTCATCATCATTATCATCTTCTTCATCATCATCATGTGTCCTGCCGCATGGCGTTGACGATCATGGCCCTCCACATGCATCTGTCCCTTGTCGCTGCAAGTATATCTTTCATCCTCTCTGTCCTCAGCCACCCTGCAAGTCCGTCCAATATTTGCATGTCCGTCCAACAGGACTGTCCAATGACAAGAAATGGATGCGGTGAGGAAAGGAAAGCACGAAGAAAACGAAAGGAAGAGGGAGCGAATCTAGAAAGCATTCGTGGAAACCTTGTGGATAGGGTGAGGAAGTGAAAGGGTTAATATTTGTAGACATCGATTCTGAAACGAGCACAACGACAAAAAAAAAAAGAAGAAAAAAACATGTGACATCAAGCCACAACCAAGCATAGTAACGCGTATCAAGAAAATATTCAACAAATGCAGCTGAAACCGCAGGCCTCTATGACAACACGTGAAGCTTTTTTGTTTTGTGGGGGTTTTTTTTCCCTTGTTTTGTTTTACGTTTTTTGTTTTGTTTTGTTTTGTTTGAATTTTTATTTGTTGACTGACTGGAATCATCAACATGCCAACTGTCAACTCGTACAGTGTAACACTGTCATCACGTACAGTGTAACACTGTCATCACATACAGTGTAACACTGTCACCACGTACAGTGTAACACCAACTGTCAACTCGTATAGTGTAACACTGTCATCACGTACAGTGTAACACTGTCATCACGTACAGTGTAACACTGACTGTCAACTCGTATAGTGTAACACTTGTCATCACGTACAGTGTAACACCAACTGTCAACACGTACAGTGTAACACCGTCATCACGTACAATGTAACACCAACTGTCCTCACGTACAGTGTAACACCGACTGTCATCACGTACAGTGTAACACCAACTGTCATCACGTACAGCGTAAAACCAACTGTCACCATGTACAATGTAACACCGACTGTCATCACGTACAGTGTAACACCAACTGTCATCACGTACAGTGTAAAACCAACTGTCACCATGTACAATGTAACACCGACTGTCATCACGTACAGTGTAACACCAACTGTCATCACGTACAGTGTAAAACAACTGTCACCATGTACAATGTAACACCGACTGTCATCACGTACAGTGTAACACCAACTGTCATCACGTACAGTGTAAAACTAACTGTCACCATGTACAATGTAACACCGACTGTCATACATACAGTGTAACACCAACTGTCATCACGTACAGTGTAAAACCAACTGTCACCATGTACAATGTAACACCGACTGTCATCACGTCAGTGTAACACCAACTGTCATCACGTACAGTGTAAAACCAACTGTCATCACGTACAGTGTAACACCAACTGTCATCACGTACAGTGTAAAACCAACTGTCACCATGTACAATGTAACACCGACTGTCATCACGTACAGTGTAACACCAACTGTCATCACGTACAGTGTAACATCAAATGTCAACTCGTACAGTGTAACACTGTCATCACGTACAATGTAACACGAACTGTCATCACGCACAGTGTAACACCAACTGTCAACTCGTACAGTGTAACACTGTCATCACGTACAATGTAACACCAACTGTCATCACGCACAGTGTAACACCAACTGTCATCATGTACAGTGTAACACCAACTGTCACCACGTACAGTGTAACACTGTCATCACGTACAATGTAACAACAACTGTCATCACGTACAGTGTAACACCAACTGTCACCACGTACAGTGTAACACCAACTGTCAATTCTCACAGTGTAACACTGACGGTCATCACATACAGCATAACACTACAGAGTAACACCAACTGTCATCTAGTGTAACACTACAGTGTAACACTGACTGTACAACTTGTTCAATACTAATGCTTGACAAAGAGTGCATTCACCTTCTGCTCTGTGTTCAAAGTTAGTTGAACTGCATCAAGATGTATTGATCACTGTTGTCATCACACTTTCACTGATTATGTTTTGTTAATTTATTCGTATCATCATCACAATCATCAGGATTATCATTATCATCAACAACATCAACATCATCATCGTCGTAATTATTATTATTAATGTCGTCATCATCATCAATCATTGTCAGTATCATTATCATCATCATAAACATTATTCTTTTTGTTATCATCATTATTATTATTACCATTATCATCACTATCATTACAATTATCATTGTCATTCGTAGTAGTAGTAGTACTAGCAGTAGCAGTAGTAACATATTACTATTATTATTGCTAATACCACTATCATAGTTGTCATTGTTGTTACCAGTATTTCTACTCTTCTTACTATATTGTGAATGTTGTTGTTTATTTCTGTACAATTTTACTATTATTATCTACTAGGAGACAGACACAAGAAGAACATTAATAAAGAAGATTAAGAAAAGACAAGCAACATTTATATGACATTTTATGAGGCAAGAGAAATTAGAGCATCTAGTCACAACAGGAAAGCTGGAGAGAAAGACAGCACCTGGGAGAAAATGCTGGACGGGCTTGCAGATGGCCGAAGAGACAAAGACGGTGGGAGATATGTACTTGCAGCGACAAGGGATAGATTCATATAGAGGGCCATGATCGCCATAAACGCCATGCAGCAGGGCACATGATGATGATGAGTATTATTTTACTCTGTAATGAAACCACCTGTTCATAAATTCAACCCCCTCCCCTATGCACTGCAATAAACAGAATACAATCCTTTTGTACATTAATCATGAAGCAACCAAACGAACCCTTTGTACACTTTTGTTTCTTTGTTTTTAATGAAGCGCTGCCACGTATTAAGTCTCATGGGCATCAGCAATGAAACGAAAGCATTCTTACCTCCATGACAAGCATACAAACACCTACAACAATGAATAACAATTCCATTTTGTTATTTGTTATTTTTGCTTAAAGCCCAGCTAGTCCAGCTCTACATCAGGCCATGATAAACATGGTCAAAACATACACAATAATTCAACAGGGAAAAAAAGGAGATGAAAATTAAGTCCACACATCAATGCATTCACCACACATAACTTAAGGAGATGCTCCTGGCGCTGACTACTCCATCCAATTTATCACACAGGGGATTTAAAAAAGAAAAACACCTGAATACAAATTTAAACATAACTAAGGACACTTAAACATATTTAAACGGGCCAAAATTCCCAAAAATTGTTTCCACACATCACATTTCCCCATAACAATTCCATGACATACATACAAATCTGTATAATGTATAATAATAAACCATATAGACATGCATACAGACCCTATATTGATTAACGTAAGTAAACCATATCTTCACGACATGCATACAGATCCCAAGGATGAAAAACAATGTTCTGTAAACCATATTTCCATGACAAGCATACAGATCCCTAGGATGAATAACAATGTTCAATAAACTATATCTCCTCATGACATACAATGATACATGCAGACCCCGATATGAATAACAACAATAAACCATATCTCCATGATACATACACAGATCCCTAAAATAAATAACAATAAACTGTATCACCATGACACATACAGATCCCTACAACAAATGACAATAAACTGTTATCTCCATGACAAGCATACAGATCCCTACAATACATAACAATAAACCATATCTCCACGACAAGCATACAAATCCCTACAATAAATACCAACAATAAATCACTGCTGGTTAATGCTTTCCCTTTGATCACAAGGCAACTACAACCACACATAACACTATGCATTAACCACCACAAACACCATCACCAATAACCACCACAAACACCATCACCAATAACCACCACAATATACCATCACCATTAACCACCACAAACACCATCACCAATAACCACCACAAACACCATCACCAATAACCACCACATATACCATCACCATTAACCACCACAAACACCATCACCAATAACCACCACAAACACCATCACCAATAACCACCACAAATACCATCACCAATAACCACCACAAACACCATACCACACAAATAAACCATACCACACAAATACCATCCAATACCACCACAATACACCATCACATAACCACACACATACAATAACCACCACAAATACCATCACCAATAACCACCACAAACACCATCACCAATAACCACCACAAATACCATCACCAATAACCACCCCACAACACCATCACCAATAACCACCTACAAATACCATACCAATAACCACACAATACCTACCAATAACCACAAATACCATGACCAATAACCACCACAAAACCATCACCAATAACCACCACAAATACCATCACCAATAACCACCACAAATACCATGACCAATAACCACCACAATACCATGACCAATAACCACCACAAATACCATCACCAATAACCACCACAAACACCATCACCAATAACCACCACAAATACCATCGACCAATAACCACCACAAATACCATCACCAATAACCACACAAACACCATGATCAATAACCACCACAATACCATCACCAATAACCACAACAAACACCATCACCACTAACCACCACAAATACCATACCAATAACCACCACAAAACCATCACCAATAACCACCACAAACACCATCACCAATAACCACCACAAATACAGTCACCATTAACCACCACAACACCATCACCAATAACACCACAAATACCATCACCAATAACCACCACAAATACCATCACCAATAACCACCACAAACACCATCACCAATAACCACCACAAATACCATCACCAATAACCACCACAAACACCATCACCAATAACCACCACAAACACCATCACCAATAACCACCACAAATACCATCACCAATAACCACCACAAACACCATCACCAATAACCATCACAAATCCCATCACCATTAACCACCACAAAACCATCACCAATAACCACCACAAACACCATCACCAATAACCATCACAAATACAGTCACCATTAACCACCACCATCACCAATAACCACCACAAATACCATCACCATTAACCACCACAAATACCCACCACCGTTATCACCACCACAATATTTTGTTAGTGCATAAGGAATTCATTCCAAGCGCGAAGAGGTCCTCTTGAGAAACTGAAACTGAAAATACCCACCACCATTATCAACACTGTATACAAACATCATTAACCACAACATATATCACCACACACACACACACACACACACACACACACACACACACACACACACACACACACACACACACACACACACACACACACACACACACACACAGGCCAACACACACCACACACACACACACACACACACACCACACACACACCACCATCTCCTGCAGTCACAAACAAAACCACAAACAACAAGCCAAAGAAGAACAGACGGAGCAAAATGAAAAAGAAAAAAAAAGGGGGTAAAAAGGAAAAAATAGGCAGCATGGAAACTGGCATGCCTTTACCACACCCACTGAATGACGAAAGTAACAAAAGTACACCACCATAGGGCCGCTGACGCAGAACGGGCATTGCTCCAACGGTCAATGAACTCAGCCTGCCACAGCCTGCCGTTCAAAGCGTTGGCGGTAGAGTAAAATCAACAACAACATGAGAGACAGACAGACAGACACAGAGAGAGAGACAGTTAGAGAGAGAGAGAGAGGAGAGAGTTCAGTTCAGTTTTAGTTCACAATGCTTATAGCCCAAGCTGACTACTAGAGCCATATCAGGGCTAACACCACATGAGAGAGAAAGAGAGAAAGCGACAGACAGACAGACAGAGACAAAGACAGACAGTGAGACAGACAGATGGGCAGTTAAGGAAATGGGGAAAATGGAGGAGAAGAGACAAGAAGACAGACAGACAGACAGGCAAAGACAGAGAGAGCACACACAGAGATGGGGGATCAGAGATCAAGAGTCAGACGGTGTGAGAGAGCTCTGAGAAATAAAGAGATGGTGAATTAAGGGTGTGGAGATAGGTGGAGAGGGGAGAGAGAGAGTGGGCAGATGGAACTTTAACACAAAAGAAAAAAATAACCAGTACCATCACGAAAGCAAAACACAATCCAACCCACAGTGAGACAGAGAGTGGAGGAGGAATAGTAAAGGGAGGGGGATGGGGGAGGTTGGCAGGTGGAGAGAGAAAGAAAGAAAACATGTATTGAGGTAACCTGAATCTGTTTTTTGTTGTTGTTGTTGTTGTTATTGTTGTTGTTGTTGTTTCAAACATCCATTCATACAGACAAAGACTAAGAAAGAAACAGAGAGAGAGAGAGAGAGAGATAGAGAAACAGAGAGAAGGAGAAACTGAGACAGAGAGAGACACAGAGAGAGGGGGAGAGAGAGAGAGAAAAACAGAGTAAAACATTTACATTTACTTACAAATAAAGCAACTAATTTTTTTTCTTTTACACCTAGTCATCTATCAAGGGAGAAGAGAGAGAGAACTATGAAATTTCCTGAGAGAAAAAACATACCAAGTTAATAGATAAGCAACTAGCTGCTTTTATTTTTTATTTTACTTCCATCCATCCAGACATCTCTATACCACGATGGTACACACACTGGACAGAGACAGAAAGAGAATTCTGCATGAAGAAGGCATAGACTGACTCACTGAGTAGTGTATTACACAAAACAACACAACACAACAACACAACAACACACAACAACACACACACACACACACACACACACACACACACACACACACACACATAGGCTAAAAGCTGTACCAACAGAAGTCAAAGACTGATAGTCCACTGTGAACTTTAATCAACTTTTCTCAGAGTACAATTTGGGATTAGTCCATTGTTGAATCTATCCTGAGCAAAAGCTTCCTTTCTTCTTCCTCCCCAAACAGGAATCGGCCAAAAAAGAACAATACATCTAAGAACACTAACAAAAGCTACTACTTTTACGACAGTTGGCTACTGGTAAATTGTCCAAATGATCAGAATGGAACCAGGTTCACTTATGAGCCAGGCTGAAGGGCAATGCACCTACTGACATGGCACTACAATCACTGTATCAACTAACCAATACATTATGAATTATCATACAATTTAACCCTTTCACTCTCTCAATCTGTCTACCAACTTTCTCCATTGTCAGCCATGACAGCAAAGCAGTAACTTAACCCTTTCAGTCCCCCACCCTATTCCTACCAAGATGTAATGTATGCAAGAACATGCCATTCATTCAAAAATAACATTTTTTTTGTAACATAACATGAAACAGGAAAATGTTCATAAAGATTTCAAAGAGATGTGTCTATGACAGACTATTTCTCTTTAAAAAAAAATGATACAGAATGAAACCTTTTCTTGAATACAAAAAGATTACTATGCATCATACAAGTAATGTCTAAACACCACCACCACCACCACCACCACCACCCCAAAAATGCCTTCCACTGGTTCTAGTCAAGGCAATAACATGTTGTGCCATAAAAGAACAATCTATTCACATTTGGTCACACATTCTAAAGAAGTAAAACCTTTTTATTTCACTGGTATACATACAATGAAGTGTGAATGGAGGTGAGCTGTTGCGATGTCTGCTTCGGCCCTTGTTATCATCAAACTTGAAGATGCTGACAGGTGATGGGTGATATGTACAGAATTCAGTGAAAAATACCTGTGCAGTCTCTGCTGCCATATTATAAAAGCATATAAATTCAAGGTGTCATGACATTCTTACTATCCCTTCAACTGGACCTTGCTCACAAAAGCTCAAGTTCAAAATGTTGACCACAATCTAAGCAGCTCTCAACACACCGTTCAGTAAACGAGGCCAAAGAATGATGAATTTACTATTCAACACCAGCTGACAGCACTAAGAGCGAGATGTACAACAGCTACCTCACCTTACTGACATTACCTTAAATCAGTACAGATCATGCTACATGGCTTGATTAAAAACACGATTTATCAGGCTGACGTACCACTGGTAATCAGTTAAATTACGATCACAGACTGTTGCATGCGCCAGGACTGAATTTTCATACCCATATCTTAAACAGCAGAACTATATAATATACAACAGCAATCAAGTTTACACACTGCATCTTTCATGACATAACTTATTTGGCAGATCGGTCGGTGGCTGCTGCCAAATCTCCAATATTAAAGAAGACAATTCGGATAACATCAGATTTTACATACATGTACAGAATGAAAATTCATATCAAACAACAAAGAATGTTATCATACCACACCCACCTTCAAGTTACCACTGAAACAACACGAAAATCTGAATCAACTGTCATAACCACACACATTAGAAAAGCTCTGAGACTGTCTGTCACACGTCCACACACAAATTGTTTCCTTTCTTTAGTTTTGCCAAGATAAACACATTCCCATGAAAATCCCACCCTGGACATGAAAATTCTATTTCATCTGAATTTATTGTTGGAGAGTTGACACCTGCCATCCATTTGTCATTTTCAGTGCACGAAAGATACTGGAGATACAAGAGTGCAAGTCACGTTCAGACAGGCTGTTGTATCCTACTGGCTCAGATTCAGGTACTACAGGCAGGCCTGGGTCTAAATAACAGTCTCATAGAGTCATATGATCTTAGCAAATCACTAGTCAGATTTTATGCAAGTGAAGAAAAAATAACGTCAACCTGTTAAAAACACACACAAAAATCAAGAACATGTATTTAATACCCCAGTACAAGACAAGACAGGCGCAAATTTTTGGCCAACTGGCCTTTGTCAAGCGTAAGATCACGAACAAACACCAGATCCAAAAGTTAGGAGAAAAAGACTGAAACTTCCCTGCCGCTCTGTCCAGTGTGAGAAAAATTAAATTATCTCATTTTTGTCTTTTATGTGACAAATTAAGTAGTATTTTCTGTGTTAATCGTACCAGCCCACATTCAAACAAACAGGAACCAGAAAAAAACACACACAAAGAACAACACGTACTTAATATGTACAACAAGTCAAGACAGGTGCAAATCTTTGGCCAGCTGGCCTTTGTTCAATTAATTTTAATTTTAATTTATTGTTTCCATCAAAATTTGGGGGGAAAAGTCCATCCATAAAGAAATTAATGTATACAAATAGAAAACACAAATCAAAGTGTCAAACTAAAAATAAAACAAAGAAAATGTAGATCAAGACAATTAAAGTTCTGATTATAAATATTAAACATGGACTCCAAAATTTATTTCACAAAGCTGTATCTTTCTCAACAAAAGAATTGATTTCACACAAAAAAAATGTATAAAAAACAAAACAACAGACAGGATAAATAATGATCGGAGACTTAAAGAGAAGTAAAGAAGAAATGGGTGGCTGGTACGATTAACACAGAAAATACTACTTGACAGCTCTGTACCTTCAGGCTATTTCAGTCATGAAAGAAATTTATTATGGACAGACAACAGCCAACAATGAATTTGGAACCATGAGTGTTCAACTTTGCAGTCATGCCTCTGGTGTGTGTCGGATCACATACTTGGCCAGTAGTTAATTCTCTGGTGAAAGTACTATGGGGTCAATGAACCCATTTCCACTTTAATAGGCCTACTTGAAATGTGACTGTGTTGTATCTTAAGGTACAAGCTTCAGTACTGGTATCAGCCTTTTTGCTTTGATTAATGTTTGTTCTCTAATCTTCTTGTTTGCTTTTACCTTTAAACTGAGGTCTTTGACCAAGACAATCAAGCATATCAAATTCAGTTTGATGGTGCCAGATACTTTGTACAAGATTGTTTAAGAACAAAGAAATCTGTATACTGAACAGAAACAAGCTGGTTGCTTACTGTTGCTGAATCAGTACGTACATTACATTTACACGTTCTCATTATTACCAGAAGTTTTGCTTATGTTCAAAGATTCACTTGAAGGCACAAATGCCGAAACACTTACTGTGCAGTAACAAATATTACGGGACACAGTTTATTTATTGTTCTGCTGAAATGTTTATTACTGTCTTTATTTTTGTTGTTTACAACTGTTAATCAGCGCAGGTAACAAGTGTGTGGTTGATTTGCAAGTGAATTTAGTTTTTCATATTTGTGTTATAAAGTCATGTGTCTCCAAAACATTTAAAAAAAACTGTTTTCAAGTATAATCAAACATAACAACACAGCAAAAGTAAAACACAGGTCAAAACTGCGTAGAAGTATTGCATTGTTACTCATGGTGCTATGCAATCTCTTACTTGTAATTACTTCCCTTCGCATAGCATTTACAGATTATTTCACGCACACATCAGGTCAAAAAGGGTAATTAAAGAAAAGAAATTTCATTTTAAAAAAAAAAGAAAAAAAAGAAGTTGGGGGAAAAAAAGTTTTCAACTAAATCTCATAATTTTTGTCAACTTAATTTTTTTCCACATTGCTAACATAGATTCAGAATCCAAAACAAGTGTGACTGCCCGTGTTCAAACAAACAGGAACCAGAAAAAACACAAAAGAAGATTGCGAACACATATTTTATAAATACAACAAGGCAAGACAGGCGCAAATTTTCGGCCAGTTGGCCTCTGTCAAGCGTAAGATTACAAACAAACAAACAAACGCTTACGCCTGACAAAGGCCATTTGGCCGAAAATTTGCACCTGTCTTGTCTTGTTGTATTAAATACGCATTCGTATTCGTCTTTTGTGTATTTTTCTGGTTCCTATGGATTCAGAATGATAGAAAATAAAAGTCCATTTGTTTCTTAACCCTTTGACTCCCGCACCCTATCCACCAGCTGCAAAAACTTAACCCTTGGACTCTTTCACCCTATCCACCAGCTTCCTGCAAGAAGCTGGTGTGTAGGGTGAGAGGATCAAAGGGTTAAGTTTTTGCTTTGCTGCCATGGTTGGCAATGCAGGACGGTGGTGGATAGGGTGCGGGAGTCAAAGGGTTAATAGTGGTAAACATCACTCTATCTGTCAGACAGCATGTCTGTATCTGCCTGTCTATTATGTCTCTCTCTACATGCTTGAATTTTTAATTCTTTCATTCTTTCTGATCACTTGTCACAACTCATTTACCATGCTGGGTACAGGCAGTTTTTGCTGGGTGAGTGAAATGCCACAGTGTAACACCACACTGTTTACCTAGATAAGTAGCTGTTTTTCTGTTTATCGTTTTGTTCTTTAAGTATGTCGCCTCAGTGTGTCGCCATAATATTATTTATCTAGTTAAGTAGGGCGAAATTAGGATCTTGTCTGCTGTGCACAGTTACCATGCTTAACCCACAACTCAAAATTTTTGTCTACAGCGCACAGATACCATGTCGCCTCAGTGTGTCGCCATAACATCATTTATCTAGTTAAGTAGGGCTTTTTTCCATATATAGATATATTTCTTGTAAAACCATTTTCCACAGCACAGTGTCACAATGTTTACCCAGCTGAACACAGCTTCTCTATGTAATTTTGTCATGGATATCTTGAGTTGTGGGTTAAGCATGGTATTTGTGCACAGCAGACGAGAATTTTGAGTGGTGGGTTAAGCAAGGTAACTGTGCACAGCAGACAAGACCCCAATTTACTGTTTCAATACTTTCATCCAACAGACTTGTACCAAAAACACCAATCAGCTCTGAAAGACAGCTTTTTTGTCCACTAGCCTTTGACTGGAGCTTCAAAATTTTACCTGCCAGATTGAAAAATTTACCAGCCAAACTACTACTGTACTAGCCCATCCCAACAATAGCAAAGAACTGCTATGAAATTCTATTTGCATAAATCAATTGATTTGTATGAGGGATGGGGGTGGGAGACAATGACAGCACTGCTTATTTTGTGTATGCTTGTGCCTGCATTCATGTGTGCATGTGTTTAACTATTTGCATGTGTGTCTTGGTCAATTGGTGTATGTGTGTGCATTTTTATATCTATTACCATATTCACTGGAAATGAGGTGAAAAGTGGAATGAGGAGGAGTAAGACTGAATTTTAAGCAACAGGCAGCTGCATGGAAGAAGATACAATGCAAAAATCAGAACTTGTACTTCAAACCCACCCCAGAGCACAATTCTGTAATCACTCAATGTTGATGGACACTCTTTAATCTATGAACATGTTTGTGTGCCTACACAATACAGGTATTCAGGTCTATGAATCTGACTAAATGCATTTTGTCCACTGCAACATCTGTGCCAATTTTTTAAAGCTATCTATTATTTACCACAGCTATAAAAGTTACACTGAAAGTTTAAGTTAACATTAAACCCACGTGCCAATTTTTTAGCTGTTTCACTAAACAATTAATGTTAAAAAAATAATATCTATGTCTGGGAAAAAAAAACAGCTCAGAAAGATCTCTCTCTCTCCTCTCTCTCTCTCTCTCTCTCTCTCTCTCTCTCTCACTCTCTCTCTTTCTCTCTCTATCTCTCCCTCTCTTTCTCAGCTGTCAGAAAAGTACATATGTGAATAGACATTTAAAAAAAATGAAAAAGACACACAAGAAATAACAAAAACCCACAAACGCATGCATGATTCAAGCCTAAATGATCATGACCCATTTTCACAAGTTCAGTATCAGAATGACCAAAAACGTCAATCAATTTAATGTGACAACGACTGAACAAGGCTTTCTCAACCATCTTGGCCTGGACTTTACCCAATCTGAGTCACACCAGTTACAATACACTGGCGGAGGTGCCAAAACGATAAATATTTTATCTAATGTAGTAACACGAACACACAGAGCCATTTTCAAAGTCCAAGGACCCGCGCCATGACTACAACAGCCGACCAGGTACACGGTATTATGTTACAAGTGACAATCATCAAATAGCATTTTCTCATTTGTTTTTCAATTTTTATGTCGATAAAATGGGCACAGCAATAAATACAAACTATGTATTTATATGCTGTGTACCGTATTCATCTGTTATTGTGTTGGGTAATTAATACAAAATCATTTTATTAAGTGTCAGTAAAGATTTACTGGCTGTTTCAGTGTTTGTGTGGGACTAAGCTTGTAAAAAAGAACTGCCTGACCATTTTATTTAATGTTGATAGTTATAAAAGCCAGCCAGGTCTATAAAGGTTTGATGCTGATGCAGGTTCTTATACTTTTGTTTGTTTGTTTGTTTGTTTGTTTGTGTGTTTGTTTGTTTGTTTTGTTTTTCTGTTTCATCTTTCCACATCACACTTCAGCAACATTGCTCATTTCTTTGTTAATCCACCATTCTTCACCAAAAGCACATTTATTCAACAGCCATCTCAGAGCAAATGATTGCAAAGGAGACCCCTGGCGCATCATAAGTTGAAATACTGTTAAGCTGTTCCTCTAAAAGAAAGTTGCACGAGACATTGATAACTAAGACCCAGCTGATGACACATAAATATCCACAATCATTTTGTCATGGAGCCAAACTGATTAGGTGTCCACCCTGGTGAGAAGCCTGTGGTGCCACAATGTGACTTGTCCAGGATATAAAACAACAACCCAACAAGCTACTGACACCAAAGCTATTAAGTGATGAACATGAAGTGATCTCAGGCACAAGATGCGAAGAGCAGATGTCTAATGTGGTTAATTGAGGTCACCACGAGTACAAGGTAAAAAGGGCGACAAAACCTGAGGCTTTTTTTTTTCAAAAGAAATGAAGCAATGATTCATCAGAATAAAGTTACTGGGGATAGTAATGATGAATCTACAGTTTCATTTTAGCCCTTTAACTCCCACACCCCGTCCACCAATTACAAAAACTTCACCCTCTGACTCCTTCACCTTATCCGGATAGGGTGAGCGAGTCAAAGGGTTATGTTTTTGCTTTGCTAGCATGGTTGACAATGCAGCATGCTGCTGGACAGGGTGCGGGAGTCAAAGGGTTAGATTAAGACTGCATGTAAAAGCTATATTCCACATTTACTACATTCATAAAAGAGGTAATGTCTGGCAACAGTAGCATAATAAAGGCCCAAGAAGTCAACAGTAATACACAAGTCTGCATTGCTGATCAAAAAATATGAGCAACCTCCTCCAAACACACGCACCTAAAGTGGGTAATTCCATATCATCTATCTGGTTGTCCCAGCCTATCGAATTAATCCAAATGCATAATCCATGTCTAGGTAAGTGCAAATTAGAGCTAAAACAATCCCATGATTTGGACTGAACATGGTCAAAACATAATCTTCCTGTCATTTAGTCTTATGCACAATCATGAAGTTATGGTGACTGATAAGATGGATATTACCATTTCTAAAACTGAAACTATGCTTTTGTTTTTACCATATTATCATATATTATTACTAGTATTATCATTTTTATAATTTGTAGTCATCTAAGCAATGCCTTTTAAGCAGCTTTTTTTATGGAGGAGCAATGTTTCCTAAGGAAGTTCTGATGTTTTACTACTGTTGATATATTTACATAAATTTGGAATCTAAAAAAGGTACAGCAGTAACAACAATAAACAAACAAATAAAAAGTAATGCATTGTGTAAATTATCCAAACAACTAAATGATCTGACATTTTTTAATGACACGATAGAGGCAGAGCACAGCCTTCTAATCTGGTTGCATGGTCTGCATATTTGCAAATTTCATCCAGGAAAAACACTGTGTTACATCCAGTTCACCAAGCCATAAATGGGTATCTGTCCAGGTTTGGGGCAGATGAAACACCAAAGGACAGGAGATGTACACAACCCTTATACAGCTGGCCAAAGTGAAGACATGGTCTTCCATCACCTCACTCACATGTATACATACAACCTCAGAATTATCAAAACAACTTTTTTGTTGTAACTGAACTTGTCAAAAACCTCATCTTCAATCTCCCAGGTTTTTCTTTTCTTATGTTTTGTCCATTTTCTCTGTCTCTTGCTTCTGTTCATTTTTCTTCTTTGTTCACGGATTTATTTTGTCCATTTCTCTTTGTCTTCTTTCTGTTATTCTATTTTTGTTTTGCTTTTAGCCTTTGCCACTTTTCTCATCTCTCTTTTGCTTGAACTACAAAGTTATCTTTCTTTCTAACAAGAAATATAAGACAACATAAAAGACATAAGAATACATAATTTTATGAGGATATTTGAAGGAAATTTTGTAAATAACCTAGAAACATGACACATAACTGATGAGTTAATAAAAACATACAATACATAACAATGTTACTGTTTTGTTTAAAGCCCAGCCGACTGCATAGAGCCATATCTGGGCTATAACTATTTCAAAACATACACAATATTTCAACAGGAAAAAAAAGAAAATCAAGTACATACATCAATGCATTTGCACACAGAATCTAAGGAGATGCCCCTGGCACAGACCACTCCATCCAATTTATCGCACAGGGATTTTTAAAAAACAAACCTGAATACAAATTTGAACATAAGTAAGGACGTTAAAACATATATATAAATGGACCTAAATTATCTAAAATTGCTTTGAGAAACGCAATTAATACGTATGTACCCCATTATCAATCCTAAGAGAAAGTGCAAAAGACTTTATAAAACACATACAGGTGAATGAACCAGCAAGGAAGAAAATGATAGGAAGAAATGACACAAAGCAAGTAAGGAAGAAAGAAACAAAGAGAGTGACAGAAAAGAGGGCATTTCTAGCACAGAATTTCCCGAAGGTGGGATACTATTTATACTGAAAGAGCCCCCCACATCCCCACAGGGATAAAACCAGAAAAAACTTACTCTCACAGTCATACACATTACATACACACACACACACACACAGAGAAAGAGAATGACAGATGGGCATACTCAATTCTGATTCAATCTTCATGAACACCAGTTACAAGTTTACCATACACAATATACACAAAATCCTAATTATACATTATGCTAACTCAGCTTCTTCTCTAAGCTTTCTCGTACCTTCCCTTTTCTTTAGGATTTTATCGACATGTTTAGTGTGTACATAAACTGTGACATGAATGAGTGAATGGACAGATGGGGGAGGTTAAAAAAAAAAGAGAGAGAGAGCACTAAACTAAAGAGAGAGAGAAAAAGAGAGCTTGAGATAGAGCTAGAGAGAAAATGAGAATGTGTGTGTGTGTGTGTGTGTGTGTGTGTGTGTGTGTGTGTGTGTGTGTGTGTGTGTGTATGTGTGTGCGTGTGTGTGTGTGTGTATGTGTGTGTGTGTGTGTGTGTGTGTGTGCGTGCATGCATGCGTGCATGTGTGTGTGTGTGTGATTTTGTGTGTGATTTTGTGTGATTTTGTGTGTGATTTTGTGTGTGATTGTGTGTGTGTGTGTGTACATGCATGCACATCTTACACAGCATACATGCACATAACACTTATTACCCAGTGCTCTACAAGTGTGTGTGTGTGTGTGTGTGTGTGTGTGTGGTGTGTGTGTGTGTGTGTGGTGTGTGTGCGCGTGTGTTCACTACAGATGGTTCTGAGGTTACATGCTAATGAGAGGTCATGACACCATTGTGAGTAGAAAAGTCTGGCATGCATTATGCATAATTTACTGTCACACTCATAGTGACATTCGAAACTAGACTAACAAGAGTCCATTACTTCTAACTCTAAGCCAACACATGTGATATGTGAGACAATAACTTGAAACACTTTATATTAATATATATATATGAACTGTATGTAGGTAGCAATATAAGTGGCCATTATGTATACATACAATGTGCATCATATATTGCTCTAAGTGTGTGTGTGTGTGTGTTTTGTGTGTTGTGTGTGTGTGTGTATGTGTGTGTGTGTGTGTGTGTGTGTGTGTGTGTGTGTGTGTGTGTGTGTGTGTGTGTGTGTGTGTGTGTGTGTGTGTGTGTGCAAGTGACTCACTGCTATAATCCGTCATATATATCTGCAGCTAAAACAAAAAATTGCGGTATAGAGTACTTAAGCACCCGATTCATCAACTAACATCACTGGATCATCAGATTACATATTTACACTAGTTCTGTCCCTGTATGCAGGCAACTATTATCACAGGTTCCTAGAATAAGAAAAACCTCTGATTTTCCTTCTCTCTCCTTTTTCACACACACACATACACACACACACACACACACACACACACACACACACACACACACACACACACACACAATTTCAGCTGCAACATAATGACTAAACCTTTCACTGGAGCAGCCACATAATCGGAGTCCTGGTCAGCTATCATAGTATTATGTAACACTTACTCAAGCAAAGACCAGAATGCTAGCATCCTTTCAGACATAAACAGTATAACTACTATAACAATACAGTAATACATATGGATTTTTAAAAAAAAAGTTTTAACAATATATACTACAGTAATACTTAAAACTGATTTTAAAAAAGGTTTTGTATGTAAAACATGAGAATATAATTCCAAAATATTTCAATGGGAAAAAGAAATGCTTGTTTAAACAATGAAATATGAGGAAAAAAACTTTCTACATGTATTTCAGCAAGACTAAAAGTGATCTCAGACGTATGACAAAGTCATGTAGATTTCTTATTAACAATATGACAGTAACCCTAAAATTCTAAGTTGATGACACCCAACTGATCACTTCTTACATATTACAAATATACGCATAATTTTTTATTAATTTTTCAGATTTCTGAAAGTACTGATCCAGATAATCACTACTGCAACAAAGGACCTAAACATAATTTGTCACAGTTTTTGTACAGTATACATACGTTGCATGATTTCCTCTTCACCTTCCTCTCTGCTATCAGTTTTAGTTCCTCAAGACGATGTCGCTGCGCTCAGAATGCATTCCATATGCACTAACATCACTGGTGCCATGTGTACAGTAATCATGACACAAGCTTTAAGACTGCACATAAACCCATGAGCTGGCCAGGCAGTGAAAAATTTAGGTTCCACTGATGAATTCTTGCAAAACATGCAGGTACATAACCCAAAACACACTCATTTACCTTCTGCAATAATTTACAGCTACACAAGTACATGTCTGAAACTGGCACACTGGGTAGCCATCTTACATTAACAGAAAACAGTAATCAGTATGCCTAAAAACAATATCATTATCTCACTTATTAATTTTCTAAACTTTACTCACATGCAATAACTGATTTGTTATAATTTTGTTCTCATATTTCATTTTGGACACAAAACATTTGCACTTTTCCTTTAAGAACTATATTCCTATGTTTCACTTTCAAAACATTTTTAAACTATTTTTTCATATATATATATATATAATATGCAATCAATAAAAATGAAAATTTAAGGCCTACTTCTTCAGAACCACGTTTTATTTTTCAAAACAAAATTTTGTTGATCTATCCATCTAACTTTGAAATAATATTCATAACAAGTGTTTCATTTTCAAAATAGTTCTCTTAGATTTCATCAAGTATAATTTTTTAATATCACTTACCATTCCCCTATCTTATTTTGTGTTCATTCCCTCTATCCTAAGTTGGCATGTCCGCAAGTGATCAATCAGTGTGATTGTGGCTGTGGTGATGGTGATGGCAGTGATGGGGCATGTACATTTGTATATGTGTATGTATGTGTTTTATACATGTGTGTGTGTGTGTGTGTGTGTGTGTGTGTGTGTGTGTGTGTGTGTGTGTGTGTGTGTGTGTGTGTTTGTACATGTATGTGTGTGTATGCGTGTGTGTGTGTGTGTATACACATGTGTTTGTGTGTGCATGTGTTTGTTGGATAAACACGCGATGTGCACTTTCACCAAAAATAGAAAACATGGCTCAGCTGATCTCCAAATTAACACTTACGGCAAGGTTTAGCTCTATTACAAAACACTAACATTGTAACAATGTTGTTCACTCTTGACTCGCTCACTGTTAGATCGCCATTCAATTCTTTCAATACAAATATGTTAGTTGTAGTTTGCTTGTCCGTTTAAAATAAATACACATAAGATAATTTAGTTAAAATAGTGCACAGAGACAGCCTGCAAGACCTAACAAGCGCAGTCTATCGTCTAGAGCTGGCTACGAGTATGACCAACTTGTGTTTTAGTTAGAAACTCGTCCAGTAAGGTAGGCTATACCGGCAGCTAAGTTATACAGCCTAGGATGAGAAACTGGTCATTAATGTTTTTGCTTCCGATCAAAGTAGCGGTTTATGTGGCCATTATTAATAACTGTCAAAACGAATTAAAAGTAATCAAGCCTACGTAATAATACGTTGAATATATGGGATGTTGCCTCTCTTGAACAAGTAAACATCCGCTTCACAGCAGACGACCAATTTTGCTATATTTAGCGGTTTTATCACTTCGCATCAACTTCTTCAAACCCTCCAAAAACTAAACGACACAGATCCAAAAATAATCAAAGGGCATTTGAGGACGCACATCAGAAGACCATGTGTGTTGTAACTGATACAGTAACAATTACGCCGAGAAAAATAACGTGTACCTGCTGTGTAGCTTTTCGTGTCACAGTTAGCGCTTGCAAACAGCCGATCCGCCACGCATGTGTACCGATTCACTAGCAATCGCTTGCTTTTGCCTGCGCACTTTCCAGATTTGCAGACGCTCGGCTATTCCTCCAAATTTTCCAACCGAATCACAACACACACACTGACACATCACTCCAACATATGCACATTCATTTCCACCATGTTTCAACAGCGATTAAAGCTACAACTGAAGAAAAAACATTCTTACCCGGTGGAGACTACCATCGCTCGACAACGGTAATCCGGGAACTTACTTCTCCATTGTAACCTTTCGTGTCACGGTCACATGACAAAGGCCACACTGAGCAGCGCGCACCAATCACGTTCACGATTCGTGCAAGTCCTGGGAGGCCCTGTCGAGTTTTTCTTCGCTGTTTAACGTTGAAGTTTTCCTTTATTTTTATTTTCCTCCCGCGGTAACACCCAGTAACTAACAGCTTCGCGCGGCAAAATGACACTGGTTAAGCGAAACGGCCAGGACTGGCCGATATATAACATACATAATGATCAGCAGTTTGTTGCCACGTGACCTCGGCTGATTCTGCTCGGTGCCTGCGTGCATGCATGCGGCCTTGAAAAAGAGGGCGGGGGGGAGGGAGGAGCGGAGGTCAAGGAGGAGGGTTGATATAATCATACCGATATCATCGTCATGATACCGTCTCCTATTTCCGGCGGGCATGACGTCAGAAGCATAGGCGCTAAATCACTTACCCCCCCCCCTCCCATTTCAGATTCAACCACACTCTCCCTCCTGCCCCCAATCAATTATCAGTTTAACAGATCATTAAATCGATAAATGAAAAATACATATGATTCAAATCTATATTTAAAAAAAAAAAACGAATGACCGAAGAAAAAAATGTATATATGCATATATATATATATATATATATATATATATATATATATATATATATATAATATATATATATATATATATATACTATCGTGGTCGACAAAGTCCAACCTAGCACTTTATTTGAGTACCCTCATGTGGGATCTCAAGCCAAAGTCTGATGCACACAGGCGGCCCATCTTAGCTGAGACTGAGTTAGCAGTGCATCTATGCTTGGCATATACATATAAATATAAGAATCGAGAGGAAAAAAAAGCGATAGATTTTGAAGAAAGTGTAACGTGAACAAACCAATAAATAAAAATCAAATAAATATTCAAATATTCAGATACCTAAACGCAAACCGTGAACATGTATAACCCAGGGTAAACAGATGATAAATCAGTGAGTGAAATTCGACAACTTAATACAACGAGAAGTAGGCCAACAAAAAATGCGTACATTCAATTTTTAAAATAATCGAATAATTGAAATTAAATCAGACACATCAATGAAAAGAATGGACAAAACAAGATCATCGATGTTCTGGTTATGTTTAGAATGAAAATAAATGAGTAAAAATAGTGTATGGTCATTGCAGCTATATCAAACAAAATAATGTAAACACAGGCAAACCATTTATGAACATATTGTATATAAATAGTCCAATCTAAAAAAAAAATGTGAACATGTAAAAGGCCTGCAAAGGGTGAATTAATAAAACAATAATAATTACAGGTAGATATTTAAGTTAGTTTTATTTCAAAAATGCATGAAATGAATATTATCATTACCAGCGGTATCATTTAAATAAATGATAAATAAACGTGTATAACGTTATTAAACTCCAGCAAATATAGACAAAATATACAAATGATAATGATGATAATTTTGATAATAATAAAAATGATAATATAAATAATACAACAATACAATGAAATAATAATAATAAATAAAAATAATGATAATAAAAAAAGATATATAATATAATAATAATAATAATAATAATAATATAATAATAAATAAAATTGTGTCCGACCAATTACGAGAAATCAAGAAAATTCTTAAGTAATATGACAACGATATATGTATTTTTTCCGTCTGTGTGTGCGTGCGTGTGTGTGTATGTGTGCGTGCGTGCATGTGTGTATGTGTGTGTGCGTGGGTATGTGTGTGTGCGTGGTATGCGTGCGTGCGTGCGTGCGTGTGGTGGTGTGTGTGTGTGTGTGTGTGTGTTTCGACCCATTCCGTTGGTAAACTTCGATTTTTTTTAAATAGATGTCCCTTAAAAGGAGAGAAGACCAATCGTTACTTACAACAGTGATAAATAAATGGTTATACACATGCATTATTGTTTTTTATTATTATTATTATTATTATTATTATTATTATTTTTATTATTATTATTATCATTATTATATATTGTTATTGTTATTGTTATTATTAGCATTTATTATTATTATTATCATTATTACCATCATCATTATCATTATTATTATTATTATTATATGACATTTAGCCCTGATATGGCTCTATGCAGTCGGCTGGGCTTTAAACAACAATAACAATTATGGCCTTTTTTTATTAGTATATTATTATTATTAATTATTATTATTATCATTATCGTTGTCGTCGTCGTCGTCATTGTCATCATAATCATTCATATCATTATTGTTTTATCACTGCCATCATCATCATCATCATCAAATGTTGAAATGTACTGACCGTGTATAACGTTATTACACGCCAGCAAGACAAAAATATACAAATAATAATACTAATAATACTAGTACTACTACTGATGATGATGATGATGATGATGATGATGATGATGATGATGATGATGATGATGATGATGATGATGATGATGATGATGATGATGATGATGATGATGATGATGATGATGATGATGATAAAATAACAACAACAATGATAATAATAGTAATAAAAATGAAAACAAAAAATGAATCAGAACAACAAGTAAAGACAGCAAACAATAATAATAATAATATAATGGTAATGAATAATAATTATGATTAATTATTATGATATTGACGATATTGACGATAACAATAACCATCATCATCATGACCACGACGACGACGATGATG